>BSBK01005951.1:30000-630000 GCA_027943335.1 Chamaecyparis obtusa
TAACTATTTTTTAGTTGTTTAATTTTGCTAGAAAATAAATGATGTGGTTACCTCCACATAAACCTTTATCAAAAAAACACCAAGCATGGTTAGGAAGACAATAAAAAATTAGAGAAAAAAATGATATAAAGAAACTAGAGGAGAGGAGATCAAACCATTTAGGCACATAGGAATACTAAAAAACATTTTTTTCAACTATAACTATATGGGAAATGCTTCAAGTGTTTGTGGTAGACAATATAGGATCTACTAGACGCACCCGAGTGGGTGTCAATTAGTGAAGAACTAATTGGGATCAACTAATACCTTGAAAGGGTTGTGTTTTTTTCATAATTACATTAAACTTAGTTTAACCAATGCTACATACCATTATCAGAGTGCAAATCCATGAAAACTTTGATCTTGTGGATATAGAGTATGTGGGTAGTCTAGGTGACCAAGGATGTCTCTAGTACCTAGGTGTCTTGGATATAGTTGAGAGTAATAACATTATAACATTAATGAAAAAAAATATAACCTACACTATCCAATACATCTGATACTCAGGAAGGTACTTGTATCTGGTCAGGAGCCTAAAAGCAAGAAGAGGTATAGGACTTAAATAAATTCTTAGTTGTCTGGCACTTTTTCATATGCACAAAACCCAAGGAAGTGTGTGGATCCTAAACTACTTATTTACCTTGTAGAGATCCTTGGTATAGAACATGGGCAATTTTTGAAATCTCTAGAAAGGAGACTTTGGACCCATATTGAGCCCGATGAGTCTACAAATCTTTGATCAAAGAACTTACATATATTACTTTTACTTAATCCCATAAGACTATTATGATAACCTATCCCATTAGGATAGAGGTATGGTCTTATAGACCACTTAACATTCCTACCTCATATGGGTAGAAGGATGGTTTGAATGACCACGAAGTGAATTATGTCTCGTATGGACTTTCTTATGAAGTTATAATGTAACTCCTGAGTAATTAATGTATAGCATTGGAAAGTAGACACACAAAAAAATTCTTGTATTCAAAGGTAAAAACTTTATCATTAACTTCGTGTGATCTGATATTTTATACTTAGGACAGGATGGTCCTTACATGTGTGCAAAGTGACGCAATCCTCATGAGGAGGAAATCTACTATTCTAAATATTTATATTAAAGAAATGATTTATGAGAACTCAAATAGGATAGAGGACTTGTAGGGATTCCTTAGGAATATTCCTACAAGAAAAAAATAAAGGAATTTAACTTACCATTATAAAGATTAATTCTAAACAACCATTGTTTGTAATGCCATGCCAAGGAACCCTAAAAAAAGGGTAAAACATGCAATATTTTTTAAAAAAAATAATTACATATAAATGTGCATAACATACAATAGAATTACATTTAACAAGAAGATAAAGCCAGCGATCACTTTTCAATCATGCACAAGTAGAAGCTAACACATTTCTAAGGGTTCTAAGACACACAACTAGACAACTGATATTGTATGTGATGTTCCTCAATTTATCACAAGATCTTAGACTAAATCTTAGTGAGGTACCTTATAGCCTCAAATTTGGTCAAGACATATAGCTACTCATAAAGGAGACTACATTAATCATCTAAAATGACTAATCATCTAGATTCATTTTAAAAGCACTAACTTGAAATGTTCCCAATTTAATCATCCTACAATCATTAATTTATCCTTAAGCCATTTTATAATCCATTCTAATTAACATTGTAAAAACATACCAAAATAACCCTACATCCAAGGATGGATCATAAAAAATAAGCACATGAGATGAATTGGGAGGAGATTTGAAATAAGTAGAGATGGTGGTATGCAACAGAGATGCTAATTCCCATACACAAATGCCAAAAAATACCAAATGGAAATCCACATAACTAGACATGACAATCTGCAAGAATTACCAGTCTTGAGACAAAAGGTCTTAGACCAATAATTTGAAGGTGTCACTTCATATGTCAAGATGTTAATTAGCATAGACATTAATAGGTAGCCTCATGTTTTTATTTATAATTTTCAGCCTAACACTTAATAAAAATTTAGGAACAATGCAGCCTACTAAAAAATAAAGCTAATATACTAACTTACATACCATATGGCTACAAGTTACACATTATCAAGTTCTATTTCACTCAATTACAATAACCTTAATTTACATCTACAATATTCATATTATTGGAAGACTACAAGTATTAAAACTAAAAAAAAAGGAAGAGAAGTTTAAGAAGAGAAATGTTGATCTTACATCTGAATCTACATTGGCACCTTTACCCTAGTCCCCAATATTGGCTTGTCATGCCACCTGACTATGTGGTACCTATTTTTCCACCCCATTATTCTCATGGAGATTATCACACAATCTAAATAAAGATGTGATGTGCATAAAGCTAAAGGAGTTATATACACACTAGATAGTGTAGAACCACAACATGAAGCCCAAACAAAGAAAAAATGCAAAAATAATATATGGGTAGGGTGTCATGACCTTAATTATAATCTACCCATATGAATCCATAAGAAGAAACAACAACAGGTAACTAATATGAAAAAAATCATCAATCATCCATCAATAATCTTGTAAAATCATAGCTCATGATAAGGCATACACTTTTTATTACCCTAAAACAAAAGCAATATGGAAAACATATTCTTTCTAGTTGCTACTCAAATATAAAAGGATAGATCTGTAGGAAACAAGAGTAGGGAGTTTTATCGAGTGTGATCAAAGGAATGAAATCATCACTCAACATTGAGATTCTCTTGTATAAACATGAATGTTGATTGTGCAAGAAAAACCATTGTATACCTATACATGTGAAAAAATTCATTACCAAGTCACCTATAGACTCATAATAGTTCTCGTGGAATGCTTAAAGGTTTTGTTTATCTTGGTTTATTATTTTTAGTGTATCATTAGTTTTCACTTATTAATAAAATGCCCAATGGGTTGTCATGGAAACCCCTTTGTGCCCCAACTCACACTAGACACCACACGCATTTTTATCCCTACTGCCTACCTACCACGTGCTCAAAGAACCCAAATCATAAACTAAAAACTAGAATACAAAATTCCAACATCAAGTTTTTTCGTTAAAATGAGCCCAAAAAATCATGTATGCACAAATGTCTAAAAAGGCCAAAATAACATTTTCAAAGCCATGATTTTAGCACACTCCATTGGTCTCTCATCAAGAGTATGGATTTTAATATTATCCCTCAAATCAGTCTTATAAAAAAATCCATGATTCCAACTCACATAATCTCAACTAACTCTTTTTCATAAAATTATGACAACCATGCACATGAAACACTCAATTAGCCTTAGTCTAAGAGTATGAATTTCAAAATAATCCATAATGAGATTTTCACATATATTGTCATTATTCCTCATAATGAAATCATAAAAAAAACCTAAAATTCTAATTTCAGGGAAATACCAAAAGTTGGCTAAAACCAATTTGGCAAGTCACTGCCATTGATGGACCTTTGAAAACACTAAAAATTCAAACTTTAAATATCATGATTCTAGGAAGACCCATTAGTTCCCATATGGAAAATATATCATTAATTCAATAAAACCCACATTTTGGCCACACATGGAGAAATGAGCAACATAACACTATGTAAAAAACCCTATTTTAAATTAAAAACATGAATAAACCCAAATGAGTATCAAATTTAACCAAACAAGTGGGAAACATAACTAAAATCATCCCAAAAATCATTTGCAACAAACAAGAAGCAATTAAATTGAGAAACAAGAGAGATATTATGATTCCTACCTCAATATGGAGAAAAACACCAAAATGTAAAAGATTTGTTGCATACACACCAAGAATGCGAACACGATTTTTGACAACTAGTAGCAATCCAAGCATGATCCAAATAAGACAATATCCACAAAATGTGTGCAAAATAAAATCCAAGTGCGCAAAATGAACTCACTTTTCCAATATAAAGACATTTTCAAAAAATTCAAAAGACTAATACAAAAAAACTTAAAATTTACTTAAATCCACAATGCCAAATAAACCTCCCAAAAACCAAAAAAGATTAAAATAATTCAATTCCAATTAAATTGAATATATATATGACATATTTATTGCTAAATATAAAAATTCTTATTTAAACATTAAAAACATTTAAATTAACATCTAACTCAAATAATTCAACTGTAACCAACTATGAATAACTGACTATGCATATACACTTTCACTAGGCCTCGAAAATATGCAAGAGATAACTAGACTTATAATTATATGCAAATAAGGATGTATCATCCAAATCAAGGATGACAAATAGGTTAGGTATCATGAACAACCAATGTGACTATCTCCTATAACTATTGTTGGGGATAAGGACATGCTTATAGGTGTGAAACCAGGAGGAGTCAATGTATGGTACTTGTCATCACTAAAGCCATTCACATGTCAACTGTATCTACTCATGCATATAAAATATCCAAAGTGCACTTGCATAAATAAATAAATAAATGAAATTATCAAAGGGGAACTTTAACAATCCATTCATTCTTATGTACTTGAATTGTGATATCACCCCTTTCATAATTAATCATCATTTAAAGCATCAAAGTGACAATAATCCCATTTAATTAAATTTAATTAAATAACATTCACTGCAATAATGAGCACAAAATATATTCCCAAATGAAATCAAATATATTAAAACATGATTAGAAACACTATAACTCTACAAGTCATCATAACTTTGTTAATGAATCAACATAAAACCACATCACACTCAACATCACCACAATATCCTCATAATAAAATAATCCATACATCATCATATAACATCATTTCATAACAATGAAGAGTCATGAAACATATATGATCATCATTGAAATCAAAAACATAAACTACTATCCATATCTGGAATGATATGATATGATCAAAAGATATGACTGAAATTGGGTCCATCTCATGAATGCAAAAAATAATAATAATAAATGAACAATCACAAATTAAATCATAAATAAAGTCTAACTAAGATCAAAATAAGCAATGATAGAATGTAAATATAGAAGGCATAGACCCATTATTAAGCTTTGTAAAGCCCCTCCAAGGTACCCTCAGAACTAAGGGTAAATCATGCACAATTTTTTTTGAATCAATGACATTGAACATGTATAACAAGGGTTACTAAGAAACCAACATAAGCATAAATTTTGTGATAATTTCACAATCATGTACAAGTAGAAGTCTTCAAACACTTCCAAAGGGTTCCATGAAAATATAAAACACACAATCAAAATGGAATACACATGTTCCTAGAGTTTCCTCTCAAGATCTCATATGACATCTAACGAGCTTAGAGGAACCAAGCCAGACAATGCCACATGACTACCAATAGAGGAGACTATGTCAATCCTCAAAACCAACTAAATAAAGATTCATTTTAAATCTCAATTGAAAAGTGTTCGTACAATTCCAATGCATATGCTATGAATAGGTCAATAGAATCACGAGGATAAAGGGTATCTAAGAATATACTTTTCATGTACCTGTAAGACTAGAAAATGGCATAAGAAAGCATAAATGAGAGAACCACAAATCTCATAAACAAATATGCAAACCAATATAATCTACCATAAAAGCCACTTGAAAATATAAAGGAAATTAAACAAGCTAAACCCCATTTCAAGTGTAGCTCCTATGTTCTCCTTTCTTCTCCATAAAAATGATGTGATGTAGCTCTATGATCTTGACAAAAATCTGCACAAAATGATAGAGAGAGAATACTAGGAGTGTGGTAAAACAAAAATGAGAGAAATGATCTCAATTTATAGAATTTGAAGACCAAATCTCAAAATTAGCAAATTGATGTGCAAAATGGAAATTGTTATAGAGTATAGAAATTAGCAAAATTGAAAGAGGAAACTTGTCATTAAAATGACAATTTATGACAAATTAAATGCACAATTAGAAATTAAAGAGTTAAAAAAGGGAAATTTGTCATAAACTATGACAAATATGACAAAAGGAAAAAAGGGAAAATTGTCATAAACTATGACAATTATGATAAAAGGGAAAAAAAAAATTGTCATAAACTATGACAATTTATGACAAAAAGAAAAGGGAAGGTGGAGGCTAAAAAAGAGGAAGTCGTGGCTAGAAAAGTGGGTGAAGCACAAATTAAAGGATAAAATCTCATTTGGCAAAAGGAGGGAATTATTGAATTTAAAAATTCATTTATTCCCACAAAATGGAAATTAGGATTTAGGAATTATTAAAAATCCATAAATCAATAATTAGCCAATTAATTAATGTGAAATTAATTAATTGTGAAACTTAGGGGAAAGAGGATAAACAAATGTAATTTATTTATCAAGGCTAAGACTTAGGGATAAATCATGGGTTATTTACCCCTAAAGAAGGTAAAGTAATTGATTTGACCAAATTGATGATTTTGATGATGCAAATGATCGATTTTGATGGTTTTGATAATGATTGAATTGATTTGAAAAGAGATTGATTAGGTCAAAAATAAGAAAAAATTGAGGAGAAATATTAGTAAATTAGGGATAAAAATTAGACATTGAAGACACGTTAAAAATGGGACACATAGGTATGAACCATTTTTTAGTGTCTACAATAACCAACTCCATTCCATCACCTCATGTGAATGTGCAAAAACAAATGCATAGGAACAACTTGTAAATATGTAGGAATAGTAGGAAAATGCATTGAAAGAAAGGGAAAATGTGCAAGGGCAATAGATGATTGTGTAGAAACACCTATAACATGGAAATTTGTATAAAATATCAATCCCAACAACAATGTACAAAGAAAATATAGCTATCTCCACACCAGGGAATAACATATACACAATATTGACGTCAAATTCACTCGATTGCATCAATCTAAATCATATAAAAGAATACATCATCTAATAAGTACAAGCATGAGAATAAATAGGAAATTGAGAGAGTAAAGGATAGAGAAGTGATTAAGCATGCACTGAATCTATCGATCATTTCCACCACTTGTTTGCTAGTCCCCAATAGTGGGTGGCAATATCACCTAACCATGTGGCACCCTTAGGTCCACTCCACTACATTCATGGAGGTAGTCACATAAACTAGATAAGGAAGAAATCATAAAAGGGAATGTAGGTATACACTTACACAACTCAATGCATAAAAAATGTACATAAATTAATGCTCACAAGAGAGCTAACATGGAGAACATTCAACATGTAGATGAACAACCAAAATGAAATACCAAATTGGGTGCAACAACTATAAACTAGGGTGCTAAGTAATGCTACTGACCTAGGTGCTAGAGTACCAAACATAGGGAGTACCAACAAATACACATGTCAAAATGCACATATCAATTTTGACTTCTATAAGACATTCAAGGAATGCTTAGGGATTTAAGATCCATCTACCACCCACATGGGTCAATGATAACATATAGGAATTTAATGGTTTCCACTACCTGCACAGGTCAATGCTAACATCTGAGGATTCCAAATTATCTTACTAATATTTATACCTATTCATTTTATTATGTTTCCACTATTTAAGAACTCCTTGATGTGATTATTGTGTACCACCTACAAGTTGACTTCACATGAGGAGCTAGTCCCAATATCTACTCAAAACACATAGTTCTAAGGCTTGAATTTTCAATGAAGGAGATGATAACAACAAGGTTTATCCACTCGATCTACACCAAGGATATAAATACTAAGATTTTATCCACTTGGTCTACACAAAATAAGTGAATACTAAAGATTCATCTACTCATTCTATATAAAGGATGTGGATACCAAGATCACCAACAATGCAAGACCAAATCAATTTTATGGAGGAATATGAATCTCATAACTACTCAATACCTTGAAACCATACACACAACTAAGGTGGACATATAATAGTAGCTCCATAGATGATATTTCCTAGAGCATGGATCTCTATGTGATCCTAAATACATCTCACAATAAGGTACAAATATATGCCATCAAAGAAAAAATTTCATAGAGGAGATGGTAATTTCTAGCAATGATTGATAAAATACACATCCACATAATTGGATATAAAACTAGAAGTTCAGATTGTAGTATTTTGCAACTAGAATGTCCTAAATTAATTTTGACCACCCGATCAAACCAAAATCATAGTATAAAACTAAAATTAATATTTAAAACAAGTTAAACCTAGTGAAAATTAAATTTTAGAGGGTGTGAAAATTGAGGACCTCCCAAAAATGGTCAAAAATCAAACTTGGAATCTTATGATTCTGGGAAAACCCATTGGTTTTCACATGCACAACATCCTAAAAATCAATAAAATTAACCATCCAACTTCACCCAAGGGAATGGACAACCTAACAATGTAAAAACTTCATCTTCAATATTATATCTACATACAAGCCCAGATAAGCATCAACTACATTTAAACAAGGGGAAAACATAAATAAACATCCCACATAAAAATTACAAAAAGAATTAAGCGTGTACATGAAGAAATGAGAAAGAAATGAGAAGCCCTACCTCAATAGGGAGTAAAATCCCAAAATGAGGATAATTATTCTAAAACACCGATAGTGTGGACAAAATTCTTGAATAGCAGCAATCATATCATGATTTCAACAAGCCATACCCTTAAAATGTGGTGAACAAGTAGCTCCCAACAAGAGGTTTGGAAAAAATTCTCAAATTCCCAATTCAAAAAAGGGAGTAAAATGAATTTAAAATATAAAATTACTTTTTAAGAAAACCTTATAGGCTACCTAAAAGTTAATAAAAAAAATCACTTAAAGACCAAATAATCAAACTCCCAAAGCTCCCAAAAATACATAATTAATTTCCAATAAATTAGAATATGCTTATGACACATTTGGTGGTACTAATAATTAATACATAATTATACCAATCAACATTTAAAATAACTTAACACAACCATGACCAACTATGGATAACCTAAAATGCACAAATATTTATTTTTCTTTCACAATATAAAAATTAAATCTAAGCTTTTACCTCGATGATAGTCAAAATGCATTATATGCAATAAGATACACCATTCCAACTAGGTACTATATTGGCTAAGTATGATGGGCAGCCTCTATGACTATCTCTTGTAACCATTGTCAAGGATAAAGAGAAGCTCAAACCTATGAATCTAGGTCGATTTGATGTCTAGTAAATTCCATCACTACAACAAGTGCATATAAAGTTTATTTTCTCACATTATAATATAGCCAAAGCACATGTATAATAATCTAGAAATGGAAACTAATGGAAGGATATTTTAGTGATGTAATCATTATTTTGTATTTTAATATTATGAAACCATTAATTTTATATTTAATTCTCATTTAAAACATAATAATCACAATTTCATTAAATTGAAGTTTTTAATATCATTTTATGGCAATAACAACATATATAAAATCCCCAATCTAGAGAATAACTAAACATGCTAAACAATAATATTTTAGTAACCACTAGTACATACATCAATGAAACTATCATAAAATCAAATTAGGAACCATATAAACCCAAAAATATATCATATAACATATAAACCAAACATCATCACATAACATCATGTCAAAACATTGCTAAGTCATCATACACATATGACCATCATTGAATCACAAGTATAAACTACAATCTAAGCAATAGTGATATCAATATTAACTAAAAGGAATCATAAATAAGTGAGTGAACATCTTATATTGACTTAATTTATAGATGAAAATATATTTTCCATATAAATAGAAACACAATGCAAACTTTACTTTGATGGTTCCTATACTTAGAATGGATCAGGTATTGGTGTAGTGTTCATCACATCACAAGGAGATGTCATTCTTGGATCATACACGTTGAACTTTGACTGCACCAATAATATTATCGAATATAATCTCTTGTCACACATCTAAATGTATTTTTTCTATGGAAGATAAAATATTTTCATGTCTATGGTGATTCATAACTTATTATAGATCAAGTCAATGGAAGCTATGACACAAAATATGAGAAACTATTTCCATACAAAGAAATGGTGGAGGACTTTAAGAAATATTTTGATTGCATCACCTTTGACTATATCCTTGGAGCAAAAAATAAAGTAGCACATTTCATGGCAACTATGGGATCCTTATTATATATTCTTAATAGTGTTACACACTGCGAGTTCTTGGTAGAGTAGTTTATGGTTCCCACCTTCAAAGTCCCATTGTTTGAACTTTTGTGTGAAATTGTTGGACCTAATTCCCCCTAGTACCAAGACATATATATACCTATCTATGAGACCAACATATATCCTCTGACTTGTCCCAAAACCAAAAGAAAACCTTTATTAGATAAGCCTCCTGATATGTTATCATTATTAATACCCTATATAGGAAAGGCCTAGATGGTATGGTCCTCACATGTCTTGAATTTGATGAGGTACAAATGGATTTACAAGAGGTACACAAAGGTATTTGTGATACCCACTCTAGTGGTCCCACCCTCACCAAGAAACTCCTTAGAGTTGGGTACTTTTGGCCTACTATGGAAAAAGATGCATATAAATTTATTTAAAAATGTCAAAAATGCAAAATACATGGAGATCTATTTCAAGCACCAACATAAGAATTGCAACCTCTCACATCACTTTGTCCCTTCCCACAATGGGAAGATATACTTTCCCTCAGTAAATGGCCATAAATACATTATCATCACCACCAAGTATTTTAAAAAGTGGATTAAAACAAAAACCATGACTTGCATAACCAATAAATAGGTATCCAAATTCATCCTAAATTAGATTATATCCCAATATGGAATACCCCAAACCATCATCACAAATAATGATACTCCCTTTAAAAATAATTTTTTTTATGAGAACAGTGAGAAATTACACATCTAACAATGTTTTTCCTTATGATACTATCTACAAAGTAATAGTCAAGCTGAGGCATCTAACAAAACCATATTGAAAATCCTCAAAAAAATTATCAATGATGCGAGTCATGACTGACACATCTAGCTTAACCCCATCTTATGCACCTACCAAAATTAGTTTCTACACACCTATAAGAGCCACACCCTATTTCTTAGTCTATGGAGTAGAAGCCATTTTTCCAATTGAGGTTTAGTTGCCTTCATTGCAAGTATCACTATAAAATATTATTATAGATGAAGATTACTATATAACCCAACTATATGAGTTAGAGTTACTAACGAGAAGCGAAAAAATATATTGAATCATTTACAGGCCTATCAAAATTATATCCATAAAATTTATAATAAGAAGTTCTGAGTCAAACTCTTTGAAATAGGAGACTCATTAATAATGAAAAATTAGAGAAACTTAGTTGACAGAGAAAAACTCAAAATGTTTGACCCAAATTGGTTAGGTCCTTACATCATCACAATAGTATATGGAACATGTTCTTATGATTTTTCCACACCATAGGGATTGCCTATGTCAAACCCTATCAATAACTTGTACTTGAGAAAGTACTTCTACACCTAGCTCTTAGAGTATCTCTTTTCAAAAATGTCCTAAAAAATCAAAATATACAAAAATATACAAAAAAAGAAAAAAAAAATCACCTTGATGAAAACCTGGAAAATAGGTGTCTAGTGTGACACCAAAAAAATGGAAATAAAGAGAAATAATTTGTCTTATGGTGAAAACCATGTCAGTGCCACCTTGGGCAAGTACCATGGTGATAATTAGTTGATTCGATGCCATGCATAAAGACTTTTTGTCCATATTATGCCTTCAAATTGTTGGATACATTTTTCATAATCCATTTCACATGCATTCCAAATTTATATGATAACATCCTTGGTCTACTATTGGTGGCTTGAAATTAATTAGTTATCCTTGTCATTTATGTCTCCCACTCTATCACAAGTTACTCTATCATGTTAGTCTCGTAATAAATTGCCTCGTGTCCTAACTGGGGTAAAGTGCCATATCACAATCCTTAAAATATCTTGAAAAAATCTTTAAAATGAGAAAATGCCCTGAAAAAATCCAGAAAAATAATAAATACATAAAAAATTATGAAATAAAGACTTTTTGTCAAAAATTATCCAGGAGCATCTCAGGTCCTTGGCAATCCTGTGTCACCAAAAAGATATTTGAGTTTTTCTGTGTTGCTCAGTTCCTGCTTTGACCAAGTTGGTCGGTAGTTGGTCGATTTCCTTTGGTCACCAAGGATGGTCAGTTATCTCCTAGGCAGTCGGTTGTTTCTTTGGCACTCGGCGATGCTTATATGTTGCTCGGTTATCCTTGCTTACCAAGTAGTTTATTTTGAGTTTCTGTTGAGGCTGACTTGTGCATTGATTATGGATTGTAGATTTAATGTTGTAAATCAATCATTGGGAAGCATGTGGTCTAGATCTGACCGTTCCTTCCATTGATTATGGATCTGAAGGCTAACTCAATTTAGTAGCCTCTTGTATAAGTATAGTTGTTTGGTTAGAGTTTAGGAGTCAATTTTTTCAGTAGAGGATAGAAGATAGTAGAATTAAGATGGTTGGCAGATCCTCACATATTTGAGGACTTCTATAATTCATTGTAATATTAGGCCCTAACTGGGAAGGCCTTACAGCTCAACATGTATGAATCAATTTGAAAGATGTTAATATATATGAATGATCCTGCTTTCTCTCTCTCACTGTATGGTTGTTGTTTCTTTCATGTGTTGTTGAGCATGTTGGCTCTGTAGGGTGTGCCATCATTTGGACCCTCTCATCCTGCCCTTGCATTAGGTGGTATTAGAGTGAGGTGAGATCTAGATCTAGGTCTATGAATCTAGGTTTGTAGGTTCCTTCTTGTGAAGCCCTATTTGAATTGTTGTGGGGTGGAGGATTTTGATCTGACCTACAATTGCAGAGGGTTCCAAGATAGTTTGTGGGAGGAAAGAAGCGGATCCAAGATTGGCAGGCATGTTGAGACAACTTGCTGCTAGGTTAGAAGTTGTTGAAATATCCCAAAGAAGAGGTAGACATCTTGAAGATGTTAGTGATGATGAAGTTGAAGTGGAACAAGGTGAAGTAGAACCTACACCTATGATGGATCAGGGTGAGGAAAGATTCTTGAAGGCATTGAAAAGTTTGAAGTCAACACCACATTTCAGTCCTCCTGAATATAGTGGGAAATTGGATTCTAATGAACTAATAGACTGGATCACCGAGATGGAAAAATATTTTGAGTATGAAAATGTATCTGAAGAGAAGAAGGTGAAGATTGCAGGAACAAAGTTAAAAGGTCATGCATCCTTGCGGTGGGACCATCTACAATTGGATCAGAAGAAGAAAGGAAAAGACAAAATCAAGGTATGGAATAAAATGGTGAATAAGTTGAAAGGAAAGTTCTTACCTTATGATTATTAGATTAACCTAGTTAGGCGAATGCAAAGTCTAAAGCAAAAAGATAGATCAGTAAAAGAGTATACTGTGGAATTCTATAGACTAGATATCAAATTTGGACATGATGAGGATGATGTGGGAAGAATTGTTAGATACCTAAATGGTTTGAGAGTTTCCATCCAAGAGGAAATTAGTTTGGTCAAGTTAGAGAACATTAAAGATGCTTATCAATTTGCATTGAAGGCCAAGGAGAAATTGAACAAGAGACATGAACAGAAGCAAAGAGGTTGAGGTGGTACATTCCCTAGAGGAAGAGGTAGATCCTATAGTGAGAATAGTAGATCTGAATCTGAAAAGACAAATCTGGACAAAGGAAAGACTGAGTGGAAAGGTGAAAGTTCATCTAGAGGTAGAGGTAGTAACTACCGAGGTGGTTATAGCAGAGGTAATTTTTGAGGACCTTGTTACAATTGTGGAGAAGAAGTGCATAGATCTTTTGAATGTACACATGCTAGTAAGAAGGCTAGTAGCAGTAGAAATGCTTTGGTGCAAGAAGAGTCACCATATGAACCAGAGAAGGAAAATAACTTGATGGTAAGGAGAGCACTATGGAATGCAAGTAAAAAGGAAGATCCGATAAGGAAAAGTTTGTTCAAGACCAAATGTAGAGTTTTTGAAAAAATTTGGAAGGCAATCATTGATAGTGGTAGCTCAGAGAATCTAGCATCTAAAGAGATGGTCACAAAGTTGTAGTTGGAAAGGTTGGAACATCTAAAGCTCTATTAGATTCCATGGATCAAGGATGAGCATACACTCTTGGTAAGTGAACAATGTTATGTGAATTTGAAATTGGAAAGTACTATGATAAGGTGTTATGTGATATCATGCCTATGGATTGTTGTCATATTTTTTTGGGTAGACCTTGGCAATATGATAGACATGCTATATATGATGGGAGGTTGCATAAGTATACTATTGTGGCTGATGGAAGGAAACAAATCTTGTTACCATTGATGGATGAACCTATTAGTAATTTTTGCACATCTATGAAATTTTGTTTAATGGAGGCAAGAAAGTTTGTCAAAGATTTGAAAAAGAATGATGTATGTTTTGTTGTGATTCCTAACAAATCGAGTAAGAAAATAGAGGATAGTGTTCCTAAGGAGATTGATAAGTTACTCACTGAGTATAGTGATATCATTTTTGATAATGTACCTAATGGTTTGCCACCGGAAAGAAGAATTGGTCATTGCATGGATCTAATCCCTGGAGCTAGTTTACCGAACAAGGCACCTCATTTGTTGACACCTACTGAGAATCAGGAATTGAACTGACAGATTCAAGAGTTTCTGGAAAAAGGTTTGATCAGAGAAAGCTTGAGTCCTTTTGTAGTACCTATTGTATTGGCATTGAAAAAGAATGGAGAATGGATAATGTGTACTGATTATCAAGCAATCAATAAGATAATAGTGAAGTATAGGTTTCTTATATTGAGAATGGATGACATAATGGATAGTTTGACTGGACCAAAGTGTTTCACAAAGATTGATTTTAAAAGTGGGTATCATCAGATCAAAATCAGAGAAGGTGATGAATGGAAAACTGCTTTCAAGACAAAAGAAGGTTTGTATGAGTGGTTGGTTATGCCTTTTGGTTTAACTAATGCACCGAGTACTTTTATGAGATTGATGAATGAAGTTTTGAAGAAATTATTGGGTAAGTTTGTGATTGTATATCTTGATGATATTCTGATATTCAATAAGACCGGAGAAGAACATTTGTTGCATGTTAGACAAGTTTTGCGGAGATTAAAAAAGGAAAAGTTGTTTATAAATCTGAAAAAGTGTTCATTCATGAAAGAGGAGATTGTGTATTTGGGATTTGTAATTTCAGCTGATGGTTTGAAGATGGATCCTAAAAAGGTTGAAGCTATTATGAATTGGCCACACCTATGAATGCTAGTGAGGTAAGATTATTTCATGGTTTGGAAATTTTTTACTAAAAGTTCATAAGGAATTTTAGTTCTATTTGTAATGCTATGATTGAGACTATGAGAGGAGATAAAAGAGAATTCAAGTGGACACATGGAGCTAATAAAAGTTTTGAGATTCTGAAACAAAAGGTTGATGAATTGCCTGTTTTGGCATTTCCTCATTTCAATAAGGTATTTGAAGTATAATGTGATGCAAGTGGTAGTGAAATTGGAGCTGTGTTGAGTCAAGAAGGTAAACCTATTGCTTTCTTTAGTGAAAAGTTGAATGATGCTAGAAGGAAATATTTTGTGTATGATCAAGAATTCTATGCTATTGTTCAAGCACTGAAGAAATGGAGACATTATTTGATACCAAATGAATTTGTGTTGTATACTGATCATAAGGCTTTACAATACTTGGGTAGTCAAAATAAGTTGAATCAAAGACATATGAAATGGTTTGAGTACTTGCAGAGTTATACATTTGTGATAAAGCATAAAAGTGGAGTCACTAACTGAGTTACTAATGCATTGAGTAGAAGAAGATCTTTGATGATAGAGATGAAAATTGAAGTTCTTGGTTTTGATGAGATGAGAGATTTGTATGAAATTGATCCTAATTTTTTTGAGCCGTGGAGAAAGTGCAGAGAATCTATTCAAGATCAACCAAGTACAAAATGGGAAGAATATTTCATTCAAGAAGGTATGTTGTTCAAAGGTATTCAGTTGTGTATACTGAGAGGACAAATGAGAACTAATTTGATAAATGAGAAACATAGTAGTGGTTTGGGTGGACATTTTGGTATTGATAAAACTTTGAATTTTCTTAAGGAGAAGTACTTTTGGCCACAGTTGTATAAAGATGTTCATAAATTTGTGAAAAGTTGTGGAATTTGTCAAGTTGCAAAAGGAGTAAGTCAGAATACTGGATTGTATACACCAATTTTTGTACCTGAGAAACCTTGGACTAACATTAGTATGGATTTTGTTCTTTTCTTACTGAAGATAGTAAGAGGTAATGATTCTATATTTGTTGTGGTAGATAGATTTTCAAAGATGGCACATTTTATACCTTGTAGAAAGACATCAGATGCAGTACATGTAGCAAATATTTTCTTTAAGGAAATTGTCAGATTTCATGGATTACTGAGGAGTATTATCTCTGACTGAGATAGTAAATTTATTGGATATGTTTGGAAGACTCTTTGGAGAAAGTTTGGTACTGAGTTGAAATATAGTTCTATATTTCACCCACAAACCAATGGACAGATAGAAGTTTTAAACAGAAGTTTGGGAAATCTTTTGAGATGTTTATTTGGAGACACACCTAGTAATTGGGATTCTATGTTGCCACAAGAAGAGTTTGCATACAATAATTTAGTGAATAGGAGTACTGGGAAAACACCATCTGAGATTGTGAATGGCATACGGCCGAGAGGCATATCTGATTTGAGAGACATTACTGATGAAAGTAAGAGAAATGCTGAATGAGTGAAATTTTTTGACTACATGAAGACATTGCATGAAGATGTGAAAATCAATTTGGAAGAGAGTAATCAGAAATACAAAGATAGAGCTGATAGATCAAGGAGACATAAAACTTTTGATGTTGGTGATGAAGTGATGGTTCATTTGAAGAAAGGTTGATTTCTTGTTGGAACATATGGGAAGCTAAAGATGAAGAAGTTTGGACCTTGCAAGAATTTGAAGAAATTTAACAGTGGAAATGCATTTGAGATTGAGTTACCTGATGACATGGACATATCACCAATTTTCAACATTGCTGATTTGTACGAGTATCATGAACCTGATGAAGATATGACATTACTGATGGAATATCCTAAGAAGCAAAATGAAGAAGTTGAACAGATTTTAGAACAAAGAATTGGCAAGAGTACAAGAGGTAAACAATATATGGAATATCTAGTGAAGTGGAAGAATAGACCGATTGAAGATAGTTCATGGATTTTACAGTCTGAGTTGGATGTAGCTCAGAACAAACCTAATAAATGATTTAGAGAATCATTTCTAAATAACCCTAGGTGTCTCATGTAGAAGCATCTCAAGTCCTTGGCAATCTTGTGTCACCAAAAAGATATTTGAGTTTGTCTATGTTTCTCGGTTCCTTCTTTGACCGAGTTGGTTGGTAGTTGGTTAGTTTCTTTTGGTCACCAAGGATGGTCAGTTATCTCCTGGGTAGTCAGTTGTTTCTCTTGTGCTTGGCAATGCTTGTTTGTTGTTCGGTTATCCTTTCTTACCAAGTAGTTTATTTTGAGTTTCTGTTGAGGCCGACTTGTGCATTGATTATGGGTCATATATTTAATGTTGTAAATTAATCATTGGGATGCATGTGGTCCAGTTTTGGAATTAGGAGAGATATGTATTAAGAGGGGAGGGGTGAATCAGTGCCTTCAAAACTTTACTTGAAAAACCCTTCAGATCTATAACTGTGTACTGTGATAACCGATCAAAATAACTTGAATATAATTGTATAAATCAATCATCTAGTTAACTTCAGAAAGTAAACAACATGAAATCAATATGACAATCACATAACACAAGTATTTTGGTAACGTAGAAACCCTTTTTAGAAGGTAAAAACTATGGTGGGGATGACACCCAAAAATTCTTCACTACTACAAATAGAAAAGGTTTGCCTGTTAAGGCTACAAGTTTTGATCACTTCTGGTGATCTTACCCTATTAGGAGAAACATGTTAGATCAACTAGATCTACCTAGTTATAGGATTTAAACAACACTAATGAAGTGTGTACTCAGTTAAGAGATTTACATAAGACTATTAAGTCTACTCTCTTAAGAGATTTTATAAAAAACACTCTATCACAATTGTCAAAAAGTAATAGGCAATTATCTGCTAGTTGACAACTCAATTGTCTGAAATAGATCTATAAGTGCTCATTAAAATATCACATTATTTGTGATGATTCTCTACTCTATTCTACTCGGTAGCCTTCTCTGATTTTGCACAATCTGATATCATATGTACTTTGTTCTGCTCAGTAAACTGATTGTCTTGAAGTTAGGCAATGTCTTCAAGTGCTCCGTGATTCATATTTTTTAGTTCACCAACCTCATAAAATGGTGTGAACATACAAAATATATAGTGTTCTATTTTTTCCTCTTTAGCAAAAATTAGGTTACAAAAATAATCATAACCCTAAGATCTACGGTGCAAAATAACCTAGATCAACTATTACAATAAGATAAACATTACATTTAATGAGTATCTTTTACAATAAATGCTCCTCGATCTTGGTAAACCATTTTATGATCTGTTGTAACCATTTGCATAGAAGAATGTGCCATTTCAGATTACTATGCCATTTTTTGTGATCATCGATAAATACTGTATAATCTGCTCAGTGTATACTACTATGCTCAGTGTTTACTGACTGTCAGTGTTGGTGTCATTGGTGCTCAGTGAACTGTGTGATGCTCAGTGTAAAGACTTTACCGACTGCTCTGTCTTACTTCTGATTACCGACCAACTCAATATAAGTAACTGACTAACCTATTTACTATCCTTTGATACTAATGACAACTTTAAATGCTCAATAGAGATTAACAATCTCCCCCTTTGGCATTAGTATCAAAACATTGAATGTATATAGACAAAATGTTTCTATATATTCCTTATGTCTCCACCATATACATATCCACAACAAAAATGTTTCTAAGTACAAAGTACTCCCCCTTGGTGCATGTTCCCAGTAGTATTAACATACATATCAAAGTATGCATATTTGGCATATACATGTTTTCCCCCTTTTTGATAATAATGCCAAATAAAAAAATATATATAATGTGTACTTACATCTTATCAAAAATGTTTTGATGGGTTTTCTTTATAGACTCCAAGAGGTTGTCCCATTCCTCTTTCAAGTTGGTAAGAGCAATATGCTCAAGACCGACTTGTGCATGCATGTCAAAGATATTATCCAACATTGAAATCTCTAGTGTTGCTACAGGTTGTTCAGCTTTGACAATATGTGCTTAAAAAATTTTCAGGTAAGGAATGAGTTCTGTTTGTAACTCTGTAACCTAATTGGTGATGTGTGCTTCTTGTTTTCTTAATTCTGCTATCAGCCGCTAGAGTTCCTAAACTTGGTGAATATGCTTTATGAAAGTAGTTGGCTTAGTGATAACTACTTGTGTACTCAACTATATCTCTACTTCTAAACCTTTTATCTTTTCACTGATTTCTACAGTGAAGGTGTTTGAAGTACAAAGCTTGATTAGAAATTGGCAGATTATCTAGGTAATAGATTTTACCTTAGATAATTTTACCTTGTTCATTGCCACTTCTGTGCTAATCCTTTCTGCCAATTTGTTCTGAATCTTTGATTCTACCTGTTCTTCTATTCTTTTGTCTGCATCTATATCAGGGGCATTGATTTTGTCAACGAGTGTTGCAAGTTGATCTAAGATGGGAGTATTCTCATCAATATTTGTCTTCAATACTATCTGTTGTAGAATATGCCTCACATCATTTAACACTTCTTTACATTTGTGTTCTTGCCTTAACTTTTCTTGTGCCACTTTCCTTGAACATAGCTCCCCATATCTACTTAGTTCCATGGGGCTTAGGGTTCTTGGGTCACATTCTGGTATAATTTTGACTTCATCAATGGTGACCAGCCCTTTATCTTTCTTCTTCTTCTTTGGTGCAAGAGGTGACTTCTTCTCACTTATAAAAATAGCTTTTTCTCCACTCTTCAGAGGATCCTTCCCAATTGACACCATATCATCCTTCTTCTGCTCCTCAGTAAATGGTGTGGGAGTCTCGATTGTAGTGTTAGGTGGGTTCACCTCGATCAAATTTGTTTCTTCTAGTTCCTTTGTTTCTGTAGATTGTGCCTCTATTTTGGTAGGCTCATTTGTATCTACAGGTTGCTCAAGTGCTTGTATCTCAATTGTATCATTATTTTTCTCAGGATGAGAAACATTGGGTTGTACTTGTGAAATTATTTCAACTACCTCTACAAGTATAGGTAGTTCACTTGATAGAGATGTGAACACACTATAAGTGTCTAATGCTTCATCTTTGTTTGGTGCAATTGTCACATCTTCATCATCCTCATCATCAGGATCACCGTTAGTGATGTCCTCAATGAGTGCATCGTCATCAGTTTTCTTCTGCAAGTGGATCTTTACTTGAATCGATGCATCCTATGAGATTCTTATTTCATCCTTTTGTTCAGTGATATCAATTACCTCAGTAACTGATATACCGGTGTCCTCTATTTTCTTTCCTTTGTTATCATTGATGAAAATACCTTTGCCTTTTGAACTGTGTCTCTTCTTAGATAGTTTCAGGAATGTGTCCTGTTCAGCTTTCTCTTCTGCTTTCAAAATTGATGTCCATAGAGAATCACATGTGACATCCATATCACCCACATTCTCATCCATTATCTACATAGCTCTATTTTTTACTAGAAATATAGCTTGATACTTTGTCATGTATTCACTTACAACAACATATCTAAAGTGTGAGGCTGCATGACTTAATGATCGTTCTCTTTTCCTTTTCTTTGTATCTAGTGCAATAGCCCATCTCTCATTTATTTTGTTATCAAGTTCCTTTGGCAATTGACATGTGAATTCCATTGGTACTCTCTTGAATTTAATCATCATCTGGATGATAGCATGTTCTAGCTTTGTCTTGTCCTTAATTGACATTTTGTCAAATTTGTCTACGCCGGGATCTGTAAGATTTCCATTCTCAATTATATCTTCAATTATTTCTTCTATTGTACTTTCCCTATTACGAACTAACTTGAATTGATTAGGATCATTTTCAGTGTCAGTCTCCTCTATATCTTCTTTCCTTCTTATGTATTTCCTCTTTTTCTTTGGTGTCTCAGCTACTTACTTGTTCTTTCTTTTAACATATTTTCATGTTGGTGTAGCTGCTCTTCTTTTTGCTACTTTTACTGCTTCTTCCTTCTTGGTAGGTTGTGCTACGGTTGAAAAACGTGTCCTCACTCCTTCAGGTTCTGGTAACTACATTTCCTATTCAACATTGATGGGAGGATTTGGTGTGTGATCCTTTTCTTTGTCTGACTCAGTCTCCTCACTATCATTGGGCTTGTCAGCCAACTATAACTGACCTTTAGTTTTTTCTTTAACCGATGACTCCTTAGATGAGTCAGATGCATTTCCATATTTTGTTGTGAGATCTTTTCTCATTTTCTTCGCCCTTATAGACATTTTTTCAATCTCTATGTCTATAGTGATTCGTGACTTAGCTTCCTCATATATGCCAAACCTACTGGCAGTGATATCTATAGGTAATGCTAGCAATGCATTAATAGATTTTAAGGTGAAATCATGGTTCATTTTGTATCCCATCGGTGCTAACCATTTTGTTCTTGGTTCTACTGCCTTTATCATAGAGTGGTCTATGCTGACTACAAAACATATGTCATCTTCAAATTTACTTACTAATTCCCTTGGAATTCTACTCCTTTGTTGCATTTTTGCCTGAAATTCCTTGAAATATGCATTAAATTCCTTATTCAGATTATCTCCTAAAATTTTCACCATTTCACCAATTTGTGCAGTTATCGGTTTGTCAGATTGCTAGTTTACTTTACCGATACCATGTACATATTTTTATAGATAGAAAAATGTATAGACAAGCAGTGATCTGTACTTACATGTATTGGACATATTTTCTTTTATTATCTTCATATTATTGTCCAGTTGGTGTAGTAGCAGCTTGGCAAGATCTACCTAGTGATCTTTCTTCACAATTTTATATGCCATGTCCACAGCACTGCAGGGTACACTATTTGGTCTGCTAGATTGAAATATCTTGTACCCAATGACATGTGCTGTGAATTTTACCATTGGGTCTTTGATGGTTGAGATTTTTAGTGCCCTACTGTCCCATTGAGCTCCAGTGTTCTTTTCAATGTCAGGATGAGATGAACTTCGAAAGGCTTTAGCTTTGTTGGTTGTAGGGTACCCAGTAACCCTACTGATAATCTTCTTTGTGACCTCAATAGTTTTATCTAACCAAAATTTGCCATCATGAAATCTACTTAGCATGATTCTTATCTAGTCATTTTGGAAAGATTGCGGGAAGTATGTAAAACACAATAACCCTGACTCCCCAATCTTCTTATATTTGGATTTTATCTTTCCATCTAGTCCACAGACTTGTTGATAAGCAACAATGGTCTCAAAATCACATACTTCTTTGATTTTGTAGTGAATATAGGCCCTAACATCTTCTATTAACAAAACCCTATCTGGAATGCTAAAAAATGCACCATATTGTCTATTTGTGCTATGACCTTGGGATGTGGTTTGAATTTGTCCTCGGTGAAATGTGCCCTAACAATTAATTCTACTTCCTCCTCAATGTTTTGCAATTTTCTTACAGTCGATGTTGATGCCATAAATTGTTTCTAGGGTTTTGGAAAGCAATAGATAACTAGTGTTCGGTAGGTAGATGAACTTACTTGATATCATCGAAGAATTGTTGTCAGTTCAGTCTATAGTGGCTTTGAATCTTTTCTGAAAATCTTTAGCTCGAACTCTTCTCTGTAAAACCTTTTTTCTTTGAAATTGCAATGTAATAATGAACTCTATTTCCACGTATTTATAGATTTTTTGATATCCTCACTTAAACTTTGGAGCATTAAATGCATGACCTAACTTTTGGTATGAAATAGCTGTTAGCTCGGTAATGTCTACAATTTCCTTTGCTCGGTTAACATATAATTTCTTCATTAGTTTGCACTATTGTCGGTTAACCTTGTATAGTGATTACCGATGGGTAATCAACTCTCATTTCTTCTTTTACCGACTATGTGACATTTGTAAACTTATAACACATAAACCATAGTGCATCTTTATTCATGCAGATTTGGTATTTGTACATCATATATAAGGAACTGTATGTAAAATGTGATCATTTAAAATGTCAGTTCCATACATACCTTTGTCATCTTAAGTGGAGGTACCGATGTCACCCAATCTAGTGGACGAGGTTTCACCGACAGTGTTACTTGACTCAGCATTCTCATTTGATGCCTTCTTCCACATTGTGTTCCTTAACTTCATAATTTCTGCAATGTTATATCCACTCTCAAATATATAGTTTTCATCAAGTGCTCAGTCTCTGTAGTTCTTGCTTACACAACTGGCCTTGTGATAGTGCATACATGTCATTCATACATTTGTCTAGTTTCTTGATTGTCCAATCTGACTCTTTCTATAATAGTTTGCTGCAATATGTCCATACCAACCACATACAACATAATTAGTCCATGTATTATAATCCCAAACATATGAGTTACCTTGTCTCTTTGGTTGATATGGCTTTCATTGTGGTTTCTCCTTAGGTGTCCAAACTTGTTTCATTTTTGCCTTGCAGTGTGCCCATGCTTATTACAAGTATAGCATATTTTCTCCTCAGTAGTATTATTAGCAATGTCATTCTACTTAGCTCTACATTCATAAGATGGATGTCCAAACTTACCATAGTAATAACAATATCCATTGAATTTTGGAATGACAAGAGGTTTACCTTGTGCTTTGCTTCTGCACACATTAGATGTATGTCCTGGTTTTCCACAGTGATAACATGTCAACACTTTAGGTTTCTAACTTTGATTGTTGTTGACTTTTTTAGCTTGTTGTGATGATTCTCCTTCACCGATGTAGCCTATACCGGCTCTGCTTTTGAATCTCCTCTGATTAGTCAGGAAATCATCAATCTTTTTAGAACTGTCCTCAGCTATCTTCATCAATTCATTGTGTTGCTTCTGTATCTTTATTTCATTTCTCAATTTTTCATTATCTTCTTTGATTATTGCAACATCTTCAAGTCTTCTTGATAATTCTCCATTTACTCGGTTCATTTCTTGATTAACTATCATCATCTGATTTGATACTTGGAAGTGATGATCAGTGAGTCTCTATATTTTACTTTCTTTTTCTTGAAGTTGTTTAGTCATTAGTCTTCAGTCTTCAATAGCTAGATTCTGATCTTGTTCAGCTTGTCTAGCATTGTTCATGATTTCCACCATTCTCACCATCTGAGATTCATGACCGATTTGAAGTGCTCTCACTTGCTCAGATAGATGTTGATTCTTTTCAGACAAGTTAGAGATTATGCTTTCAGATCCGTCAGAGATGCTTCCAAAACTTGATCCAATATGATCAAATATTTCTTCATGATAACTAATTTCATTCAACTAAATTGCAAGGTTCTTCCTTTCAACTAGTAATTTCTTCAGTTCTTCCTCGGCTTGTTTATATTGTTCCACAAACATCTGTATTTGTATCTACTGATTCTCAATAGTCTTGTCAAGCTTGTATCTCTCCATGACTTAGATCTTTACCCTTCAATGGTTAGAATGTTCAACAAGAGAACTTAGCTCTGATACCAATTGTTGGAATTGGGAGAGATAGGTACTGAGAGGGGAGGGGTGAATCAGTGCCTTCAAAACTTTACTTGAAAAACCTTTTAGATCTATAACTCTGTACTATGATAACTGATCAAAATAACTTGAATATAAATGTATAAATCAATCATCTAGTTAAATTCAGAAAGTAAACAACATGAAATCAATATGACAATCACATAACACAAGTATTTTGGTCATGCAAAAACCCTTGTTAGAAGGTAACAACTTCGGTGGGGATGACACCCACAAATTCTTCACTACTGCAGATAGAAAAGGTTTGTCTGTTAAGGCTACAAGTTTTGATCACTTCTGGTGATCTTACCCTATTAGGAGTAACATGTTAGATCAGCTAGATCTACCTAGTTATAGGATTTAAAGAACACTAATGAAGTGTGTACTTGGTTAAGAGATTTAAAAAATACTATTAAGTCTACTCTGATAAGAGATTTTATCAAAAACACTCTATCACAATTGTTAGAAAGTAATAGGCAATTATCTACTAGTTGACAGCTCAATTGTCTAAAATAGAGCTATAAGTGCTCATCAAAATATCACCTTATCTTTGATGGTTCTCTACTCTATTCTGCTTGGTAGCCTTCTCTGATTCTGCTCAATTTGATTTCCTTTGTACTCTGTTCCGCTCAGTAAATTGATTGTCTTGAAGTTAGGCAATGTCTTCAAGTGCTCCATGATTCATATATTTTAGTTCACCAACCTCATAAAATGGTGCAAACATACAAAATATATAGTGTTCTATTTTTTCCACTTTAGCAAAAATTAGGTTACAAAAATAATCATAACCCGAAGATCTACGGTGCAAAATAACCTAGATCAACTATTACAATAAGATAAACATTACATTTAATGAGCATCTTTTACAATAAATTCTCCTTGATCTTGGTAAACCATTTTACGATCTATTGTAACCATTTGCATAGAAGAATGTGCCATTTCAGATTACTATGTCATTTTCTATGATCATCAGTAAACACTATATAATCTACTTGGTGTGTGCTACAATGCTCAGTGTTTACTAACCGTCGGTGTCGGTGTCACTGGTGCTTGGTGAACTATGTGATGCTCGATGTAAAGACTTTACCGACTTCTCTGTTTACTTCTGATTACCGACCAACTCAATATAAGTAACCAACCAACCTGTTTACTATCCTTTGATACTAATGACAACCTTAAATGCTCAATAGATATTAACATCCAGATTTGACCGTTTCTTCCATTGATTGTCAATCTGAAGGCCGACTCAGTTCGGTAGCCTCTTGTATAAGTATAGTTGTTTGGTTAGAGTTTAGGAGTCATTTTTTTTGGTAGAGGATAGAAGATAGTAGAATTAAGATGGTTGGTAGATCCTCACATGTTTGCGGACTTCTATAATTCATTGTAATATCAGGCCCTAACCGGGAACGCCTTACATCCTGACATGTATGAATCAATTTGAAAGAAGTTAATGTATATGAATGATCTTGCTTTCTCTCTCTCATTGTATGTTTGTTGTTGCTTTCACGTGTTGTTGAGCATGTTGGATTTGTAGGGTGTGTCATCATTTGGCCCCTCTCATCTTGCCCTTGCATCAAAAAAATACTAGAAAAGAAAAAAAAATAATCACCTTGATGAAAACCTAGAAAATAGGTGTCAAGTGTGACACCAAAAACATGGAAATAAAGAGAAATAATTTGTCTTATGGTGAAAACCATGTCGGTAGCACCTTGGGCAAGTACCATGGTGATAATTAGTTGATTTGATGCCATGCATAAATACTTTTTGTCCATATTATGCCTTCAAATTGTTGGATACATTTGTCATAATCCATTTCACATGCATTCCACATTTATATGATAACATCCTTGGTCTATTATTGGTGGCTTGAAATTCATTAGTTATCCTTGTCATTTATGTCTCCCACTCTATCACAAGTTACTTTATCATGTTAGTCCCATAATAAATTTCCTTGTGTCCTAAATGGGGTAAAGTAGCATATCATGATCCTTCAAATATCTTGAAAAAATCTTAAAAATGAGAAAATGCCCTAAAAAAATCCAAAAAAAATAATAAATACATAAAAAATTATGCAATAAAGTTTCTTTTAGCAACTTTCCATCTTCAATAAAACATTTCCTTTTACATTAACAAGTATTCAATAAACACCAAATGTAGAAAGTCTGAGCTTTACAAAGTCATGAGTTAACCAACAAATTTATCAATTGGTCCTCAAATCAAACTAGTCATACTATCTTATCAATCAATCAATCAAATAAATCCTTTTATCATATGGTCATTATGTCTTATACAAAGGATGGATATACTCAAAACCAATTAGGTCATTCCTATACAATATGTCTAATTCCTAAAACTAGACATCATTATCATCGTCAAAAAAATACATTACACAGACACAAAATCAGTATGCTTGTTGGCTTGTTGTCCAAGGTAGTCTTATCTTATTTTGAATTTCACAAGTCATATTCCTATCCATCTCCTAGATATCCACGAGTGATTAGAGATTTAAAGATGGTTCATGGCTTTATTTTTCTTTGTTAGTTGTTTGTGGGATATTTTCCATGAAGTTTGAGGAAAGGTATTTTGGGTGTCTGTGATTGGCATGTTCACATATGATTAAAGTATCAAGATGCATAAAATATTGTAATAAACAATAATGCTTATGATTTTTGCACATACCTTGAACCTTAATACCCATGCTCTTGATTCAATTAACATTCATTTTCTATTTTAAGTGTATGTTACATGCAAAGGGAACATCTCATCTTGATCTATCAATATCTTGATGTTGACATACCCATTTTGTTGAATAAAAATGGCTCAATGATGAAAATAATAGCTCAAAGTTTAAAAGGTTATGTGGTACTTATGAATTCTATATTTCAATGTTGGTTCATGTTCAGCTAGTCCATTTTTGAACTAAACATGTCATTCACATCCTATTTGTTCATCACTAACATTTATTCCACTAGTCCTCATATTCATCATGGTTTAGTATTCTGGTACACCAAAAAAAAATGCATCCTACATACATATCAAGTTAGTAAATAGAACATAAAAGTAATCTTATAGAAATTGCATCATATCATATATCAAAATATGCATAGAAAATACAAATCCATAGACTATTTTTAATCATTAGGTGTATCACATATAGTAATCATGATAAATCTCACACATAGAACATCAAAGTATATGCATGTAGATAACATTATATCCATCAATATCATCACATAGAAAATGTAAGAGGATAGCATTAAATCATGATAGATAGAATGTACATCATCATAAGAAACATAAAAATCACCACATCATCATAAACATAAATCATAAGGAATCATGGGATGTAGATAAATCATCACATCATCATAGACATAAAACACAAGGCATCAAGAAACATAGATAGATCATCAAATCATCGTGTAAATAAAGCTATGTCGATACCTAAATCCCTTGTTGAATACATGCACTCTAAACAATCAAAACTAAAGTAAATTTCAAAAGTTGTATGGAATTTTAAGTTGCTTGTACAAGACTTTCACACTAAAGAAAAATCAAAATTGGCATTAAAGCTTGCTAATCCAAAATTTTCCTCTAATTCTCCATAAAAACATCTTCCATCATCTCCTTCATACATTTTAGGTTATTGTGTCCTAAAATCCACATTATTTTCTCCATTACAATTCAAAACTACAAAATGTACTTTTCCTCCATCACCCTTCAAGGTGTGTGACAACATTGATCTAATCACCCTTTCCATCCAATCCTACATAAATAGTATATCACCCTTTTCATTATCCAACACATAATTCCTATCCTTCTCTCCATTATCCAACACATACCTTATATCCTTTCATCCCTTTTGTCCAATAATTTGTATGATTCCTTATCCATAGTCCATTTATCATCCATGTCTTCTCCCTTTATCATCACCCTATCAATTTCTTTGAGCATACCTTAAATACCCATGGTATAGTCTAGAAGATATTTCAAGGGGAACTTTCCAAAGAGAAATATTCTTGAGTTCTTCTTCCATATCCTATTTTGTATCCAATCTCTTCTAGAAAAAGATTTAAAAAAATGAAAAATATTAAAAAAAAATTTAAAAAAATTAAAAAGAAAGAAGTAAAGAGAAATGAATTCATTCATATGTGAAAACCACTTTTGTGGCTCCTTGGGAAAGTACCATGATGAAAACCTGACAAATAGGCATCATTCATAAATCCACCATCCTCTTGCACTCTACATTGGGGGCAACTTTTAGACATACTATCATATCCACCTTTTTTATATCCTATATTGTCCATTATCTTTCATTCACCCTATCTTCATCCATACCCCTTTTTTAGCTTTGATCTTGACAAGGTTAAAGACCTTCATGAGTATTAGGTATCCTATATGCTTATCCTTATTTACATCCTTTAGTCCCTATCTAATACCTTATCCATTATCCTTTTTCCATCATCCCTTATCACCTTTTGGTCTTTCTTATCCTATCTCCCTCCTATCCATATTGACCCCCTAATCTTGATTAACTAAGGAAATTAGAATGAAAACAATTTTTAAAATCCTCTTGACATGTCCATTACTTTGGACCGTATGCCTTTCAAATGCACCATGTTTTCAATTTTTCATTTCCATATCCAGTCCCTTAGCTTGGATAAATGTGTTATCACATCACAAGTTAGTCCTTGAGAATCACATGTGCTTCGTGCATCATTCACTCATGCATTTATAACCCATAATTTTATTCATCCATTTATAATCTATTATGCCTTGCTAGACATCAGGGGCACACACAAATGATCTTTCTCTAAAATTAGTGGTCACCAATTTAAAAAATCTTTAAAAGTCCTAAATCATAAAAATATTAAAAATTCTTTAAAAAATCATAAAAATATTTAAAAAGTCCTAAAAAATCATAAAATTTTGAAAAAGAAAAAGAAAAATGATCAAAATTTTAAAAAAATATATAAAATCCAAAAACATGTAATAAATTATCTCGAAGACAAATTTTTTAGTAACCATCACAACATTGTGCTTAACAAACTCTAGAATCAACCAACAACCTATCAAATTGGCTTACTGTCATGTGATCATCAATATTTATCAAATTATCTAGTGCCTTCATCAGACACTCTCTTGATCAATCACCTATCTTAAACATGATGAATCCTTCCTAAAACCAAACTTGTCAATCAAATCAAACACATAAACTGTGACAAGAATTATTTTTTCCCTACAGTGGGATGGCTATTTGTTTTATGTATTTGATTGTTTCTAATTTTTTATTTTGTGAAATGTCATTTATCTATTATGGAATGTCGTTGACTAGAGATTTTATTTGCTAGATGTCTTTGACTAGAAAGGTAAGGATGGTGCATGTTCACTTGTCTGCAGCTTGTGGATTGTTTCTTAATAATATGATGACTTGTCTTAGGACATGACTATCTTAAATCATTGAGGACATATAAGTCTCATGTGAATTGGGGAACTCCTTAACTATCTAATTTTTTTTCCTCCACACAATGGGTATGTTGATTCATTTGGATATTTACACGTCTAGATGAGTTCATCATGTTTCCATAATAATCTCAATGATGATATTAGATATTAAAAGCACAATAAATCTCATCACCTTCATGTATCTATTTCCATCATCATTTCATTAGCTCATTTCATTCATTATTTTCATATCTTTTGTTCATTAGCTATTTCTTTCACCTCTTCCTCTCATTCTTATTTTTCATCTTCTTCATATCATAGATCCATATTAAAATTCAATATGTCATTTATCATCTCAACATGAGCTCAATCATCTTGCCTCTTTGATCATCAATCATGGCTTACTTTCCTATAATCAATCAATTTTGCATTATCTTACTATGCACTATAATCAATCTCAATCCTATCATCTATCATCTAGCCCAATCATCATAATCAACTCAAGCAATCCAACTATACTGATCTTTCAATCACTTGGTTAGTTACACTCATCCATTGTGCATTTCCATCAAATATACAGCTACTTGTCTTTTTCTCAACTTAATCAACTTTTTCAACATTGTTATCAAATCTTTTCCTATGATCTTTCAAGAGATTTTCCTTTGAATATCCCACAAAATATCTCAAGGGGGTATACCTATTAGTTCTTACCCAATCCCATCAGGGCATGTATCAGGTAGTCTTCATATCAGCTAATCAATTTTATTTGAAATAATGTGGCAAGTTTCATTGTCTCAAAGATGTGCAAAATATAGACACATAAATTGGTCCTCAATATTAATCAAATTTATTCTATTAATTAAATAGGTATTATTTCTTATTTAATTATTTTATTATTATTATTTTCTTTTATTATATCATTAAATCATTTAAAAAGGACTGGCTTCTTACATGGGAAGGATTGATATCAAAAATAAGAATGTGAGATATGGACGATTATTAAATTTAGTTCCCATTCATAACAATCTATTTTCTTTGTCTATTAGTGAAATGAGAGTTGTGTATTTCTCCTTATTTAATTCATTAAATCATTTCATTTTAATCTATTAATCTACATCTTCCAATAGTGGCATATTGTGACGGTTAATTTTTTGTGTTGTTCTTTCCATCAAGGTTAAAATACCATTGGGGATGAAGTCCCCCATTTTTGGCCTCACCAGTTCTTAGCTCTAGATCAAAGCATTTACCACCCTTTTTAAAAAAAAACTATTAATCTACACCAACTCACTAAGTTCAATCTCATTTAATCCTAATCTCTATCCTATCACAGGCTATCCTATTTATCTCCTTCCAACTCCATGATTTACACCCACTTATGGAATGTAGGATAAATAATTTCTCAACCATCTCCAACCACCCTCTATTTTTCCACATCCTTCCCTCAATGTATTATTCTATTTGAGCACAATCTTAAAAACATATCCCCTCTCACAATTTAGGCCTCTTGCAATTGTGATTTATCTGTAGCATCATACATTTCTAATTTATGTGAGCACATTTTTTTATTATTAGAATCATTTATATTCATATTTTGAAAATTCCATTTCTTTATAGCCTCTTTTGTGTAATAGTGCTTCTGAGAGAAAATTAGATTTCACACAAAGAGCTTGAAGAATTGGAAGGAAATGGATTGGGATTAAATGCATTTAGTTTATTTAACATTGATGTATTTTTCATTTTTATGAAAGAATGACACAAAGGAGGATAGGGAGAGGGGCCATAGGCACACCCTAACAAGATCCACCTTGCAGAGATCACACACGGAAGCAACAAACACACAAGTGAGAGAGAGAATGCATATATCTTTCATATATTAACTTCAATTGATTCATACATGCCTAGTTGTAAGGCCTTCCTGGTTTAGGCCAGATATTACAATCAAGTACAGAAGTCCACCAACATGCAAGGATCTAAAACAATCTTCAAAATTCTAGCTTCTATCTCTAACTAAACTGACTCCCTAAAACTAAAACCAAAGATTACATTATATAGAAGAGGCTACCAAATAAGTCAGCCTTCAAATCCACCATCAACGTAAGGAACGAATAGATCTAGGTCTACATGCTTCCCAATGATAGATACCATCATTAAATCTATGATTATAATTAATTGCAAGAGTCAGCCTCAATAGGAAACTAAAATAAACAACTCGGTAAGCAAGGATAACTGGGCACCAGACAAGCATCACCAAGCACCAGGGAAATTCACTGAGTGCCAAAGAGATAACCGACCAACACCGATAAACAAAGGAAACCAAGCAACACTAAACCAACTCAGTCAAAGAAGGACCCGAGCAACACAAGAAAATACAAACATATTTTTGGTGACATGAGATTGCCAAGGACCTGAGATGCTCCTGCATTAGACACCTGGGGTTATTTGAAAATGATTCTCTGAATCATGAAATAGGTACAATCTAAGCTGAATTCAACTCAGATTGTGAAATCCATGAACTATCTTCAATCAGTCTATTCTTCCACTTTACCAAATATTCCATATACTATTTTCCTCTTGTACTTCTACCAATTCTTTGCTCCAAAATTTTCTTAACTTCTTCTATTGGTTTCTTAGGATTATCATTTGATATTGTCATTTCTTCATCTAACTCATGGTACTCATACAAATCAAAAATGTTGAAAATAGGTGATATATCCATGTCATCAGGTAAGTCAATCTCATAAGCATTTCCACTGTCAAATCTCTTCAAAGTCTTCCAAGGTCCAAACTTCTTCATTTTCAGCTTCCCATATGTTCCAATAGGAAATCTTCCTTTCTTTAAATGAACCATTACTTCATCACCAACTACAAAAGTCTTATGTCTTCTTGATCTATCAGGTCTATCTTTTTATTTCTGATTACTTTTCTCCAATTTATATTTCACATCTTCATGAAATGTCTTCATGTACTTAGCAAACTTTACTCCTTCAACACTTCTCTTTCTTTCATCAGCAATATCCCTCAAATCTGATATACCTCTCGATTGTATGCCATTTACAATCTCAAAAGGTGTTTTTCCAGTACTCCTATTCACTAAATTATTAAATGAAAACTCTACTTGTGCCAACACAAAATCTCAATTACTTAGTGTGTCTCCAACCAAACATATCAAAAGATTTCCCAAACTTCTATTCACAACTTCTGTCTATCCATCGGTCTGTGGGTGAAATGTAGAACTATATTTCAACTCAGTGCCAAACTTTCTCCAAAGGGTCTTCCAAAAGTATCCAACAAATTCACTGTCTCAATCAGAGATAATACTCCTCGGTAATCCATGTAATCTGACAATTTCCTTAAAGAAAATATCTGCTATATGTACTACATCTGATGTCTTTCTACAAGGTATAAAATGTGCCATTTTAGAAAATCTATCCACAACAACAAATATAGAATCATTATCTCTTACTATCTTCCGTATGCTAATAAAAAAATCCAGGTTGATATCAATCCAAGCTTTCTCAGGAATAGAAATCAGTGTATACAATCCAGTTTCTGACTTACTCCTTTTGCAACTTGACAAATTCCACAACTTTTCACAAATTTCTCAACATCTTTATACAATTGTGGCCAAAAGTATTTCTCCTTAAGAAAATTCAATGTCTTATCAACACCAAAATGTCTAGCCAAACCACTACTATGTTTGTCTTTTATCAAATTAGTTCTCATTGGTCCTCTCAGTATACACAACTGAATACCTTTAAACAACGTACCTTCTTGAATGAAATATTATTCCCATTTAGTACTCGATTGGTCTTGAATAGGTGCTCTGCACATTCACCATGCCTCAGAAAAATGAGGATCAAATTCATAAGAATCTCTCATGTCATCAAAACCAAGAACTTCAATCTCCTCTTTCATGAATGAACACTTTTTCAGGTTTATCAGCAAATTTTCTTCTTTCAACCTCTGCAATACTTGTTTAACATGTAACAAATGTTCTTCTCTAGTCTTACTGAATACCATAATATCATCTAGGTATACAATCACAAATTTACCCAAGAATTTCTTCAAAAATTCATTCATCAACCTCATAAAATTACTCGGTGCATTAGTTAAACCAAAAGGCATAACCAACCACTCATACAAACCTTATTTTGTCTTAAAAGCATTCTTCCACTCATCACCTTCCTGATTTTGATTTGATGATACCCACTTTTCAAATCAATTTTGGTAAAATACTTTGGTCCAGTCAAACTATCCATTATATCATCCATTCTTGGTATAGGAAACCTATATTTCACTATTATCTTGTTGATTTCTCTAGAATCAGTACACATTCACCATTCTCCATTCTTCTTAGGTGCTAATACAACAAGTAGTGCACAAGGACTCAAACTTTCGGGGATCAAACCTTTCTACAACAATTTTTGAATCTGTCAATTTAATTCTTGATTCTCAGTAGGTGTCAACCAATGTGGTGCCTTATTCAGTAAACTAACTCTAGGGATTAGATCCACGCAATGATCAATGCTTCTCTTTTGTGGAAAACCGTTAGGTACATTATCAGAAATGATTTCACTATACTTGGTGAGTAACTTATCAATCTCCTTAGGGATACTATCATTAGTTTTCTTACTCTGTTTGTTAGGAATCACAGTAAAACATACATCATTCTTCTTCAAATACTTAACAAAATTTCTTCCTTCCATGAAGAAAAATTTCACAGATGTGAAAACATTACTAACAAGTTCTTTAATCAAAGGTAGCAAGATTTGTCTTCTTCCATCAGCCCAAATATTATATTTATGCAATCTCCCATCATATATAGCATGTCTATCATATTGCCAAGGTCTACCCAACAAAATATGACAATAATCCATAGGCATGATATCACATAACACCTTATCATAGTACTTTCCAATTTTCAAATTCACATAACATTGTTCACTTACCAAGAGTGTATGATCATATTTGATCCATGAAATCTGATAGGGCTTCAAATGTTCCAACCTTTTCAACTGCAACTTTGTAACCATTTCCTTAGATGTCAGATTCTTCGAGCTACCACTGTTAATGATTACCTTCCAAAATTCATCAAAAACTCTACATCTAGTCTTGAACAAACTTTTCCTTACCATATCTTCCTTATTACTTTCACTCCAAAGTTCTCTCCTTACCATCAAGTTATTTTCCTTCCCAAGTTCATTTAGTGACTCTTCTTGCACCAAATCATTTCTATTGTTACCAACCTTCTTACTTGCATGTGTACACTCAAATTATCTATGTTCTTCTTCTCCACAATTGTAAAAATTTCCTCGAAAACCACCTCTATTATAACCACCTTGGTAGTTACTGCCTCTTCCTCTAGATGAACTTTTACCTTTCCACTCGATCTTTCCTTTATCCAAATTTGTCTTTTCAAGTTTAGATCTACTATTTTCACCATAAGATCTACCTTTTCCTCTAGGTAATCTACCACCTCTACCTCTTTATCTTTTCTCATGTCTTTTGTTCAATTTCTCCTCAACTTTCAATGCAAATTGATAAGCCTCTTCAATGTTCTCCAATTTGACCAAACTGATTTCTTCTTGGATGGAAACTCTCAATCCATTTATTTACCTAGAAATTATTTCCACATCATCTTCATCATGTCTAGATCTGATATCTAATCTATAGAATTCCTCAGTATATTCTTTTATGGAGCTATCTTTCTACCCCAAACTTTGCATTCACCTAACTAGGTTAATTTGATAATCACAAGGTAAAAACTTTCCTTTCAATTTATTCACCATTTTATTCCATATCTTAATTGTGTCTTTGCCTTTCCTCTTTCTATCCAACTGTAGATTTTCCCACCACAAGGATGCATGACTTTTCAACTTTGTGCTTGTAATTTTCACCTTCTTTTCCTCAGGTACATTTTCATATTCAAAATACTTTTCCATCTCGGTGATCTAGTCTACCAATTCATGAGAATCCAATTTTCCACTATACTCAGGAGGATTAAAGTGTGGTTTAGATTTTAAATTTTTCAAAACCTTCAACAATATTTCCTCACCTTGATCCATTGCCAGTGCAAGTTCTACATCACCTTATTCTTCCTCAACTTCATCATCACTAACATCTTCAATATGTCTTCCTTTTCTTTGGGATGTTTGAACAACTTCTAATCTAGCAGCAAGTTTTCTCAACATGTCTGCCAATCCTAGATCTGCATCTCACCTCCCATGAACCATCTTGAAACCCTTTGGAATTGCAGGCCATATCACAATCTTCTACCCCACAACAAATCAACTAGGGTTTGACAAGAAGGAACCCTCAAACCTAGATTCACAAACCTAGATTCATATCTCACCTCGCTCTGATACCACTTGATGCAAAAGAGGATAGGGAGAGGGGCCACAAGCACACCCTAACCAGATCCACCTTACAAATATCACATGCAGAAGAAACAAACACAAGTGAGAGAGAGAATTCAAATATCTTTCATATATTAACTTCAATTGATTCATACATGCCAAGCTGTAAGGCCTTCCTGGTTTAGGCCAGATATTACAATCAAGTACAAAATTCCTCCAACATGCGAGGATCTGAAAAAATCTTCAAACTTATAGCTTCTATCTCTAATTGAAATGAGTCCCTAAAACTATAACCAAATATTACATTATATACAAGAGGCTACTGAATAAGTCGGCCTTCAGATCCACCATCAATAGAAGGAATGACCAGATCTAGGTCCACATGCTTCCCAATGATAGATACCATCATTAAATCCATGACCATAATTAATTTCAAGAGTTAGCCTCAACAGGAAACTAAAACAAACAACTTGGTAAGAAATGATAACCAAGCACCAGACAAGCATCACTGAGCACTAGGGAAATTCACCGAGTGCCAAAGAGATAACTGACCAAGATTGGTAAACAAAGGAAACTGAGCAATACAAAACCAACTTGGTCAAAGAAGGACCTGAGCAACACAGGAAAACACAAACATGTTTTTGGTGACACAAGATTGCCAAGGACCCAAGATGCTCCTACATCAAAGAAAATCCATTGTAGGATGTTTTAAGAGGTTTTGAATCACTAATTCATACCTCTAATTTCTTGCATCTACAATAACATATAACTCCCGCCAAAATTGCATATCATATATATAAATAAAAAATGTGTCAGATATAATATCATGATTACTAGCTAATAGATCTTGTTGGCTTGCAAAACATATGCACACAAGTATCTACAATATGAGGAAAATAATGAGCTATTTCTCACCCTACCCTCTGATCTAGTGAGCCTAGGATGGGAAAATTTGGAAGGTCCTACCCCTATTTATCCAACTAGTGCACTTCCTACTCTAGGTGGAGGAAAAGGAGGTTGTATAATGCCTCCACTTCTCTTCTAGGTCTAGGCCCTATAAGATGTTTTATAAATGGTAAATATCTACTCACTAGGAACTACACTCTCATAATAACCATGCCAGTACTAAATCTCTCTACTTTCCTCCTACTATTGTCTATAGGCCTCTCTAATAGAGAAATACTATATGTCATTAATCATGGTTTGTATCTCCTACTCTACAATCCTGGCCCTAGTCTCTATTGCCTATACTCTAACTGCAGCCTCATATCTCTCATGATCCACAATGACCACCCTACTCTCCAAAGCCCTCATTTGGCCTAACATTTAATCCCTCTTTTCCTCTATGATCTCCATCTTGACATATGCAACATCAAGTATTTATTATAAGGTCCTCATCTAATCCCTTATTGCTTCCATTTGGTCTATAACTTCCCCTGTATCAAAGATATGGCTTACATTTTAACCAATAGCCACATCCTACAATCCCTCTTCATCTCTTCATCTCCACCTACTACCACATCCTTCATCCCAATGTCCTCTTAATCATCCTTTGAGTTGGACTCTTCTAAGCTTGAGCCACTAGAATCACTGTTAGAGTCAGTCTCCTCCTCAACTATTCCTTGTGACTTCAATTTCCTCCATCTCTTCTCCTCCCACCACCTCTCCACCAATTTACATACCCTCCACCTCACCTCCTACCATGAAAATCATTGGGGAACCTAATAAGATTTCACCACCTCTACTACCATCTCCTTTTTTACCTCCCTCATCTCTGCCTCAACCTCTCCCTTAGTCCTTGCCTCTTATCCCTCCTTTGTGTCTCCATGAACTTGTCCTCCTTCATGGTTGTATGGTTTTCCTTTCCATCTCAAGTCAAATAGGTACTATTAGATCAATTAAGGGTACATGCATGTGTTGTTTCCACCATACATCATACTTAAGAATCATGTCTATATCTATCTTGTTAGACCTCCAATCCCAATTATGAGGTGTTAGGTTATCTATTTATGTAACTTTAGTAGCTACATTGATCACTAGTCCATATCCCAATACATCTCAGCTATAGCAATAAATCTATTTTGAACCCATAGATAACCCCTATGTCTCAATAAATTACATTAAAACCCTATCAGGTAATTGAATCTCACTAATGAGATATGACTATTTCCTCCTCTTAATCAAATATCTTTCTTGTCGATGAAATTATAAATGTTTTGCATCTCCATCCCAAGCCACACATATAATATAAGGATGTCATGTAAAATATTTCATAATGTCCAATTGATGGTTCCAATACCTAGTATCCCACCTATATCTGGACTACAAACTCATAATAATATATATAAGGTTTCTCTAGTTCAATAGGTTTCCTATCAAAACCTAGTCTTCACATAGATATATGTTCCCAAGCCCATACTTGAAGAATTATAATACCACAACCCAAAGTTAATGCCCCATGGTAAGAAATATTGTGCAACTAGTAATAAAGCATCACCAAAACACAAGGCCCTCAAGAATAAACTATGGTGTCATGCCACATCCCTACTATCATCTCACCCCAACCCATAGGAAAACCATGTCCTCTCCTATCTAGATCCAAAACCCCAGCTACTACATGTAGGGAAGGAAAGGAACATTTTCATGCTAAGGTAAACATAAACCCTAAAAGCATACAAATAATCAACCTATCCTAACATTAAAGAAAATGAAAAAGACTATAAAATATATGCAAAAACATAATAAAAAAACCCCTCAGTTGGACTTCGATGTCCCTTCTTATTTCGCCATGTATTGATATGTAGCTCCCATAATGACAATATGCACTCAATTATTAAAGTAAAATGACTTGATAATGAGTAGTTTTGAAAGATGTGGTTGTTAAAAGGTTGAGAGAAAAAGAGCTCAATTTATAGATTTTTGAGGGAAAATCATCAACTTGGTAAATTGAGCACAAATGGGAAAATTGTTATAATTTATGACAAATTATGACATGATTGGAATGCATTTTGGTATGCATAAAGAAAGGTAATTTGGGTAGGATAAATTTGTGGGAAAATGGGAAGGGAAGGTGTAAGGAAATTAGTGGCTAGGGAGTAAAGGCAAATTAGCAGGGATTGAATCCCATTTGGAAAAGTGTGCGAATATTTGAATTTAAAATCTCATTTATCCTCACAAATTAGAAACTAGGAAATATGAAATTATAAAATTTCATAAAAAATGAATTATCCAATTAATAAATGTTAAATCAATTAATTGCGAAACTTAGGGAAAATGGACAAATAAATAACATTTATTTATCAAGACTAGGACTTAGGGTAAAGTAATTGTCATTTACCCCTAAGAGGGAAAATTACTCAATTTTGATGACATTGATAAGATGAAGGATTGATTTCAATTAAAAAACACTTTATTTAAACATGGTTGATTAGGTCAAATAAATATAATATGATGTGAATTAGGGAGAAACGTTAGTGATTGATTAAATAAATCTTAATGTTAAATCAATGATGAAATACACGATGTCGACACGTGATAAAGACCATATGCACAATGTCCAGCATAGAATCATCATGGAAAGTGTGTGTGGATTTATAGATGACCAAAGGGCATAGATGGAGAGGTGTGTACATCAGATACCCCTCATCATTATGCATTTATTTCATGCATTCCTAGGTAATATTTTATTATTTTTTGAAGTCAAACTAGGTCACCAGGGGCATTTTTGCATAGTTGGGCATGTATACTACACAATTGGTCATAAAAATGTGTAGTTGGAAGGTTTTTTGTGTGGTTGGAACAAGAAATGTACACTTAGTCAAACTTCTACACAATTGGTCAACTTGCTACATAGTTGTTCAATAGAGACATTTAGGATGAAATCTATGTAGTTAGAAAGTTAGAATTGGTCAAACTATAGTTTGATGGTCAAATTTGATAGAATAGGTCAACAATAGGTCAACTCATTCAAACTTGGTAAAAAACAATAGTAGGTAATAGAAATTTGATGCATGTATTAGTGTGTTATGCGTAGGTTGATCTTTCCCCATTGCAGACTTGCAAGAGTATGCCAACATGCATGGGTATACAACACAGATTGAGAAGGCCTAAGAGACATATATTATTGGTATCATCTCTACATTACATCATGTATATGCCCAAGATTAGAGATAATAGGGGACTAATTATTGCACTGATAGAGAAATGGCACTCATAGATGAGTTAATTTCATTTTCCTATTGCAGAGGCAACCATCACTTTGGAGGACATCGCATGCATCTTGAGGATTCTCATTCATGGTGAGCTAGGAGTGTATGAGTCATCAATAGGGAGGGAAACTTTGAGAAGATCGATCGATTGTGATGAGGCTACACTAGACATCAGAGATTGAGATTAGATGGGAGACACTAGCTAGACAACATGAGAGACTAGTGGTAGTGATCGGTGTAGTTATTAAGAAATTATTGGTTCTAGATAGACATGGACATAGATTTCCTATTGGATGTGGTAGATCTCTAGAGAAAATGATCATGGACAAGATAATATTTTCATGGATAACATGCATTCTTACTATTATGTATTATCATTTGCATCAAGTAGTGTAAAAAGGTAGGTTATCTATTAGCAGTAGGATTATGCTATTGTAGGTATTTCCATTCGAGCTCATAGCAGTACTTCATCCTATTGAAGACATGTGTGTTATAGTAGATATGAAATATGTATATTGCAATGATTGATCAGTCACATAGGGTATATTGGGACACACATGATACTAGAGACATAAGATTAACACAACCATATTTTTTACATTGAGACCATATAGAGATTCCCCCGACTGGGATGATGATGAGGATAAATTTCCTATTTCCAACATGAGAGATACTTGACTAGTCATACCATCATAGGACATGTGGTTATTGAACTTTAGCTACCATAGAGGGTATGCAGATAGTTTGAAGAGAGACATGGTGTGCCAATAAGTATGGAACTATTTTTCCACTTGAAGGGAAAGGTTGGGACATGGGATCCAGTCGTCAGACCATAGGTGGAATATTTAGATTTTACATATTTACAACTAAGATAGTATCATCATAGGTTGATACCATTAACTAATTTAGATGCACTAGTATCTAGAGTAGAACCATAAAAAATGAGGGTAGAGGAGGAGGGAGTTGTAGATGGTGAAGAGGATGAGGAGGGATAGGATAGAAGTGTTGAGGTGATGGAGGATGAGTATGAGAAGGATAAGGATGAGGGGGATGATGAAGAGGAGGATGAGGATGAGGGGGAGATGAGGAGTAAAACTCTTATTCTAGTAGTGATGATGATGATGATGGAGGTCATGATGTCATGCCTATGTAGGTGGAGGAGGATATAGAGGATCTAATAGATGATAAGTATATATATGATCCCAATGATATATAGATGCAAGACATTGTTGTAGGTGATGAGGCAAATGACTTACACTGATGAAGGGTGCTCCCCTTAATACCACAAACACATAACAGACATAGAGAAACAACAACAATAATATGCAAGAACAGAAAATTGGCTTCTTATTATCTCCACAAATGTGGAATTACAAATTTTCAGAATTACAACATGCAAAGCCACATGGGCATTCCCTTACAATATTCTGTAGGACAAAGCCTCGAATCAATACCCAGAACTATTCTGAACTACTTAAGACAATAATACAGCCTTCCTTATATAGGCAATTCCCCACCGCCTGGGAAGGTTCCAAAATTTTAGCCAATAAGGCCGACCAAACTTAGAATTATTTTATTTTACATTTCATTACATCATAGTCGGCTCAAGATAACCTTTGAAACTCGAATAGAAATTTTGAAGAAAATTATTTTCTACCATTTCAGGTGGCCCAACTTCCGAAGACCATAAGTCATCACCAGTTGACCCGATCGGCTATTATAACCCCATTTCAGAAATGCCACGAAGTGCTTTATAGGCTTGACCCGCGCAAGCACCCGTCACCCAAATTTTCGACCTCATCCGGGGCCTCTAAAGCCTTCAAAACTGAGTTCAAAGTTTCTGTACCCTGCTGCCAATATTGAAAATCTTCAATATCTTCCAATATACACTTGATCTGGCAATGAAACTTTACTGGCAGACTTATATGACCAAAATGAACCTCCAAGAAAGAAATCAAATCATTCTGAGCACATACGAAAATTACCAAAAATAATAACTTTCCATAAATAGCAGCTCTACACAAAATAGCCCTTATTGAATACAAAAACAAAAATATTTTTGGGTGATGCAAGATTGCTCTTACACCCAGGATGCTCCTGCATCAGACACCTGGGGTAATTTGAGAAGTGACCCTGTCACGACTTAGGTGTGCAGAGGAAAACCAAGATGGCTAACCTCCTCCTTTGTTAGCCATGATGAATCTTCAACAGGTCATCCTTTCCACTTGACTAGATATTCTTCATATGTCCTGTTCCTTGTGCTTCTACCAACACGACTATCCAGTATATCTTCAATCTCCTTAGTGTCTAAACTAGTTGCTGGAATACTCCACTGTGCTGCTGTGATCTCATCTTCAACACCTCCTTCATGATACTCTGTCAGATCTGAAATGTTAAACACTGGTGAAATATTTAGCTCAGTAGGCAATTCTACCTCATATGCGTTTCCTGAATCATGTTTCTTCAATATCTTACATGGTCCAAACTTATTTATTTTCAACTTGTTATATGTACCAACTGGAAACCGCTCCTTCTGCAAATGAACCATGACTTCATCACCAACCTAAAATTCCTTATACCTCCTTTTCTCATCTGCCTTAGCCTTATACTGTGCGTTCATCTTGGTAATATGCTTCCTCACCTCTTCATGGATGTTCTTCAAGTGTTCTGCAAAATCCTCAGCTTCAGCACTACTTATTTCTCCTTTATCTATCTTCCTCAATTCAGATGCATTTCTTGGACTACTTCCATATACAATCTGGAATGGTGATTTACCAGTGCTTCTATTGACAGAATTATTGTATGCAAATTCTACCTGTGATAAAATCAAATCCCATCCTGTTGGCTTATCTCCAACCAAACATCTCAGCAAATTTCCCAAACTCCTATTCACCACCTCTGTCTGTCCATCAGTTTGTGGATGATGTGATGAACTGAACTTCAAATCTATCTTCAACTTCTTCCACAACGTACGCCAGAAATATCCAACAAACTTAGTGTCCTGATCTGAAACTATGGTCTTTGGCAAACCATGAAGTCTCACTACTTCTCTGAAAAACAATTCTGCTACATGAACAGCATCATTAGTCTTCTTGCAGGGAATAAAATGTGCCATCTTTGAAAATCTGTCAACTACCACAAAAATTGAATCGTGTCCCCGCTGTGTTCTCGGTAAACCAAGAACAAAGTCCATGCTGATATCCTCCCAAGGCTTCTCTAGTACAGGTAATGGTTGATACAATCCTGTATTCTGCTTCACTCCTTTCGCCATCTGACATACTCGGCAACTCTGTACAAACTTCTTCACATCTTGCTGCAACTGTGGCTAATAATAATTCTCACTAACCAAACCAAGGGTTTTATCACGACCAAAATGTCCAGCCAATCCTCCGCTATGCTTCTCCTTGATGAGATTCCCCCTCATAGAACTTCGTGGAATGCACAACTGACTCCCTTTGAATAGCATATCATCCTGGATGATGAAATCCAACCATTTCATCCTGTCTAGAGTAACAGGTTCTGTACAAGCTTTCCAAGCTTCACCAAAATCAGGATCCTCTGGATACAAATTCTTGAGTTCCTTGAACCCAACCACTTCAATCTGCATTTCTGTCAGCAATAGTTGCCTTTTGCTAAGAGCATCTGCAACCCTATTAGACTTTCCACTCCTATGTTTCAAAACAAATGTATAGCTCTGCAAAAACTCAACCCATTTCAAATGCCTCTGATTCAACTTTCCTTGACTATTCAAATATTGCAAAGCTTGATGATTAGTATACAAAACAAACTCCTTAGGAAGTAGATAATGTCTCCACTTCTTTAATGCCTGAACTATAGCATAAAATTCCTGATCATAAATAGAATATTTCCTCTTGGCATCATTTAACTTCTCATTGAAATAAGCAACAGGTTTACCTTCTTGGCTCATAACAGCTCCTATTGCAGTACCACTAGCATCACAATCTACTTGAAACACCTTATTAAAATCTGAAAGTGCTAAAACAAGTTGTTCTGTAACTTTTTGTTTCAACAATTGAAAACTCTTTTCTGCCCCATTAGTCCACTTAAACTCTTTTCTATCCCCTCTCATTGTTTCAGTCAAGGGACCACAAATACTGCTAAAATTTTTGATAAACTTTCTGTAAAAGCTAGCTAGACCATGAAAAGATCTTGCCTCAGTAGCACTCCTTGGAGTAGGCCATTCAAGGATAGCCTGTACCTTCTCTGGGTCCATTTTTAGACCTTCTGCTGAAACTACAAATCCCAAATACACTAACTCTTTCTTCACAAAACTGCACTTCTTCAAATTAATCAACAATTTCTCATCTCTCAACTTCTTAAATACCATACGAATATGCATCATATGCTCATCCAATGTCTTACTAAAGATCAAAATATCATCTAGGTAAACAATGACAAACTTACCCAGAAATTCTTTTAGAACCTCGTTCATGAGCCGCATGAAAGTGCTCGGTGCATTGGTTAGCCCAAAAGGCATGACTAACCACTCATACAGTCCTTCCTTTGTCTTGAAGGTAGTCTTCCATTCATCTCCTTCTCTGATCCAAATATGATGATATCCACTCTTCAGATCTATCTTTGAGAAATACACAGCTCCACTCAAATAGTCCATAATATCATCCATTCATGGCAATGGAAACTTGTACTTGATTGTGATCTTGTTTATTGCCCTAGAATCTGTACACATCCTCCATTCTCCATTCTTATTTGGTGCTAATACCGCTGGTACAGCACAGGGACTCAGACTCTCATGGATCAATCCTTTCTGTAATAGTTCATGTACTTGTCTGTTCAACTCCTCACTTTCTGTAGGTGTCATTCTGTGTGCTGCCTTATTCAGCAAACTCGCTCCTGGGATCAAGTCCATCTGATGACTGATCTTCCTGATTGGTGGTAATCCATCAGGCATGTTATCGGATATAATATCCTGAAACTCATTCAACAAATCTGCAACTTCTAAAAGGACATCTTCTACTTCCTCTTTACCAACTTTTGGAATTAAAGCAAAACATACATGCTCATGCCTCATACCATCTAGAAAATTTCTTCCATCAACAAAAGTTATCCTTGCATTACCACATACCTTTTCTTCGGTCTCCTTCAATGGTTTTAGCTTATGTCACACTCCATCCTTTGTCAGGGAATAGGTATTCGCATGACCATCATGTACAGCACATCTGTCAAACTACCATGGTCTACCCAACAACATATGACATGCATCCATAGATATGATATCACACAATACCTCATCTTGGTATCCGCCAATCTTGAACTTCACCAGGCATTGTTCATTGACCATGACCTTGTGGTCATCCTGTACCCAGGCAATCCGATATGGATGTGGGTGTTTCTGTCTCTTGAGCTTCAACTTTGTCACCATCTCTTCTGACACCAAATTGTCAGTGCTTCCACTATCAATAATCACATCACAACATTTACCTTCACACTTGCACCTGGTGCGAAACAGGCTCCTCCTTTGCTCAGGTTCATTCTCACCACTCAACTGGACTCTTCTGTTAATCAACGTTTCTCCTCTTTCAGCATCTTCAGAATTTGATGATCTGGCATCTTCATCTACATGTGCAACTCTGGCCTGGCCTTCATTTCTATTGTCTGTTCTACCTTGGTGCTGAGGACATTCAAATGCCCTATGACCTTCTTCTCCACAGTGAAAACATGTTCCACAGAAGCCTCCTCTTCCAGATCCTTGTCCTCTTCCTCTTCCTCTCTGATCTCTATTATTCTGATCCTGGAAGTGATTGGAATTATTTCCGCGTTGATTCTGACTGCTACTGGCCTCATCCTTCTTTTTCGGATCTTCATTTCGGCCACCATATGATCGTCCACCAAATCGTCCACCGCGACCTCTTCCATTTTGTCTGCTCTCGAACTTCTTGTTCAGCTTTTCCTCTACTTTTAGGGCAAATTGGTATGCCTCCTCAATACTGTTCATTCGAACTAGATTCAACTCCTCCTGAATGCTTGGCCTTAACCCATTAAGGTATCGGGCAACTTTCTCCTTATCAGCTTCTGCATGGCCTGTTCTGATAAGGAGTCGATAGAACTCCTCTGTATACTCCTGAACAGATCTTCCTGCCTGCTTCAAACTTTGCATTTTCTTTAGTAGATCAAGCTCATAATCAACAGGAATGAACTGTCGCTTCAATTTATCCACCATCCGATCCCATCTTGTGATTTTATCTTTCCCTCTTCTATTTCGCTCCAATTGAATTTCTTGCCACCAGATCTTCGCATGACCTTTCAGTCTGGCCTTCACAAATTTGACCCTATCAGGATCCTCAACATCTTCATACTTGAAATATTCCTCACATTCATTGATCCAGTCGATCAATTCCTCTGGGTTAAGATTTCCAGAAAATGTAGGAACCTCAATCTTAGGTCTTTTCCCAATCTTGGAAATTGCCTGAAAAAGTCTTTCTTCCTCCTGGTTTACAATTTCAACTTCTCCTTCTTGATATTCTTCTTCGGCTTCATCCTCGCTTTCGTCTCTGACATTAAGATTCATTCCTCTACGAATCTCTTCTTGTAATGCTCGCACTTGTCTCTGCAGCTCTCTAACCTCAGGTATTACAACACCAGCTCTTCCACCACGTTCCTTTCGTGGAGGCATTTTCGCGATGCGCGCTGAAACCCTAGCCACGGTCCTGGTGCAAACTGCCTCACAGTCGGCGATCTGTTTACACACTCAAGAAAACCTGCTTTGATACCACTTGATGAAGGGTGCTCCCCTTAATACCACAAACACATAACAGACATAGAGAAACAACAACATTAATATGCAAGAACAGAAAATTGGCTTCTTATTATCTCCACAAATGTGGAATTACAAATTTTTAGAATTACAACATGCAAAGCCACATGGGCATTCCCTTACAATATTCTATAGGACAAAGCCTCGAATCAATACCCAGATCTATTACCCAGAACTATTCTGAACTACTTAAGACAATAATACAGCCTTCCTTATATAGGCAATTCCCCACCGCCTGGGAAGGTTCCAGAATTTTAGCCAATAAGGCCGACCAAACTTAGAATTATTTTATTTTACATTTCATTACATCATAGTCAGCTCAAGATAACCTTTGAAACCCAAACAGAAATTTTGAAGAAAATTATTTTCTGCCATTTCAGGTGGCCCAACTTCCGAAGACCATAAGTCATCACCAGTTGACCCGATCGGCTATTATAACCCCATTTCAAAAATGCCACGAAGCGTTCTATAGGCTTGACCCGCGCAAGTGCCCGTCACCCAAATTTTTGACCTCATCCGGGGCCTCTAAAGCCTTCAAAACTGAGTTCAAAGTTTCTGTACCCTGCTGCTAATACCGAAAATCTTCAATATCTTCCAATATACACTTGATCTGGCAATGAAACTTTACTGGCAGACTTATATGACCAAAATGAACCTCCAAGAAAGAAATCAGATCATTCTGAGCACATACGAAAATTACCAAAAATAGTAACTTTCCATAAATAGCAGCTCTGCACAAAATAGCCCTTATTGAATACAAAAATAGAAATATTTTTGGGTGATGCAAGATTGCTCTTACACCCAGGATGCTCCTGCATCATACACATGATAGAACTATGAGAGGAGTAGTTAGATATCAAAGGTAGCATATAACATAATTGATGAGGCACTAGAAGGATACCAGGAAGAGAGAGAGAAATATAGGATACAGATCGAGAAGCACTGATGAAGGATGCTCCCCTTAATACCACAACCACATAAGAGAAATAGAGAAACAACAACAACAATATGCAAGAACAGAAAATTGGCTTCTTATTATCTCCACAAATGTGGAATTACAAACTTTCAGAATTACAATATGCAAAGCCACATGGGCATTCCCTCTCTGATCTCTATTATTCTGATCCTGAAAATGATTGGAATTATTTCCTCTCTGATTCTGACTGCTACTGGCCTCATCCTTCTTTTTTGGATCTTCATTTCAGCCACCATATGACCATCCACTAGATCGTCCACCGCGACCTCTTCCATTTTGTCTACTCTCAAACTTCTTATTCAGCTTTTCCTCTACTTTTAGGGTAAACTGGTATGCCTCTTCAATACTATTCATTCGAACCAGATTCAGCTCCTCCTGAATGCTTGGCCTTAACCCATTAAGGTATCAGGCAACTTTCTCCTTATCAGCTTCTGCATGGCCTGTTCTGATGAGAAGTCGATAGAACTCCTCTGTATACTCCTGAACAGATCTTCCTGCTTGCTTCAAACTCTGCATTTTCTTCAGTAGGTCAAGCTCATAATCAACAGGAATGAACTGTCGCTTCAATTTATCCACCATCCGATCCCATCTCATGATTTTATCTTTCCCTCTTCTATTTCGCTCCAATTGAATTTCTTGCCACCAGATCTTCGCATGACCTTTCAGTCTGGCCTTCACAAATTTGACCCTATCAGGATCGTCAACATCTTCATACTCAAAATATTCCTCACATTCATTGATCCAGTCAATCAATTCCTCTGGGTTAAGATTTTCAGAAAATGTAGGAACCTCAATCTTAGGTCTTTTCCCAATCTTGGAAATGGCCCGAAAAAGTCTTTCTTCCTCCTGGTTCACAATTTCAACTTCTCCTGCTTCATATTCTTCTTCGGATTCATCCTCGCTTTCATCTCTGACATTAAGATTCATTCCTCTGCGAATCTCTTCTTGCAATGCTCGCACTTGTCTCTGCAGCTCTCTAACCTCAGGTGTCACAGCACCAGGTCTTCCGCCACGTTCTCTTCGTGGAGGCATTTTCGCAATGCGCGCTGAAACCCTAACCACGGTCCTGATGCAAACTGCCTCACAGTCGGCGATCTGTTTACACACTCAAGAAAACTTGCTCTGATACCACTTGATGAAGGATGCTCCCCTTAATACCACAACCACATAAGAGAAATAGAGAAACAACAACAACAATATGCAAGAACAGAAAATTGGCTTCTTATTATCTCCACAAATGTGGAATTACAAACTTTCAGAATTACAATATGCAAAGCCACATGGGCATTCCCTTACAATATTCTGTAGGACAAAGCCTCGAATCAATACCCAGATCTACTACCCAGAACTATTCTGAACTGCCTAAGACAATAATACAGCCTTCCTTATATAGGCAATTTTTCCACCGCCTGGGAAGGTTCCAGAATTTTTAGCCAATAAGGCTGACCAAACTTAGAATTATTTTATTTTACATTTTATTACATCATAGTCGGCTCAAGATAACCTTTGAAACCTGAACAGAAATTTTGAAGAAAATTATTTTCTGCCATTTCGGGTGGCCCAACTTCCGAAGACCATAAGTCATCACCAGTTGACCCGATCGGCTATTATAACCCCATTTCGGAAACGCCATGAAGCGCTCTACAGGCTTGACTAGTGCAAGCGCCCGTCACCCAAATTTTTGACCTCATCCGGGGCCTCTAAAGCCTTCAAAACTGAGTCCAAAGTTTCTGTACCCTGCTGCCAATACCGAAAATCTTCAATATCTTCCAACATGCACTTGATCTGGAAATGAAACTTTACTGGCAGACTTATATGACCAAAATGAACCTCCAAGAAAGAAATTAGATCATTCTGAGCACAGATAAAAATTACCAAAAAAATAGTAACTTTCCATAAATAGCAGCTCTGCACAAAATAGCCCTTATTGAATACAAAAACAGAAATATTTTTGGGTGATGCAAGATTGCTCTTACACCCAGGATGCTCCTGCATCAAGCACTCATAAAAAAGATGTAAAGGTTAATAGTAGAGATGGATATAGTAATAGAAGAGAGGGAGGCACTGCGAGCCTCTTGAGATGCAAATTTTTATAGAGCATAAAGAGAAGAGGAGGATATGCAAACATTCATCAATAGTATTACAAATGTCAATGTATGGGATATAGTTGAGATGCTAGTAGATGCTCGGAAGGAGAATAGGTGGTGGACAGATATGTATGAGAGAGATATACCATGAGACCAATGGGCACTGAGTTATAGGGATTCTTCTAGTGAGAAACACTCCTATAGGACATAGAGAAGCAATGGAGTTTTGGAACCAAGGAGGCCACCTAGGCCAAGGAAAATAGGATAGCAGAAAAGAGGGGCTTCATCCTCCAGATAGGATAGAGATAATGAGGATTGAGAGAGAAGAGGATGATAGGAGACTCACTCTGCACATCGAAATGTTTGGTAGATATACTTGATAAATCAAGTTGAGCCTGTAGGCCTTATTGTATACAGATATCTTAACTTTGTACTCTAATAATTTTTTAATATATATATTAGATACAACTAGTCATTTTCTCTTTTGGATGTGTACATGCATAAATTTACTTTGTACTTGTCTATGTGATGATGCTTATATGATGTCATGTTTTTAATTTCATTTTGTATGTAGATATGATGGATGCAATGTTTTATCATGCAATGGTATGAATGCCAAATGAAAAAAATGGATTTTTCTTCTTTGTATGGTATGAATATATAATTATGATATGCATGTAGCTTAACAATGTTTGAATGCCGCATGCACATGTTTTTGTGTACTAGAGTACTAGACCAAGAGAAATACAAGGACTAACTAAAGAAGTGTTAGTAGAAGGTGGAAACTATATGAGGATTGTTAATAATAATAAAACTTTCTTTCAAAGGTACATTTTTGTCACAAGATCTTAATTTAATATAGAAAAATAGATGCAACACATTGTGGCATAGAAATCCAATAGTAATGCAATCCCTTTGAGAAAAATAGACATGATGAAAAAAAAGAAATGATCTCATTCACCTTGAAATAAAATAGTACGTTAAGAGTCAAGATATGTGTAGAAGTAATCACAAAGTGAACATAACTATTCACAAACACCCAAAACATACATTCCTCTGAACTTCATGAGAACGCCTCACAAAAAGAAGATAAAACAAAAAGGATCATGGACCATCCTGAGCACTCTCATCACTTGGTGATATTCTTGAGTTGCATAGGAACATGATCTAAAATAGATCAATAAAAGATTTGACTCACTAGACCAAGTGAGCCAAAAGCCATTCTAATCTTATTGTCATTGTTAAGTGTTTGTTTGTATTTTTATAGGATGATCATTATAGTGTTTGGTTTTAGGCATGAAGTACCCTATCCAAGATAGATATAGTATGATTTCAAGTATACTGCACCCTGTATAAGACAAAATAATGATTATTTAAGAATTGATAGTGATAAGATTGCTTGGTTAAAATGTTGAAAGTTTGATTGATATGAAAAAGGATTGGACAAGTCCAACCAGTCCAATTGTTGATTTGTATGGATAGATTGTTTGTTAATGTGTGATTTCATTTAAGAATCTTGTTTATAAGTCTTAAATCTATGTCTACATTAATATTTGTTTCTCACAAAGAAACTATTTATTAAATGGAAACAATTATGTATATGCTTACTGTTGAATCTTTAAGGATTTTGTGATTTTTAGGGTTTTGAAAAGATTTGTTTTTTGTGCTTTCTTCAGGACATTTTAAAAAAATTTAGGGTTATTTTAGGACCTTTTATGATTTTTAGGGGTTTTTTCATGGCTTTAATACTTTTTATCAAAATTTTCATAGCTTTTTCATCATCATATTCATTTTTTGTGTTTTTTTAATGAATCATATTTGTATTTTTAGGCATTTTTTCATGATGTTTTATGATTTTTAGGTTTTTTTTTAGGATCATTTGTGCTTTTTATGAAGTTTCTCACAATCATATGTGAATTTTAGAGATTTTGTTCAGGATCATATTTGATTTTTAGTGATTTTTTCAAGACATTATATGTTTTTTCTTAAAAATTTTCAGGACATTATGCAATGTTTTGAATTTTTTTCAAGTCTTTATATGTTTTTTTAAAAAATTTCAAGTCTTTATATGATGTTTTTGAATTTTTTTAGGTCTTTATACAACTTTTTTTTAAAAAAATTGGTCTTTATATGATTTTTTTTAATGTTTTCAAGATATTATTTGTTTTTTTGAAAAAAATTTCATGACTTTAATATTTACATGTTGTCTCCAATCTAATAAGGCAAAAAAATCCATCATTAAACTATGTTTTGAGAATCTCCCCTAGTTCAAATCCAAATTATGTACAACTTAGATAAATTGCCCCCAAAATGAGCCTAGATTATAGGCAAAGGCCAAAGGACAAGATATGTACAAATTGGCTACACAAGGGAAATGACATGAAACATCAACCAATTACAAGCCATAAAGGGGCACTAGGGTTGAAGTGTGGAAAAAGATATGTTAGGAAGTGTAGGTATATACCAGATAGAGTTAAGATAGATAATGGACCAATTGCTTACTATGCATGGCAATAGTTTGTCAGGTTTTCACCATGTGGTACTTTCCCAAAGCACCTGTTTACTAGGTTTTTGCTATTGGATGAAATTTTTAACTTTATTTCTTCTTTTTTTCTATTTCCAAGATGCCTATTTGCCAGGTTTTCTTCAAGGAAACTATTTTTTACTTTTTCTCTCTTTTTTATTTATTTTCAACTTTTTTCATTTTTAAAATTTTTTTGCTTTTCTTCAAATTTTTTATATTTTTTCAAAAACCTTTTTCAATTTGTTTTCTCTTTTATTAGGATCATGTGTAGTACTTATGGAGGTGCATGTTGTTTACTGACTTAGATTGCAGTTCTCCCTCTAGTTTTTCAAGTTGATAAACCCCAAACCCATATGTTGTAGTGACTATGTAGAGTCCTATCTAGTTTGTCTCAAGCTTTCTAGGATTTTCTCTTTGTTGTTGATTCTTAGGGTTCTTCTTTAGGACCAAGTCTCCAACCTCAAAATGGTGACCTATGACTTTCTTGTTATCACTTCTTTAGAGACACTCTTGATAAGCTTTTAGATGGACTAATGTGACTTGTCTCCTCTCATCTAGAATTTCAAGCTCATAGAGTCTAGACACTTTATAATTCTCATCATCAATTATGTGGCACAATGATACTCTCACTCATGGAATACCAACTTCAACTACTAAAATTTCCTCAGTGACATAGACTAAAGAGTAAGGAGTTGCACCACTAGGAGTGTGAATGCTAGTTTTGTAGACCCATAGAGCTAGATTTAGTTGTAAATATCAATCTAAGCCAGCACTATTGACAATTTTCTTTAGTATTTTGATAATAATATTGTTGGATTCCTTAGCTTGGTTATTTTATTATCCATAATAGATAGTGCTATATTGAATGTGGATCTTGTGACAAATCTCATCAATATCCTTATTTTTGAAAGGGCTACCATTGTTAGTAATAATCGCCAAAGGAATTCCATAGTGGCATTGGTGAAATTCAAGATGAAGTTTTTAATTTTCTTGCCAATGATATAAGTCATAGGGATGGCCTTAATCCATTTGGTGAAGTACTCCATAGAAATGATTATGTACTTATGGCCATTAGCAGAAGTCAGATGAATCCTCCCTATGAGGTCAAATCTCCATTAAGAAAAGGGCCATGGTGGTACAATTGACTAGAGATCTTATGTTGGGGCATGGATCATGTCTCAATGCATATGGCATTTGTTGTTTAATTTTTAGTAAAATCATGTGCATATTAATCCATATTTGGTCAATAGTATCCAGCTCTTATAAACTTCTTTGCCAGACTTAAACCATTGAAATGGCCTCGAAATATACCATAATGTACCTCGTATAAAGTATTTCTTACCTCTTCAGAATCAATACATCTGAGGAGGGTTTGGTCAAAGGGTCTCTTATAAAGGGTATCACCAATGATGACATATCAGAGGCTTGGTATATAGAGGATTAGCGATGAGCATTGGATTTTGGATAAGTCTAGAGGTAGGATCTAAGAATATAGATAATTGTAGATATCTTGGTACTAAGGAGACTCGAGAATGAAAATTTCACACATGAGATTAGATTGTGGAATATAAAAATAAGGAACCAATAATTTCTCTACTAGGAACTTGCATCTTTCTTCATTTTGTGGCATGTCTATCATAAAACTGACAATTTCCATAGCATCTGCCTTTTTTTTTCAATCTTGGAACTTGGTATAACTTAATTGTGAAAAATTTAATTTTTAGAAAGTTAACCAACTATTTATAAGGCACCAATTTGTCATATTTAATATCATAGTCATCATTAACCTTGTAGATAACTAGTTGTGATTCTCCATACACTTGTATATGCTAAATTTTCCATTATATTAATAATTTCAATATGGTAATTAGAGACTCATATTCAGCTATGTTATTGGTAAACTCAAAATCTATTTTATATGACTTTGGAATCACATTTACTTGTAGGGTGAAAAAAAGGATATCTTCCCCCAATCCATTCTTGGTGTGTGGGCCATAAAAGTATAATATCCATTCATTGGAAGATGTGACAAAGAAGATGGACTCATCTAGAAATATTGATAGCAAAGGGTGATCATCTTGTATAGGTTCTTCTACTAGTTGATCTACAATTACCTGACCTTTGATTTATTTATGATCCACATACTCAATGTTGAATTAACTTAGGATCAGCACCTAAATGGTCATTCACCCTGCTAGTGTTTTTATGCTCAATAAATATTTTAGTGGATCGATTCTTGATACCAACATTATTTTGTGGTTGAGCATATAGTGTCTTTTATTTTGAGTTGTGAAGACCACTACAAGGCATGAATGCTCAATAAGTGTATAGGTCATTTCATAACCCACTAATGTCCTATTGATATAGTTGTTGGAAATATAGATGTAGTAACTGAGATGGGGGGTGAATCAGTTAACCACAAAAATATTACCACTGATCCCTTAAATATCTTAACAAATTATTTACTGTGCCACTCGGTAAATATACAGAGAAATGCTGAAAAATTGATCCTTGAAGTGTGTAACAATTAAACTGTTCTTAAGAAGTCATCACTGATTAACTTACATGAATAAAGAAAATAACATGAACACAAGAGACACCAGATTTATCGTGGAAACCCAATATGGGAAAAACCACCAATGTAACTAGTTACTTTTTTTCACTCTTCTGAAGTGATGCCCGGTTAGAAGCCAACCTGGTAAAAGGTTACAAAACACACTATTAGGTGTGATCTTGTTACAGGATTTAATCACCCTGCTAGGAGTGGCCTTGTAAGAGGTCTTGAAACAATTCAATAGAACTGTTACCTTGTTAGAGGATTTACAAAATAGTTGTTAAACCAACTCGGTTAAGAGATTTTGATATCACTGCTACAATTGCTAGAGAGTAACAATGAAATGACCTACAACTAAATTACTGAATATAGATCTCTATTCTATTTCACTAGATCCTTACTAATCAATTAAATCTTTGCTGCTCCTCAAGGATATCTGACCATCCTTCAAAATTCGCACACACCTTTCTTCAAAATGATTTCTGCATGCTATATATCTTATATTCACCACTTGACCTTCTCTATATATATATGCCATTTCATAATCATTTAGATTGTCAAGTCGGCACTAATAATTATTATAATAATCAGCTGGGATAAACAAACTGTAATAACAAAATTCTTTGAAGGGGCCAACCTTGCTCGGTAAACATTAATCCTAAAAAGATTTCCTTCGGTGACCGAGAGAACTCGGTAACCACAGCAAATTCTGTAACATCCTTTGGAGACTGAGAGAGCTCGGTAACCACTAATTTTCCTTCGATAACTGAGGAGGCTTGATTAACACTGTTACCCTGTCATGTTTCCTTTAGACACCTGAGAGAACTCGTTAGACACTAAAAATTGCCTAGCTGACTGATTGAGCTCGGTAGATACTGAGAGCGATAATTGATATGACATTTGTGTGACATCAAAGACAACACATAACTAATCCAACAATGTCCTTTAGATAATTGTATCCAACAATCTCCCTCTTTGGCATTGATGGCAACACAACATGTCATAGCACAATGAAATTTCATAGAGAAACCAAGAGAAAGAAACATATCCTTAGCTTCATTCTAATTCCCATCATCTTCAAACTTCTTTCTCTGACTAAGAACTCTCCCTCTTAACTTCTCAAATTATTCTTCTTAGAAATTTCTTGAAATGACAGAAAACTCTCTCTCTTTGACAACACATGCCAAAGACAACTTACACAGTTTCGGTAAATATCAATGTACCTTATGTACTAATTCATATGCAATGATTCCCTGACTATGCTACATCAACTGATTGATCTTCAACATGTTCTGGTTGATGCATCACTAAAACTTTATTTAGTGAACCTCGGATAGGGGAGTCACCCCTAACTTGCCTCTTAGATACAAGAATGCATCCTTAGGTAGTGGCTTGGTGAAGATATCTGCAATTTGTTCTTTTGTATGAATATATTCCAATCTGATTTCCTTGTCCTGCACCAATTCTCTGACAAAGTGATATTTAATTGCAATGTGCTTGGTTTTGGAATGCATTACTGGATTCTTTGAAATATTTATTGCACTTGTATTATCACAAAACATAACAACTGGTTCTTTGATCTCAACCTTCATGCCTTCCAAAAGCTATTTAAACCATATAATATTAGAGCAGTTTACTGCTGCAGCAACATATTCTGCTTCTACTGTGGATTGGGATGTGCAGTTTTGCTTTTTACTAGTCCAAGATACTAACCTCTTGCCAAGAAAGAATGCTCCACCACTTGTACTCTTTGTATCATCAATGTTTCCTACCCAATCAGCATCAGTAAACACTTTTAAATCTAGATTGCCTCCAAATTTATACCACAAGCCATAATCTTCAGTTCCCCTTAAATACCTCATGATTCTTTTGATTGCCATCATGTGAATTTCTCTGGGTTTAGCCAAGAATCTTGCCACTATTCCAACTGCTAAGGTAATATCAGGCCTTGTGTATACTACATACTGTAATTTTCCAATCATTGATTTGTATAAGGTCTGATCTACTTCTTTTGAATCATCACCTTTGGTAAGCTTTAGTCTAGTACACATGGGTGTACCAACTGGTTTTGAATCTTCCATACCAAATTTCTTAAGTATTTCCCTGATATATTTAGACTGAGTAATGTAGATACCATTTTTGTTCTGCTGAATCTGAAGTCCAACAAAGCATTTTATCTGACCAAACATAGACATTTCAAATTCTTTGTTCATAAGCTCTGAAAATTCTTTGCACTGATCATCATTTCCTGTAAACATAGTATCATCCACAAATATTTCTGCCAAAATAATTTTGTTATCTGATCCTTCTTTGATGTATAAATTATTGTTGTCATTAGCCCTTTTGAAATCAATCTGAGTAAGATAGTTATGTAATCTTTCATACCATGCTCTAGGAGCTTGTTTCAGACCATACAATGCTTTTTGTAATTTGCAGACCATATCCCTTTTGTCTAGATCAATAAAACCTTCAGGTTGCTCAATGTAGACTTCTTCCTCAAGAATACCATTGAGAAAAGAAGATTTGATATCCATCTGATATACCTTAAATCCTTTATGTGCTGCATATGCAAGTAAAGTCCTCACACCTTCTAATCTTGCAACAGGAGAAAAATTCTCTCCATAATCTATTCCTTCTTCTTGAGAATATCCTTTACATACCAATCTTGCTTTGTTTCTTGATACTTGACCATCTTCATTCAACTTATTTCTGAATACCCATTTTGTCCCAATTACATTTTTATCTTTAGGCCTAGGTACAAGATTCCATGTCTTATTTTTCTCTATTTTCTCTATTTCTTCATTCATAGCCTCAATCTAACTTTCATTTTCTAATGCATCTTTGAAATTTTTAGGTTCAAAATCAGCAAATAAACATGTACCTTTTAGTTTACTTCTTGTCATAGTACCATCTGATTTGTTTCCAATAATCTGATCTAGTTTATGATGCTTTCTGATGTACTTGGCTAATACAGGTTCCTTGCTTCCTAAATGAGTTACATTGTCATCTTCTTCATCTTCAGGTTCAAATTGCTCGGGCTCGGTAGATACTTGCTTGGTAGCTTCAAACTGAGACTCGGTACTTTGTGACTCAGTCTGAACTTCTTCTTGTGACTCGGTTACTGTACAAGGCTCAGTAGATGTAGTCTCCTTACATGTGTCTGGTAATGTATCAGGTTCAATGTAAACAAATTTTCTATAGTCCTCTGGTTCCTTTTTGCTTTCTTCTTCAATCTTTTCTACAAACTCATCAATTCTCACATGTGCACTTTCTATGATTTTGTGAGTAGACAAATTTAGACATCTATATGCCTTACTTTTGCAAGAATATCCCAAAAATATTCCTTCATCACTTTTTACATCAAATTTTTCTTTTCTAGATTCTTTTAATATGTAATATTTACTACCAAATACTTTTAGGTAACTTACATTTGGTTTGTAGCCATACCATAGCTCATATGGAGTCTTGAATGTGTCTTTTCTCAGCTGTACTCGGTTCAAGGTATGAACTCTAGTGCTGATAGCTTCCTTCTAGTATTTCATAGCAATGTTCTTTTCAATCATTAGAGTCCTTGCACAGTCCATGATAGATCTATTCCTTCTTTTGGCTATTCCATTCTGCTCAGGAGTTCTCGGGGCTAATACCTATCTTTTGATTCCTCTTTCAATGCAAAAATTATTGAATTCATGGGAGATGAATGCACCACCTCTGTCTGATCTCAAGCATTTTATTCTTTTTCCTATTTCCTTTTCTACTCTTGCTAAATACCATTTGAACTTCTCAAATGCTTCAGACTTTTCTCTTAAATACATAATAGTCATCATTCTAGAATAATCATCAACAAAGAGAATAAAGAATTTTTCTCTGGTATAGCTCTCAATTCCAATAAGTCCACATAAATCAGTATGCACAATTTCCAAAATATCTTTAGACTAATAGTTTTTACTTTTGAAACTAGACTTTCCTATTTTACCAATTTGACAATTCTTGCATAGACCAACATCAGGTTTCTTCAAAGTAGGAATACCTCTTACTTTCTTGAATTTGCTTATTTTCATCATGTTGTCAAAATTTACATGACATAACCTTTTGTGCCATAACCAACTTTCTTCAATTTGAGCAATAAAACATGAGTAATCACCAAGATCAAGATAAAACAAGTTACCTTTGGTTTGTTTGCTTGATCCTATCAGTTTTCCTTTGTCATCCAGCAATCTTGCTTTGCCATTCATGAATTCAACCTTGAATCCAATGTTGATTAGCTGTGCTACACTTAGAAGATTATGCTTTAGTCCTTCGACCCAATATGCATTATCACATATAAGTTCTTTGGTTAATGAAATTCATCCCTTTCCTTTTATACAATAGGGTTCATTGTTTCCAAACCTTGCATTACCACCATCAAAGTTTTCAAAATGTTCAAACTTGGTCCTGTCACCAGTCATATGATGTGAACATCCACTGTCTATAATCCATGTATCATTCTTGCTTATATGAGAGATAAGTGCCATCTCATCTTCATCATTATCAGATTCATCTTTTATAGCAATGAAAACAATTTCTTCTTCACTATCATCCGAATCTTTAGCTAAAAAACATGTTTTCTTACCTTTATCCTTGAATGATTTGAAATTTTTCTTGCCATTGTACTTGTAATTTTTCTTCTCATCTTTTCTTTGCTTGTTTGGACACCTAGCTACAATATGACCAATTTCTTCACATGAAAAATAGATTAAGGGACTTTTACCTTTGTATTTTCCTCTACCTCTTGAATACTTATTTGCAAGTAATGCTTCAATAACTTCAAGATCGCTATCAGAAATTTCCTTTGATTCTTCTTCACTTTCTAATTGGATTTTCTTCCCTTTCTTGAGTGAAAGTTTGGCCTCAAAAGCTGATTCAATATTTTTAGAAGTTGGAACATAGTTGTCATAGTTATCCAGTTCAAAGGCTGTCAATCTTCCAACTAAGGCATCCAAAGTTATATTGTGATTTTCTTCGCATCTTCTTTCTTGAATAGCAGAAACTCTTATTGTATAAATAGGGAGTAATGTTCTAAGAACCTTACTTATAACCATTTCATCATCAATTTTTCCTCCAGAAGCTCTGATTACACTAACACTTGTCTTGATCCTTTCAACATATTTTGCAATGTTTTCTTCTTCTCTCATTTTCATTTGATCAAACTATCCTCATATTTTGCTATGTTTCATGTAGGGTAAGCTTTCATCCCATGTGAGAGGATGTTTTGAATGATACATCTCTAAGATATGAAGTATCATTTGATTCACAACTTCTATCCGTCCATCTATTTGGGGATGAAATATTGTGGACTTTGTCAACTTTGCATCCATTTTAGCCCATAGTGTAGACCAAAAATTACTGATGAACCTACTATCTATATCATAAATAATGATTTTTTGAAAAGCAAAATGAACCCAAACATGTGCAAAGAATAACATGGCAGTCTCTTCTACATAAATAATCTTTTTACATGCCACCATGATAGCCATTTTAGAAAACCTGTCTACCACAACATATACACAATCATGCCCCCACCTGGTAGTTGGAAGCCCAAACTTAAAATCCATTGAAATAGACTACCATGGCTTATCAAGAATATGTAATGATAAATATAGACCTAACTTACAGCTTTTTGGCTTTGTAATTGCACAGCTTGCATGAGATTGTATATATGAAATGATATCCCGCTTTATTTTAGGCCAATAGAAATACTTTGGAAGGATAGTAGTAGTCTTACCAATACCAAAATGTCTTACAAAATGACTATAGTGGGATTCCCATATCATTTTCTTTCATTCCTCGGTGGGTACACATATATGACCAACATGGAAAAGAAACCCATCCTACAAGTGAAAATTAGAGAAAGAACTTCTTTCTATGTGCTAAAATGTTGACACACTTCTATGAGTCATTATATCCAAGATTGCTCAAGAATGAGGTCTCAAATGGTGATTCATAGCTCTCTATTCATGGAGTGCAAGGGTTTGTAATGGAGGCCATCAATTTAGACCTAGTTTGTGCCCATGCAAGTACACCATAAAATGAGAGATTCAAAGAGGAAAACAAAGAGTGCTAGCCTCCATTATCATCAAATATGCATGCAAATGAAAATGGAAGTTTATTCTATATGATAACAATGCATGAAAGCAAACTAATCTATGAAAGAAAATACACATGCAAGATTATTCTATGAAATGAAATATGAATCTAATCTAATATGCATGCAAGTGCAAGAGTAATCTAAATGGATTGCCATGGAGGCATGAAAGAAGAAGACAAGAAAAGAGAAGATGCAATGTTCAAGCTCAATTTCTCAAACTCTCTTCCAAAATCACTCTCCAAACTTGCTGCATAAAAATAACATAAAATCTGGATCCTCAAATCAAAAGGAGAGGGCTCCTTTTAAAGAGCAATGAATGGTAGAGATTAAGAGGCAAAATCCAAGGGTGGAGAAAAATTCTCATTTTGACTTTGGTGCACAATATTCTCAAGAGGAAAAATCAATGGACATGGTTAAGAGCAAAAAGACATGTGGAAGAGATTAAGAGGCAAAAGGAGATTCCACTCATCTTGGAAAGTGTGCATTCAATGTGTAGACAAAAAGTCTTTTTATTTTTTATTTTATTTTTACAAATTCATTTTTCATGTGCACACATAGGATAAGGTGGATTTTATTATTTATTTAAAATATTTTATTTTTATTTAATTAAAAAGGAGCATGTTCTCTTAATTAAATAAAACTTAGGATAAAATGATCAAACCTTAGGAAATATTGAAATAATTGAATTAATTACAATTTGATCAAAGAAATTGATTTGAATTGAAAATATTGCAAGGCGTTGATTCGGGAAATTGATAAATTGATTCCGGCATTTGATAAATTGAAGAATGGGGGCCCATAGTCTAGGCGACCATTTTAGGGTGCATACACCTTCTACCAAATTACTATAGATGTTATATAAATTAGGGTCAGTACCATATATTTGTTCCAATGTGGATGATTGATGACCACGTGAATCCAACACCATTGTCAAACCTACAATTGGAGGCCTACTCAAACAATGTACCACTTTGTTACTGCTTCCTTTTTCATGATGAATGTTAAGGTGAAATTATTTTAGATAGGATGGCCACCAATGTCTATCATTCTACAACTTACCTTGTGTTTTCAATAATTAAAGAGGTTTATGGGTTGGGGACTTATGTGTCTCACACCACATGATTGTATTTATTTGTTTCTTTTAAGAATGCCACCATGTGTTCTTAGGTGAATTTGAATGAGGTTCCTTGGTCACCTATTTTCCTATAGATTTATTGCCACCCTTGGCTTATTATTTGCAAAGTAATCCCTCTTCCCTTTCTTCTTAAATTTATCTTCAATTTTTGTAGAGTATTTATAGGAAATTGTCAATGTCTCAATATTTTAAAATTCCATCTTTGTTTGAAAATACCTGTAAAGTCCACTACAATATTTTAAAATTTGATGCTTCTCTAAATCCTGAATACCAAGTTTTATTGAAAGTGAATGGAATGTATTGATGTAATCTTGCACAGACTGGTCCCTCTTCTATCAAAGAATCTTCCATTCTATGTATTTATGTTCATATACATCCTAAGGAATGTATTCCTCTTTTATGTATTCAACAAATTCTCCCCATGTGGGATTCTTATCAAGAGATATTCCCAAGTTGTGTTCGTTAGATAATTCTCATTCTTTATTTGCTGATTTCTTTTCCCATGCTAATTTCACATGGGTTTCATCTTTGAGGAGATACAATATTATTTTTTCTATATTTGAGAAATTATTTATAGAAAAGTATCTTTCAAATTTCAATAACCAGTTATCAAAAGCTTTAGCATGGAATTTTCCTTCAAAATTTGGGATGTCAAAATTTACCTGCACTTTGAAAGGGGTATCTCCATGAAACAATGTTCTTAATCTAGAGGTTTGTTGATTCTATATAAAGGTGTCAAAATTAACTCAATATCTCCTCTCATTTTTTATTTAAGGCCTCATCCACAAACTTCTTAATAGCATTGTTTGACATCTTCAATCATGTGCATCTCAAAGGTGGATATTTTGAAAAATCTTATGTATCCATTCCTTATCTTTGGTAGGACCTTGTGTAAATTTTCATAAAGGAGTGTTCCCTCTCTAATAGCACTGATTAAAATTATGAAATCAAGTTACAATACCTGGTTTGATACCTGCGGTATTATTAAGTTCAATGTAAAAACTACAAAGATTAACAACAGGATTGTGAGCCAAAAAGTGACCCATTCTATTTAAAATTGGAGCTATAAAAATATAATGGATCCCAAGGGTCATAGGAACCCCTTGGAAATGAAATGAAGATTCCTCATAATGTTTATTACAAATAAAATATTAAAACTACCAAAAAACATCAAAAAACTATATATATCAAAATAGGCCCACTTGGAGAATACATAAATTTCCAGTCCTAGCTCTAAATTGCAAACCATTTAATCCATTGGAAAGGTCTTCAATAAATCTCAAACCAAAATTGAGAGGCCATGCCAAGGTAATTCCTCCCTGAGGCGTCGAGGCCCCAAAGTGCCCTGAAGACCTTCAAAATTGCAGTTTACTGAAACATAGAAAATACCAAAAAAATGGATTTAAGTATTTTCCCAGTTCCATCATGGACTATGCCCTAATCATTACTCCCCCCTTGAGAGGAAATGAGCCCCATTGCAATAATTTTCTGCAACAGCTGAGGAAATTATTCTTCAATTTGTTCCTTAGTTAACCAATTGCCTTGATGAGAATGTTGACCATCTCTAACCACCCAATAAAGAGTAATCTTTTAATTTCTCAAAGTCTTTATAATGAATTCAATAACATTGTCACACTAGAATAGAGAAGTATTAGATGCATTTAATTTTGCATCTTGAATGTATTCAGTAGCTTGGGAAATATCCAGCATAGGAGGAAAATAGGGTATCAACAATTCCACATTGAAAACTAGATGCAATCCCAAAAAGGATGGAAAATTAAGTTCAAAATAATTCTCACCAACTTGTTTCACAATAGTTTATGGGCCATAACAAAGAGGAAAAATATTCTTGTTTGGTCCATGAAGGCACTCATTCTAATAATGTAACCATACCTTGTCACCAATCTGAAATCGATGAAGAATTCTATATTTATCATGCCTTTCCTTATACTTATGATTAGTCTGCTCCAAATTCTCATGAACTTGCTACTATAGTTGTTTGATGTTATCAATGAATTTTTCTTCTTTATCTACCTCCTTGTCAACATTCAATAGACTATTAGATTGTAGAACCGATAGTGCTACATCCATATGTGCCAATACCTAATACCCAAGATAAACCTCAAATGGACTATGCTCTGTAGTACTATGGAGTGCACATTTGTAGCTATGTTGCATGTATTCTAAGATTTCATCCCATGTGGTAAGATGTTTTTAATGATACATCTATAAGATATGAATGATCTTTCAACTTACCACTTTTGTCTGCCCATCTGTTTGGGGATGGAATATTGTGGACTTTGTCAACTTTGTATCCATTTTAGCCCATAGTGTAGACCAAAAATTGTTGATGAGACTACTATCCCTATCAAAAATAATACTTTCTTGAAAACCAAAATGAACCCAAACATCTTCAAAAAATAACTTGGTAGTCTCTTCTGTGGAAAACATCTTTTTACATGCCACCATGTTAGCAATTTTAGAAAACTTATCTACCACAACATATAAACAACCATGCATGTGCCTAGTAGTTGGAAGCATAGACATATAATCCATTAAGACAAACTTCCATGCCTTATCAGGAAAAGGTAACAGTAAATATAGAGCCAACTTACAGTTTGTTGGCTTTTCAATTGCACAGGCTACACAAGCTTGTATATATGAAATGATATCATGATTCATTTTTGGCAAATAGAAATACTTTTGAAGGATAGAAGTAGTCTTACCAATACCAAAATGTCTTGCAACATGACTATAGTGAGCTTCCCATATCATTTTCTTATATTCCTCAGTGGGTACATATAGATGACCATCATGGAAAAGAAACCCATCCTAGAAGTGAAAATCAAAGATAAACTTTCCTTCTACCAAATTACTATAGATGTTAGAAAAATCAAGGTTGATACCATATAGTTGTTCCCAAGTGGATGATTGATGACCACATGAATCCAACACCATTGTCAAACCTACAATTGGAGGCCTACTCAAACAATCTAACACTTTGTTACTACTTCTTTTTTATGATGAATGTTGAGGTGAAATTATTATAGATAAGATGACCACCTTTGATGTCTATCATTATGCAACTTACCTTGTGTTTACAAGAATTGTGGAGGTTTATCGTTTGTATGTATAATAGTTTCCTTTCCCAATATATAATGTTTTTGATTAAGGTAAATATAGGTTTTGAATGGACCCTGAAACCATTTACAAAAGATTACATAATATTTTCAATAAAGTTCATACAACCATAGAATGCCTTCTTAAAGACAAAAAGAAAGACCCAAACCCTAGAAACAACACTAAAGAAAACTAAAACATATAACCAAAAAATGGTCGACAATAGATCTACCAACAACCTTCTAGCAAAAAGCCTTCATAGATTGCATCTTTTCTTCAGTTGCCTTTTCAGCCTCTTTCTGCATTTCCTCCATCTTTTGGATGGAATCTATTAATATGATTTAGAAAAATAGAGAGGGGGGGTGAATCAGTTATTCTCAGGTCCTGATGTATAAGACAAACTTAAAAAAATTTCCTTAAATTAGAGCTAATAACCAAAACAAACTCAATCATCATTGATTCAATAATAGAAACATATAACATTGTAGTCCACTACCCAACTGTAACTTAACTTGTAAAACACAGAAATGTTCAAACTAAAACATTCACACAAGTATTAACACCAAGATTTATAGTGGAAACCCAATGTGGGAAATACCACTTTGTAACATGCTACTATTATTTTCACTCTTCTAAAATGAGCTCGGTTAAAAGCCAACCCTGTCAAAGGTTACAATACACACTATTAGGTGTGACCTGGTTAAAGGATTTCAATCACCCTGTTAAAAGTGAGCCTTGTTATAGGACTTACATACACTCCATTAGAATGCAACCTTGTTCAAAGGATTTAACATATGACTGTTAGGTCAACCTCTATTAAAAGGATTTTGACTATTACAATGGTTAGAAAGTAGCAGCAATATTGATCTGAAAAACATACAACTCACTTTACAAATATCAGACCCGATTCCGTACACTAATGCTGGTTTATTGACTTTGAAACTTTGTCATCTTCATCTCTAATCTACTCAAAATTTTTCTTCAAGAAACCACCACAATTCTCCTTCAGCCTTTTTTGCTTATACAGTCAATAAAACTTTACTAATCTTCTAGCATTCTCTTTTTCACCCATGCACATGCATATCCAATGCTCAGGTTCCCTTAATACTTTCCTCAATTAGGTTAACTCATCTTATGCCGCTCAATCTTATTCATAGATCTTAGGGTTAGGTCAGATTCATTGAATCTACCCACTTCATGTTCTTTGGCTTCATCTCAAATCTCTTAAAGATTTACAATAAAATATTTTATAATGCATTTAATGCTTTCAAACAATCAATAAATAAAGTCAACATGTTTTACATAATCCAAGAATTCAACAATGTCGGCTCCAAAACTAAATTCTCTTCAAATATAAAAATGTTGATGCTTGGTCAATACTATGATCAACTACTCAGTCTTCATGTAGAAAGCTCAGTCATTACTAGAAATGTTTCCTCAGCTTATACTGTCTTCCTCAGTAATTAATTGTTGTTTGGTCGACACTAGAATTTTTCTCAGCATACACTGACTCGATCGGCACTAACATTACTCAAATTAAACATGATTTCTCCATTTTTGCTCGGTCAAGCCTACCAGTTTAGTCTTCAGTCTTACTAGGATAAACAATACATTGTCTCATCATTGTACAACATAGTCAAGTACACTTTGTAGTATCAAGATAACTCAACCTTTCCCTAGGTGCTATTGTTACCAACCTTGCCCCAATCCTTCACAACAATACAATAGATATAATACTTTCCTAAGTAGCAATAGTCTTACCAATTAAAGTTTGACATTAATGATGATACAACAATTGTTTCAATTACAGTTTCCAATAATCCCCCTCTTTGGCATTGATGACAACACCATATGATATCACCTGAATAACACATGGTTTACCAATCGATCCAAAAACTTATCTGTTCATCAGAGAATTATTTATAATATCCTTAGCTTCATTTTGATTCAGAATCTTATAAGCCTCACTTATGTGACCATCATAAGTATTCAGATCTCCCTCTATCCTGATCCTTCATTTTAGTTCATCACCCTTACCTTTCAGTGTCATGTGTTATCATATCAGTTCATCTCCCTCTTTGACAAAAATGCCAAAGTAGCAACTAAAACATACATCCATCAGATGTAGATAATATCTATGCAACTCAGTGTTTCTCCCTCTGTCATCTTGCTTATGACTGATTCCTTTTCTTTGCTCCTTTTCACAACTCTAGGCCAGCCCTAAAGTGTGACAATCTTCTACATCAATTTGTCAAATATTCTACTATAGCATATTTGATGCAGTGCTCCTAGCTTGACTAGGAAGCCTCAGTTAGGGGAAGGACCCCTAATTGACTTCTCAAATACTCATGAGCTTCTCTGGGTAAAGCTTTAGTGAATATGTCTGCTAATTATTCTTTTGTATTCACATATTCCATTCGGACCTCTTTATCTTGTACTAATTCTCTCAAGTAATGATACTTGATTGCTATGTGCTTGGTCTTAGTGTGCATCACTGGATTCTTAGAAATATTGATAGCACTTGTGTTGTCACAAAAAATGACAACAAGTTCAGTGATTTCTTCTTTCATGCCTATCAACAATTGTTTTATCCATACCAAATTTGAACAGTTTACTGCTGTAGCAACATACTCAGCCTTGGTAGTAGATTGGGAAATGCAATTTTGTTTCTTGCTCATCTAGGAGACTAATCTATATCCAAGAAAGAAAGCTCCACCACTAGTACTCTTTCTGTCATCTACATTTCCTACCCAATCAACATCTGTATAAACTCTGAGTTCAAATTTGTCATCCTTCTTATAATATAGACCATAGTCAGTAGTTCCTTTCAAGTATCTCATAATTCTTTTCACAACCATCATGTGTGTTTCCTTAGGATTGGCAAAGAATCTTTCCACAATCCCAATAGCTAGTGCAATATCTGGTCTACTATGTACAACATACTATAATTTTCCAATCATGGATCTATACAAAGTCTGATTCACTTCTGCAGCATCATCATTCTTAGATAAATTTTGTCCATTAACCATAGGAGTACTCACTGTGTGTTATAAATATGTCACACTTCTATGGATCATTACATGCAACGAAACTCAAAAATGAGCCCTCACAAATCGATCCATAGCTCCCTAGGCATGGAGTGCAAGGGCTTTTAAGAATGCTCTCAGCTAGAGCTATTTAGCCTATAACCTTGCTAGTAAACCATGCAATGGGAGATTCAATGAAGACAAGGGCAAGAATACCAATATCCTCAAGAATCAAGAATGAAAATGCAATGCAATGCTATGCTAGAAATAGAAATGCAAGCTAAGCTATGAAAGGAGATATGCAAGTGTTACAACCTAAGCTAATCAATCTATGTGAGCTAATCTAGAGCATAGAAATGAAGCTAATCTAAGAAAGCATAAATATGAAGCTAAGCTAAGAATGCAAGAATGAGATGTAGAATGCAAGAATGAGATGTAGATGCTAAGAATGCTCCAAATCTTCAAAAGCTCCAAAGTGACCTAGAAATCCTGCAGCATAAAGTTAGCATAAAAAGTTGGGCATCTAGAAATGAAGAAGAGAGCTCTCCTTTTAAAGGAAATGAGAAGGAATGGACCATGGAGATTAAGAGGAAAAAGATTTAATCAATGGTGGAGCTTAAAAGAAGAGCAATCCATGTGCACAAATATCCTCCAATGAGAAAATAGGAGTTGACTTTTATGTCCATATGAGACAAAAAGTGCTTTTTCCCTTTTTATAAAATAAGAATAATGCTTTATTTGTGCAACTTAGGATAAGAGGAAAAGTGGGGGCTTTTATTTATTTAAAAGGGGAGGAAATATTCCTTTTAAATAAATAAAGACTTAGGATAAGATGGTTAGCCCAAGGAAAATAATCAAATAAATGATAGAGCTAGGATTTGATCAAGAACAAGCAATTTATGATTTAGCAAAAGTGCTAGCAAGGGGCTAATAGTTTAGGTGACCATTTTTGGGTGTATACACTCACTGGTCTAGCATCTTCCATCCCAAAAAAATTTAGTATTTCATTAACATACTTAGACTATGTAATAAAAATTATTTTCTTCATCAAATATACTTGTAAACCAACAAAGAATTTGATCTCACCAAACATGCTCATTTCAAATTTAGTTTGCATTTCATTTGAAAATATTTTACACAATGCATCTTGTCCACCAAAAATAATGTCATCCACAAAATTTTTTTCCAACAAGATACCTTTACCTTCTTCATCTTTCATGTACAAATTGCTTGTGTCATTTGTTCTTGAAAATCCAATCTATATCAAGTAGTTGTGCAACCTCTCATACCATGCTCTGGGAGCTTGTTTCAATCCATATAGTGCTTTGTTCAGTTTGCACACCATGTGTCTTTTGTTTGGATCAATAAAACCTTATGGTTGTTCTATGTAAACTTCTTCTTCTAGTATACCATTTAAAAATGCAGACTTGACATCCATTTGATATACTTTGAAATCTTTATAAGCAGCATATGTAAGTAGAGTTCTTACTCCTTCCAATCTAGCTACAGGGGAAAATGTCTCCCCATAATCTATTCCTTCTTCTTGTGCATAGCCTTTGCATACCAGTCTAGCTTTGTTCCTAGTTATTTCACCATTTTCATTCATCTTATTCTGAAACACCCACTTTGTTCCTATAACATTTTTTTTTTCAAGTCTCAGCACCAAAGTCCAAGTATCATTCTTCTCAATCTGGTCAATCTCTTCATTCATTGCTTGTATCCAGTCTTCATTCTCCAATGCCTCTCTAGTTGACTAGGGTTCAAATTCACATAGTAGGAATGTTGGATCCTTAGTCTTACTTCTGGTTTGAATTCTAGTATTTTTCTCTCCAATTATCTGTCCAGGCTTGTGATGTCTTCTTACATATTTTTCCAAAACAAGTTTAGCTCTTCTTTCCTCTATTTCATTAGGTTCCCCAACAAAATTGTCAGATTCAACTTCTGAATGCTCGACAACCTATTCCTGATGCTCGGCATCATTTTCTTGTAGCTCGGCATGTTCTTGTTCTCTTTTGGCACTATTTTCCTGAAGCTCGGTAGCATATGTCTGTCGCTTGGCATTGCTTACCTGAGACTCAGCATCAGGTGCAAGTCTGTTACTTGCCTCTTCTTCTTCCTCAATGTACACAAAAGATCTATAATCTTCTAGTTTTCTTTTGCTATCAGCTTCATTTCTTTTTGCATACTCATCAATTTTCACATTCACACTTTCCACAATTTTGTTAGTGCTAGAGTTCAAACACTTATAAGCTTTACTTTTTGTGGAATATCCTAGGAATATGCCTTCATCACTCTTAGCATCAAACTTTCCATTCCTAGTGTCTTTTAATATAGAGCACTTACTTCCAAAGATTCTAAAGTATTTAACACTTGGTGCATGCCCATGCCATAATTCATAGGGTGTCAGATTTGTACCTTTCTTGATCTATACCCGGTTAAGAGTGTAGATAGCAGTGCTTATAGCTTCTTTCCAATATTTTTGTGCCACATTCTTTTCAATCAACAATGTCCTTGCACAATTCAAGATAGATCTATTTCTCCTTTCTTCTATACCATTATGTGGAGGTGTTCTAGGTTCAGACATCTGTCTTTTAATTCCTCTATCATTGCAAAATAGATTGAAGTCATTTGATGTAAATTCTCCACCTCGGTTAGATCTAAGACATTTCAGGTTCCTACCTGTCTCTTTCTCAACCTTAGCCAAATACCACTTAAATAATTGAAAAACTTTAGATTTTTCTTTTAGAAACATTACATGCATCATCCTAGTATGATCATCAACAAACAAGATAAAATATCTAGCACCACAATAACTTTGCACACCCATAGGTCCACAAAGGTCAGTATGAACCAAATCTAAAATGTTTTCAGAAGTAAAATATTTTCTCTTAAAACTTGACTTTGTCATTTTTCCTAATTGGCATTCCTTGCACATCACATTCTCAGGTTTCTTCAATCTAGGTAGACCTCTTACCTTTTTTTTATTACTTATCTCTACCAGATTGTCAAAGTTACCATGACATAGCCTTTTATGCCATAACCAAATATCATCAAGTTGTGCAATTATACATGTTTCTTCAGATAGGTCAAGATAGAAAAAATTACCTCTAGTCTAATCAGTTCTCTAGTAGCATCAAATATTTTAGCTTTCTTGTGATGAAATTCCACTCGGTAATCAGTTCTGTTGAGATGAGCAACACTTAACAAATTATAATTAAGACCTTCAACCCAATATGCATTTTCACAAGATATCTTATCAGTCAATTTAATCAAACCTTTTCCTCTAACAGGACATGGTGCATCATTACCAAATTTTACACTTTTACCTTTGTAATGATGTAAGGTTTCAAACTTATTTTTGTCACCAGTCATGTGATGTGAACAACCACTGTCAATAATCCATTTATCATTCTTGTTCACATAGGATATCAATGTAGTTTTCTCATCCTCATCAGATTCATCTTTCATTGCAACATAGACTACCTCAATTTCAAAATCATCACTATCAGTGTCAATTTCTTCTTTAGCAATGTAACAAGATTTCTTACCTTTTCCTTTGTAGTCCTTGTTCCTTTAGTAGCTTCTGTCATCTCTTATGTCTTTGTGTTTTCTTTTTCTTTCATCTTCTTTATCATTCCTGCCAGGACATCTAGCAGCTATATGACCAACTTTATTACATGCAAAACATATAATAGGTAGTTTACCTTTATACTTTCCTTTTCCTCTTCTCAGTCTTCTAGCCATAAGAGCTTCTAGATCTTCCAGTTCTTCATCAGAAGTGTCACTGTCACTTTCACTTTCACTTTCACTGATGCATCTTTCTTTTTCTTTCTTTGTCTTGTTCAGAACTAATTGTGACTTGAAAGCAGATTCAACATTACTAATGCTACCAACAATGAAATTATCATAGTTAGAGAGTTCAAAAGTAGTCAGCTTACCAACCAAACTTTCCAAAGTAAGCACATTATGTAATGCCCAAAATAATTTGGACAAAAACACAACTACAAATATTTTTTTTGAAGCAACTGTGACAAATAACTAGGTCAATCAATATTAGAGTCATGCCCAAAGGTGCAATGCCGCGACAACGAGACTCGCTTGGGCGGGTCACAAAAACACTTAGATACCCTAACCATTTCTAGACCGATTAATTTAACTTTCTAAAATATATATATATATATATATATATATATATTTTTTATTTTTTTTTTGAGTAAATAATAAAAATTAAGTGTTCTAAGAATGTAAATGCATGAGAAATGAAAGACGGATAAAGGATGATTATAATCCTTCATGAATATACAAATTCATTAAATTGATTAAACCTAAAAATATTACAATAATTTAATTTAAAACCAAAAAAAAAAGAATAAAATAAGGATAAAACTTAGGTAACTTATCAATAATTTAAATCCTATTTAACTATTTAATAAAATACAATTTTTCATAAAAAAGAACTAACACTTAACCATGACTACCTTAAAATTTCCCATACAATCTTAAATCTACAATATTAAAGTGAGCACTATAACTCAATTTATTTATTAATTCAATTTCAAAAAGACATTAATCTTAAAGGAAATAATAATTGAAATTTAACATATATAAGTTTATTTTTTTAACCTACATGTTTTATATAAATATAATGAACGACTATAATTGTAAAAAGTGATTATTGCCGCAATTAAAATTTCACTCTAACCTTAATACATTCCTTATCAATTAAAAAGATTAACCTTTACTAAATTGCTATTTCAAAATCCCGCTGAGAAGAAATAATAAACTATTATGTCAGCTCCCTAACCCTAATTCGTAATTAGGGTTGGGAGCCGATAAAACCAAACAGAAACCCTAAACTCATCTTTTATTTTGTTTTGTTTACTTCTTTCTCTCACTGCTCTCACCATTTTGAGTTGCAGATCGGAAGCTTATTAAGAGAAGCTTTGCCAATCTAATGACATTACTGCCGTAGAACTCTTCTGATCTATATCAACATTAGGTTAGATTTATTTTATTGTTTATCTACTTAAGTTTTCTGTTGATGCTGGTTGGGAGAGAACACTGGGCGGACATGGAAGGGTTGATAACCCTGATGAAGCCATCCACCCAGTTGATTAAATCTGGGTACCAATCTGAAAATTTGTTTTAACGTCAATGTTGATTTATTTTAATTTGAAGGGCGAGATGGGCTACCTTGATACCCATTCCAGCTCGGAATTATTCCAGAGTAAAGCACAATTGATTGAATGTTGCAGATTTAGGTTATGAATGGTAAATACTACCAACAGATTGTTTGTGAGATGCTTGGGAATATTTGCTGGGCTTCTATTAGACGAGCTATAGCTTGCGCTAATTTCAAAGAGATCTTTTGACATTGATAGCCTAAATGAGGCATAGTTGTACTTAGTAGTAGTACTATACATTTATGTTGTATTTCAAAAACTTTGAGACCAAAATTTGAACAGCGAAGTCAAAAATGTCTTGATTTCTTATTGCTTCTATAATGTTGTCATTGTCAGCAATATAGACGTAGCTATGAACCTGAATTGTGATATATTTATCACTGTTATACAATTGTCAATACCATCACCATTTTAATTTTTAAATTTTTATTTATTGTTGCTGTTGTCTTAATGATATAAATTGTTGTCACTCAATACATTTATTGATTGCTGCTAGACTTCTGTCATTGTCTTTATTTTGATGTCATTATAATTCAACTTGTAGAAATTTAAGTAGCAATTCATATGCCCAAACAGGCAACGTCCATGAACTGGGTAAGGCATGCCCAGCCTGCATGCGTTAGCAGGCTTGAGACTTGAAGCAAGGGTAAAGGCGTGAGAAAGGGAATATGATTTTTGTTAAGATAAAATTTATGTTGGTGACAAGTAATGAAAGCATATTTGGCGATATTTGTTAATGCCAATGCTTGTTACAATAAAAAATTGTATATAAATATATATTATATTCTGTACAGAATATATATATATATATATAAGGTTTAGCATTAAAACGCTACTCAGCAGATATATATTGCTGATTGAATATCTCCAATATGGTTTGAATCAATGGTAAAATATATTCGATAAGCTTAAATAAATAACAAGGTAAAGAATATAATATAATATTTTATATTCAATACATTGTAAATGTATTAAATATAAAATATAATATTATATTTGTATGGCGCTGCACAGATCGATTTATAAATAGATTACATTTCACACGATAGCTGCAATCTTAGATTATTAAATGTTATATATACTGTACATTAAGTAATGTACAGTATATAATAATGGGTATTATATTACATGTTCCGTATTGCTTATGTGAAGTTTAACACATTTAAGTTCAATTGAATACATATATATTACTGTGATATAATATATTATATATTATTCCTTTCTTTTATGAATAATATATTATATATTATATTATATAATACATTGATATTTGTCATACATTTAGTAATATTATTAATATGGTCCGTTTAATACATTATGTACTTATTTTATGTACAGTTCATATTATATGGTGTTATATTAAATAATATTCAATTTTTATAGAATTAACGGATTCAAATTATATATATATATGTGTCACATTATTTGTAATATATCAAGATGTGAAATGTGTTAGAGAAAAGAGCTTTAGAAGAAATAAATTATACAGTACGATTTGTTTAATGATTCTGACTGTAATAGTTTACTGTTCTAATTCAGTTTCCTGATCTTTGCAGGTGACTTCAAACCATATCCAAAATGAAATGTCTAATGGAGAGAATTCAGATGAAATTACTTTTATATTCTAATTTAGCGCTATTCATATATTGTATTTGACAATCACTTGTACAGAAAATAAATCAGATCAATAAAGAATTTCTATTTGATTTAAACAGTTAATGATCATAACAAAGTAGACTGCAATGAGGAAATTTGAAACAATTTATTTCTTTACTAATTACTGGTACAGAATAAAATTCATACACTGGCATGTTAAATCCACTTCTGATTTTAAAATATATTAATGTATCCCACTATAACTCATCTCTCAAATAACTTTAGGATGAACAAATTTGATTTACATCTACATTCTTTTTCAATGAAATGAAGAATACTCATCTTAAATCTGCTATTCATTTCTGAAACAGAACAAATCATAAGAAGAGAGTATAAGAGTACTTTTAACTTCCTTAGAACAATCAATACCAAATTTGACATACTATTTCTTGTTCTTGGTAGGGGTTGTTAAACATTGCACAAAACTAAACTTAATTTACAAATTCAAATACAGAATTTAAAGCTGATCCAGTGATATGGGAAGCAGAGTCAAAATTTTAGAACTCTTCCATCTTCAATTCTAGACTGTACCATCAAAGCCATAACTCAAAGCCTGCACATATGAAATCTTTTCACATGGCCATGGAGCTCACCTCCCAGCCAAGGCCATTACATGGCCACCCCCGAGCTTGGGAAAACAAGTATAGGATAGGTAACATACAGCAACACATCATGACATTCAACAAAACTCAACTCATAATTTACAATACTCCCTTTCCCAGGCTTAACACAAAGGATTCAACATAGAATCCAAATAGTGGGTGAAGGTGGAATTACACTTGGAGTCACCATACTTATGAAATAACAGCTAAATAACAAGCATACAGCCTTCACAAGGCCCTTCCAACCCCAACACACAACTCAATACTATGAGCAAAACATCAACTCCTTATGACCCCCAAAAATTCACCTTATGACCTCCAACACAAGTTGGTTATCATAGTTGCCCATACAACTATGCACTCAACAAATGCAATCCCAACTCTATGCCCTTCACCCCAAGTTCTCCTACTTTCCTCCCAAGGATGAGGATTGAACTTGCACACCCTTAATCAAAACAATTGCAAATAATAGCAAAGAAAGAACTAAAATTTAGAACTTAAATTTTAAAACAGCAACAATAAACCAATTTCACACTTCACACATGACAAAAGAACAATAACAATTCTTCCACAATTCACATAATTTTCAGACAGAGAAACAAGTAGAATGAACAAAGTTTGACACCACCGACCTCCTTCCAAATAAGAGACTGAATTATGGTTGAAGTTGAACTTGCTCCCTTTCCAAGCTTGCTGTTTCAAAACCTTCTAAAACCAAGCCCTAAAGACTTTCCTTGCAATTTTCTCTACTTTCTTAGCCCCCCAAAAAATAAGACCAGCTTTTCCTACTACTTAAAAAATTCTCCCATTCTCCTACACCCTTCCCAAATTAGTTAGGTATCTAGGTTCTAGCAAATGTGCCACTTGCCATTCTTAAATTTCCTAGCATATGCATTACAACCTAGCAAAATGATGGAAGCTTAGAGGGAAAAGACATTTTCATGGAACCCAAAAATGACATGATTTGAGGGATAAGGAAGTGGCCTAGGAAGATGAAACTAGGTGAAATGAGCCCCCCAACCAAAGTCCTAACCTTGGAACACTAAAATTTGCATAAAACTACTACCTAGGACTTCCCAAAACCTCCTAAAAATGCCAATGAATCATGCATCCGAAAATTGGGGTTAGATTATCAAAGTTTCCTTGGTCTCATACACCACCTACTAGCTTGGAAATGCTCAAGATTAACAAGGAGGAGGTGGGGTCCAAAATCCACTTCACATGCCACTTCACACTAAAGTGTCAAATGACACATCACCTAACAGAATACACATCACAACCTATGTGGCATGCTTGTGTGCAAAAACATTTAAACATTACACAAAATAAAAATTATTTACAAACATACAAATTAAACACTATCAACCACACATAATCGGTCTTCACATTCACAAAAGAAAATACGATACGACGATGTCGCTCTCTCTCTCTCGTCGACCTTGGCTTAACAGATTTCACTTGGTCCTATCTTGTTTCCCCAAATTAAACCATGGCCATATCCCTGCATGCTCAAACTTGATGTCAGTACATCATGAAAAACAAAACTTACATTAATAAACATTTCAACATAAGATGATAGCATCTACAAAACAATATACATGTGTATACATCTGCATCATATAACATTACATATTTGCATAAGCAAGTAATAACATCTTATCCTATAACCAGGATTCCATTAATGATCGTAATATCAAAAGATAACATAACAATGTTGAATACATATATCATGAACAATCGCAATAACAAATGAGCATATATATCAAAAGAGTATGACCAATATGATCATCCACAAAATCTATAGCAACTACTCATAAGTCCAAATGATAGTATGTATAACCATAATAGATCAAATGTCTATAACCAAAATATCATCCTGATGAATCAAGTGTCAAAATGAAAGTCAAACTAGGAAAGATCGGGGTGGGACCTCACACATTAGCAGAGTTGCATCTAGATTCTTGAATAGATGAGATTTTAATAGCATATATAGGACGCAGGGTTCTTAGTACTTTCCCAATTATAATTTCATCATCAATAATCCCATTTGCTCCTCTAATAGCATTCACAACTTCTTTTATTCTACCACAATATTGTGCAATGTTCTCACCTTCTTGCATTCTCATTTCATCAAACTTACCTCTAAGACTCTCGGCCTTTGCTTTCAGTACATTTAAGTCACCACCATAGATCCTTGCAAGAGTATCCCACATCTCCTTAGCAGTTGTGCAATCCTTAATGTCCTCAAATTCTGGATAGTTTAGGACAGATGCAATTTCCAGCATTGCCTGATTATGTTCTTGCTTAGCTCTCATTTCTTCGGCAGTCAAAGGTGTGATAGGTGAGACATAGCCATTCTCAATGTAGTACTTTGTATAGTCACCAATACCGGCCAGATGCAGCTTCATCAAGCTTTGTAGGGAATTTTTCCATATTCAGCTTCAGTACCTCCTTCTTATACATCCTGATCATTTGCTTCAAGTCCCTTTAAACTTGATTTCTATAAAAACTAATAGTAAGCAACAAAGCTCTAATACCAATTGTTAATATGATTTAGAACAAAAAAGAGGGGGGTTGAATCAATTGTTCTCAGCTCCTGATGTATAAGACAAACTTAAATTTTTTTCCTTAAATCAGATCCAATAACCAAAGCAAACTCGGTCATCACTGATTCAATAATAGAAACATATAACATTGCAATCCACTACCCAACTGTAACTTAACTTGTAAAACATAAAAATATTCAAACCAAAACGTTCACACAAGTATTAACACTAGGATTTATAGTGGAAACCCAATGTGGGAAATACCACTTTGTAACATGCTCCTATTATTTTCACTCTTCTGAAATGAGCTTGGTTAAAAACCAACCTTGTCAAAGGTTACAATACACACTGTTAGGTGTGACCCAGTTAAAGGATTTCAATCACCCTATTAAAAGTGAGCCTTGTTATAGGACTTACATACACTCCATTAGAATGCAACCTTGTTCAAAGGATTTAACATATGACTATTAGGTCAACCTCTGTTAAAAGGATTTTGACTATTACAATGGTTAGAAAGTAGCAGCAATATTGATCTAAAAAATATACAACTCACTTTGCAAATATCAGATCCGATTCTGTACACTAATGCTAGTTTATTAACTTTGAAACTTTGTCATCTTCATCTCTAATCTTCTCGGAACTTTTCTTCAAGCAACCACCACAATTCTCCTTCAACCTTTTCTGCTTATACAGTCAATAAAACTTTACTGATCTTCCAGCATGACCTAACCCTAAGATCTACAAATGAGATTGAGTGGCATAAGATGAGTTAACCTAATTGAATCTACCCACTTCATGTTCTTTGGCTTCATCTCAAATCTCTTAAATATTTACAATAAAACATTTAACAGTGCATTTAATGCTTTCAAACAATCAATATATAAAGTTAGCACATTTTACATAATCCAAGAATTCAACAATGTCAGCTCCAAAACTAAATTCTCTTCAAATATAAAAATGCTAATGCTTGGTCAATACTGTGATCAACTACTCAGTCTTCATGTAGAAAGCTCGGTCATTACTGAAAATGTTTCCTCGGCTTATACTGTCTTCCTCGGCAATTAACTATTGTTCAATCGACACTAGAATTTTTCTTGACATACACTGACTCGGTTGACACTAACATTACTCAGCTTAAACATGATTTCTCCATTTTTGCTCTGTCAAGCCTACTAGTTTAGTCTTCATTCTTACTAGGATAAACAATACATTGTCTCATCATTGTACAACATAGTCAAGTACACTTTGTAGTATCAAGATAACTCAACCTTTCCCTAGGTTCTATTGTTACCAACCTTGCCCCAATCCTTCACAACATTACAATAGATATAGTACTTTCCTAAGTAGCAATAGTCTTACCAATTAAGGTTTGACATCAATGATAATACAACAATTGTTTCAATTGCAATTTCTAATAGAATCTTTGAGGTTTATTAGTTCCTTGGGGATATCAGGAACTTTCCTCTTGATGTTGCTTCTAGTTCTTGTATGAGGTAATGTAGATTGATCTTTTCCCCCAACATCATCAACCATCATTATGGTTTTTTTCTCTAGTAGACTACTCTCCAGATAGACATACAATGATTTTAGATTCATAATAGAGACCTTGAGGCCTCCATTGCTATGCTTCAGAATTTCTCTAATGTAGTAGCCATTATAATTGAATTTAACATTAATATCCTTGAGCTTTTCATCCACAATAGCAGAGATAGTAGTGTTCAGGTTGTCATGAGATTTTTTTGTATTTACCTTGTTCAAGACTTCTTTAGTACAATTTTCCAACTTTCCTTTGAGAGACACCATTTCATCTTCTAGGGCCTTGAGCTTGTGACCCATTTCCTTTAGATCCTGTTTCAGCCATTTTTCCACATCTATGTCATGACCTGCAGAGTTCCTAACCTCCTACAAAATATTTTCATAAACATCAAATCTGGTGGGAATCTCTTTCTCCTTCCCATCTCTTAGCATTTTCTCTTCTCTTTTCCCAACCCTTGTCATAGGCTTCCTGTGCAGAGTCCCTTTTTCAATTTTCCTTTTTTCTCCTTTTTATTTTTCTCAATGCTCTCTTCCTTCTTGAAACCCTCCTCTTCCATTACTTTTCCTTGTCATTTTCATCTTCCTTTTCATTTACCACTTCCTCCTCACCCAATTTTTTAGCAATTTGATTCTCCTTCTCCCTCTTGTTCCTATCCTTTGAATAAGAACCCTTCACAATGGTCTTAGGAATCAAATCCTCTTCCTCAGCCACATTGTCTCTATTCTCCTCAGTCTCCATCCCTTCCTCATTATCCTAGGTGGAAGATTTATGATATTCTATGGCCTCTCTTCAATCTCTCTTTCCCTTCCAAAACTTCTTTCCCTTCTTATTAGAACTAGAACCATAAATTTTCTTATTAGTTTTATTCTTCTTCCCTTTAACCATTTTAGGGATAGCATCAAGGATTTTATCCCTAGCATAGTCTACAATAAGAATAATTAATCCTTCATGCAGCATCGGATAACCAAGATTTTTTCTATTTTCTAAAAAACTGATGTTTACAGAACTTAACATGTAGAAAGGGAAAGAAATTTTCTTATGATATCTGAAGTGGTTGACCAACACAAAGTGAAACTTGTAAACCTTCGAGAAATACCTGTCAAGAGTGAAATATTCCATCATAAATTTTATCACTTTAGCCCAAATCTCCTTAATCTTGTTCATTTCAACATAATCTCCTGATCATTTGACCAGTATTGTTTCTTCCTCTTCATTTTTTGGGAAAAGCTTTATAGCCTGAGTTCCCATGCACTTATTGTTCCTATAAAAATTTATGCCATCCAAAGGCATAACCGTTATCTCAGAAATGAGATTCAAAGAAAGAGGGAAGGACTTACCCATCAGGTTAACTCTACCATTTACCCACCCAACTACAAATTTCTATGTAATCTCCTTGTCATAGCCATGAAGACTTTCTAGGTAAGGAGAAACCCCTCCCCATTGGAGCTTTCTCCAAACACTCTTCTCCTTTTTCCATTTCTCACAATCCTCAGGCTCTTCTCTTCTCAAACCTATTAGGAATGAATGATGGATGTTGGCAGTCATTCTGTAGAAGTTGTTGTTGCATTCATGACTATGATTGTCATTGATGTCAACATAATGATCTTTTGGAGACTAGTAGATAGTATTTTGATTAGCGCACGTGGGATATTACAATTGGAGCTATGTGATGTTGAGATTATATTCTTTGATATGTTATTTATCTATGGTTAAGAGCACAGATAGAAATTCATTTATTCATAAAAGTTATGAGCATTTTGGTGGAAGCAGTATTCAGGCAGTGTTCTTGAGTAGCAGTTTGTGGAAATCGGATGATATCTCCTAATCAGGATGGAATCTGGTTTTGTGCAGTTAAAGGGAAGGTTGAGACACATTGATAGTGATGTGGTTCATAGTGCAATTTGAGGTCGTACAAGTGAAGAGTTATTATATCTGGAAGCTGATAGTTTTGTGTAATTTTGATGTAGCATGTGGAAACTTTTATTTTGTATTTATGTGCCGACTCATTTGTAATTATTTGAGTGTGGTATAAAGGAAGGAATGTTTTCTTTATTGTAGTATGGTAGTAATATGATAGAAGTGTGAGCATGGTATGGTTGAATTTGAATGTAAGCATGAAGTGAAGAAAAGAGCTAATGAAGTTGTGAAAGTGAAATTGTGAAGGAAGACATGCGAAGTACAGAGATCTGGAATTGAGATCTGGTGTAGCAGTGAGTGCGGTTTGGCATAGTAAGGAGGTAAAATATTTCATATTATTCTATTGAATAATATTAAGGTCATTTGGACAGTGTGTTCAGTGATCTTACCCTGAAGTTGTTTGGGCAGTGGGTCCTTCTGTCTTCCATAACTCCTAACAGGGTTAGAATCTTTTAACTAGGATTCAAAATCTCCTAACAAAGATTCATATGTACTAAATGTATTTCATAAGACTCCTAACAAAGTCCACCCTTTCACAAGGAATATTTATATTAGTGCATCATTTGTGGGCATCATTCCCATCGGGGTTTACTCTTTGATCAAGAGGTTCCCTAGTCAACATATCTTGTGTTATTACATCATTGTGTATGAATATATTTCTATGGTTGGCAATTACATTGCTTACATGGTTAAATGCTATTGAAGTTGATAAAGGTTATAATTATCTGATAACTAATTCACACCCCTCCCCCTCTCAGTTATCTGGGTGGACTTTACTTTCTAACAATTGGTATCAGAGCGACAGGTCCTTGAAAGAAAAGTTTAACAGCTTAAGGAGATCCATGGCAAATTTTAGATTAGAAAGCCCTAAGTTTGATGGAGTAAATTTTGACAGCTGGAAAGAGAACATGAACACACATCTACTATGTTTAGGACTAGGTTATTGGTTGATTGCAAAGAATGAGAAGACTATCATTAGAGAAGATAATCTTGAGACAGGATCTAAAGATGAGCTAGATCTATTCATGTGTAACATACTTGCAAGAGAAACACTTTTGACAGCACTTCCAGAGAATGAATATAGTCAGGTAAAATGTTTAACAAAATCCTATGAAATTTGGAAAGCTTTACACTCTACTTTTGAAGGTGATGAACATGCAAAGAGAGCTAGATTACATAATTGGATATGTGCATTTGAAGATATAAGAATGATGGAAGATGAATCTATTAGAAGCTATATTGATAGAATGTCAGAAATTGTTGCAGGAATAAAAGCTTGTGGAGGAACAAAGACAAAGAATGAAGTGATATGGAAAATTCTGAGGACATTGACTCCTGTATTTAAGCAAACAACATAGATGATTGAACAAGTTATACCTTGTACTACAAACTTTACAAGAGAGACTTTTCTTGCAAGACTGGAAGCAGCAGAAATGAACCTAAGGGTATCAAGAGACTTACCTAGAATGGAGATAGCATTTAGTGCTCTTAGTATTCATCCTACTTTGTCAAGAAGTACCTGTTAGAAAGTAAAGATCCCCAAGATAACTGAGAGGGGGGGGGGTGAATCAGTTATCAGATAATTTAACCATTCAATAGCTTTAAACAATATAAGTAATGTACTGATCAACCATAGAAAGATAATCATACACAATTGCACAATAACACAAGATATGTTGACTAGGGAACCTCTTGAAAAGAGTAAACCCCAGTGGGAATGATGCCCACAAAATGATGCACTAATATGAAAGTTCCTTGTTAGAGGATGGACCCTGTTAGGAGTCTTATGAAATACATTCAGTACATATAAATCCCTATTAGGAGATTTTGAATCCCTGTTAAAAGATTCTAACCTGATTAAGAGTTTATGGAAGACAGAAGGACCCACTGCCCAAACAGCTTCAAGGCAAGATCTCTGAACCCAATGTCCAAAAGATCTTAGAATTATTTAACAGAATAATATGATATATATTACCTCCTTCACACTGTACCAAAACTGCACTCTCTACTACACAAGATCACAATTCCAGATCTTTGTACTCACAAGTCTTCCTTCATCACTGAATTAGCTCTTTTCTTCACTTCATGCATATATTCGCATCACAATCTTCATAATACACATTAAAACAAGGAAAAAATTCTTTCTTATATACCAAACTCAAATAATTACAAATGAGTCGGTCCTCAATTACAAAATAATAAATTCTACACGCTACACACAGAATTCACATAAAACTGTCGGCTTCCAGATACTGTAACTTTCTCCAAACATATCCTCAAAGTTTTCCCTATGAACCACATCATCATTAATGAGTCTCCAACATCCCTTTAACTGCACAAAATTAGATTCCATCCCAACTAAGAGATATCCTCTGATTTCTGAACATCGCTTCACAGAAACATTGTCTAAACACAACTTTCACCAAAATGCTCATAACTCTCACAAATGAATGAATTTATTTTTGTGCTGTTAACCATAGGTTAATAACACACCAAAGAACATACCATCAACTATGCAAAAGCCAATCTACAATACAACATGTGCACAAAACAAAATTGTACCTACTTTCTTGCTAATATCCAAAATATCACTGTGTTGACATCAATGACAATCCAAGTCATGAATGCAAAAAAAAATGCTACAGAATGACTGCCAAAGTAATTTTCATTTATTCCTAACAATCTCCCCCATTGGCATTGATGGCAAAATAGACGAAAAATATCCAATGTTCCAAAAATCCAATACTACAACATCATTGCAAAATATCAAATCAAATCTTGCTTCATTTTCCTATTCAGCTCTCTCATACAATCCATTATGTTTTTCATGTATATCTCTCCCCCATCGACATCAATGATAGAAATTCCATCACTAAGTCAACAACAACTTAATGTCAAAAGACACTTTTCAGAAAAATACAATAACAAGAGTCCTCATGACTCAGCTCATAAACTCCCCCATAGAGGAAGTTCCAACATCCAATCCAGAAGAAAGATAGGGCTCATATACCACTGGATGGATGCAATCATTTGCATCAATTCTCAAAAATAGGTTGGGGCATAGCCCCAAGTATACCTCTCAGATACACAAATGTATCCTTAGGTAAAGGCTTTGTAAATATATCTGCTATATGCTCCTTTGTACTTATGTACTCCAATATTACTTCTTTTTCTGCAACTTTCTCTCTTACAACATGATACTTGATCTCAATATGTTTAGTCTTAGAATGTAAAATAGGATTTTTTGACATACTCACTATACTGGTGTTATCACAATGTATAACAACAGGATCATCAAACTTTATTCCAATATCCTTCAACATCTACTTCATCCAAATAATCTGATTACAATTATTTGCTGCTGCAACATATTCTGCTTGTGCTGTGCTTTGTGAAGTACAATTCTACTTCTTACTTAGCCAAGAGACCAATTTTCCTCCAAGAAAAAAGGCTCCACCATTGGTGCTTTTCTTGTCATCAATGCTGCCTCCCCAATCTACATCAGTATAGGCACATAAAGTAAAATCATCAGAATTCTCATACCATAATCCTTAATCCATTGTTCCTTTCAAATATCTCAGTATCCTCTTTACTACTGCATAATGTGATTCTCTAGGTTCTTCTTGAAATCTTTCTACAATCCCCACTGAATGTGCTATATCAGGTCTTGTATGTGTCAAGTACTGCAATCCTCCAATTATAGATCTGTACTTTTTCTGCTCAACTGCTGGTGTCTCATCTTTGCTAGATAACTTATGTCTGGTTACCATAGGTGTTCCAACAGGTTTACAATCCTCCATTCCAAATCTTTTCAATAAGTCATTCAAATACTTAGTCTAACTTACAAATATACCTTCCTTGCTTTGTGTTATCTGTAATCCCAAAAAATATTTTATTTCTCCAATCATGCTCATCTCAAATTTAGTCTTCATTTCATCTGCAAATTTGTCACTAGCTTCATCTTCTCCTCCAAAGATAATATCATCAACAAATATAACTATAACCAACAAACCATTCTCAATTTCTTTTGTTTATAAGTTACTATCTGTTGTTCATTTTATAAATCCCAATTTTAATAAATACTTATCCAATCTTGCATACCAGGTTCTAGGTGCTTGTTTTAATCCATATAAAGCTTTCTTTAACTTACATACCATATCTCCTTCTTGTGTCAAAGGAAAACCTTCAGGATGCTCAATGTAGACTTCTTCTTCCAATTCACCATTCAAAAATGTTGACTTCACATCCATCTGATACACTCTAAATTTCTTGTAAGTTGCGTATGCTAGAAACATTCTCACTACTTCAAGTCTAGCCACAGGTGCAAAAGTTTCTTCATAGTCAATTCCTTCTTGTTGTGAACATCCTTTACATACCAATCTTGCTTTGTTTCTTATCACTTCTCCTTGTTCATTCATCTTGTTTCTGAATACCCACTTTGTTCCAATCACATTCTTGTCTTCAGGTCTAGGGACCAATTCCCATGTCTTGTTTTTTTCAATCTGCTCTAGTTCTTCTTTCATAGCATTAATCCAATGTTCATCTTCACAAGCTTCATTAGGTTCAATTTGAGAAATCAAACATAAATGTACCTTATTTCGAGTCAAAACTCCTCTATCTAAACTTCCAATAACTTGCTCAACAGGGTGATGTCTTGAAGTATACCTATTAGGTGTCATAGTTACTGATCTTGTTCTGACTATAGATTCTTCTCTGCTTTCTTCTCTATTTTCTTCTCTATTTTCTTCAGTATGACTTTCATTCAGCAAATCACTATTAGTTTCAAAAAATAATTCTGCATTTTCAATTTTAGGTTGAGGTTGTGCTTCTCCATCAGATTCATAATCAAGCATTCTTTCTTGAATTTTAAACTTCTCATCAACTTTTAAATTTGCACTTTCAACAATAGTCTTAGTTCTTTTGTTATAACATCTATATGCTTTGCTTTTTAAAGAATATCCAAGAAATATTCCTTCATCACTTCTAGGATCAAACTTTCCTATATCATCATCTCTCTTTATATAACATTTACTTGCAAAAATTCTAAAATACTTAACTGAGGGTGTATGTCCAAACCATAATTCATAAGGTGTCTTGTTTGTATCTGCTCTGATTTGTACTTTGTTCATAGTGTATACTGCTGTGTTCACTGCTTCTCTCCAAAAAGTCTTAGCCAAATCATTTTCAAACAACATAGCTCTTGCTGCTTCAGTTATTGACCTATTCCTTCTTTCTGCAATACCATTTTGTTCTGGTGTTCTAGGGGCTGAAAGTTGTCTCTTAATACCATTCATTTCACAAAAGGTGTTAAACTCTCTAGATGTAAATTCACCACCTCTATCAGATCTTAGACACTTAATCTTCATTCCAGATTCATTCTCAATTTTACTTTTCATGATCTTAAATTTATCAAATGCTTCAGATTTTTCTTTCAAAAATGCAATCCACATCATTCTTGTAAAATCATCAACAAGAATCATAAAATACCTTTCTCCATAGAATCCTCTAGTCCTAGTAGGACCACTCAAGTCTATATGAACAATCTCCAGCTTCTTTGTCGATGTGAACTTCTTGTTGGGAAATGAACTCCTTTTCTGCTTTGCCATCATACATTCTTTGCAAATCATGTTAGTAGGTTTCATAATTCTAGGTAAATCTCTTACTGCAAGTGTAGTGCTCACTTTGACAATATTATCAAAGTTTATATGACAAAACCTTTTATGCCATAACCAACTGTCATCAATCCTAGTTATAAAACATTTCATCTTAGTAGGATTCAACTGAAATACATTACCTCTGGTTCTGGATCCTTTTCCAATCAGATTTCCATCTTTATCTTGATAACCCTTATCAGCCAATTGTCCAACGCTTAGTAGATTATGTCTTAGTCCATCAACAAAGTAAACATTATCAGTGTTAGTCTTTCCATCAAGAGTAATAGATCCTATACCCTTAATCAAACAAGGTGCATTGTTCCCAACCCTAACAATTCCTTCATCATAATTATCTAACTTAACAAACTTTCTTTTATCTCTAGTCATATGATGTGAACAACCACTATCTATAATCCAATCAGATTTCTTTTCAACTTGTGAAACTAATGCTTTTTCTTCCCTTTTATCAGATTCAGAACTTTCTTCTTTAATTGCTACAAATCCTATTTCCTCAAAGTTATCATTATCATTGTCACTTAAATTTTTTTCAATTCCTGCTTCAAGATCTTCATCATTTGCATAATAACATTCTTTAGATCTCCTAGGTTTAAAGTTGCTTCTATACTTCTTAACTCTTTTAGGACATTTAGATGCAAAATGACCATATTCTTGACAAGTCCAACATTTAAATATTTTCTTACCATCTGGTTCTCTTTTTACAAGTAATGCAATACCTTCTTCAATCTTCTTATCTTCCTTAGATCTGCTACTTCTGGCATAGTCTCCATTCACATTAGTATTCCTTGTAGGTCTAATGTTAAGAGCACTGAATGTTGTTTCCATTCTAGGTAGCTCTCCTGATAATCTCAAGTTCATCTCTGCTATTTCTAATCTTCCAAGAAGAGTCTCTCTTGAAAAGTTTAATGTACAAGGTATCACTTGTTCAATCATCTGTGTTGTCTGCTTGAATACTAGTGTCAAAGTTCTCAAAATTTTTCATATCACTTCATTCTCTATCTTATCACCTCCACAAGACTTTATTCCTATTACAATGTCAGACATCCTACCAATATAGCTTCTAATAGATTCATCTTCCATCATTCTAATATCTTAAAATGCACAAATCCAATTATGTAATCTAGCCTTCTTTGCATGTTCATCACCTTCAAAAGTAGAATGTAAAGCTTTTCAAATTGCATGAGATGTTTTCAAACATCTTACCTGACTATATTCATTCTCCGGTAGTGCTGACAAAAGTGCTTCTCTTGCAAGTATGTTACACATGAATAGATCTAGTTCATCTTTAGTTCCTGCCTCTAGATTGTCTTCCTCAATGATCGTCTTCTTATTCTTTGTAATCAACCAATAACTTGGTCCTAAACACAATAGATGTGTCTTCATCTTTTCTTTTCAGCTGTCAAAATTTACTCCATCAAACTTAGGGCTTTCTTGTCTGAAATTCAACATGGATCTCCTTAAGTTGTTAAACTTTGCCTTCAAGGACTTACTGCTCTGATACCAATTGTTAGAAAGTAAAGATCCCCAAGATAACTGAGAGGGGGGGGTGAATCAGTTATTAGAAATTTAACCATTCAACAGCTTTAAACAATATAAGTAATGTATTGATCAACCATAGAAAGATAATCATACACAATTGCACAATAACACAAGATATGTTGACTAGGGAACCTCTTGAAAAGAGTAAACCCCGGTGGGAATGATGCCCACAAAATGATGTACTAATATGAAAGTTCCTTGTTAGAGGATGGACCCTATTAGGAGTTTGATGAAATACATTCAGTACATATAAATCCCTGTTAGGAGATTTTGAATCCCTATTAAAAGATTCTAACCTGGTTAAGAGTTTATGGAAGATAGAAGGACCCACTGCCCAAACAGCTTCAAGACAAGATCTCTGAACCCACTGTCCAAAAGATCTTAGAATTATTCAATAGAATAATATGAAATATATTACCTCCTTCACACTATGCCAAAACTACACTCTCTGCTACATAAGATCACAATTCCAGATCTTTGTACTCACAAGTCTTCCTTCATCACTGAATTAGCTTTTTTCTTCACTTCATGCATATATTCACATCACAATATTTATAGTACACATTAAAACAAGGAAAAAATTCCTTCTTATATACCAAACTCAAATAATTACAAATGAGTCGGTCCTCAATTACAAAATAATAAATTCTACACACTACACAGAATTCACATAAAACTGTCAGCTTCTAGATACTGTAACTTTCTCCAAACATATCCTCGAAGTTTGTGTTGTGAACCATGTCATCATTAATGAGTCTCCAACATCTTTTTAATTGCACAAAATTAGATTCCATCCCAGCTAAGAGATATCCTCTGATTTCTGAACATCACTTCATAGAAACACTGTCTAAACACTGCTTTCACCAAAATGCTCATAACTATCACAAATGAATGAATTTCTTTTTGCATTGTTAACCATAGGTTAATAACACACCAAAGAACATACCATCAATTGTGAAAAAGCCAATCTACAATACAACATGTGTGCAAAACAAAACTGTACTTGCTTTCCTGCTAATATCCAGAATATCACTGTGTTGACATCAATGACAATCCAAGTCATGAATGTAACAAAAAATGCTATAGAATGACTATCAAAGTACTTTGCATTCATTCCTAACAATACCACTATGTGTGGAGATTATGCCAGTAGTAGCAGATCTAGAAATGAAGAAGATAAGAAGATTGAAGAAGGTATTGTCTTGCATGTGAAAAGAGAACCAGATGGTAAGAAAAATTTTAAATGTTGGACTTGTCAAGAATATGGTCATTTTGCATCTAAGTGTCCTAACAGAGTTAAGAAGTATAGAAATAATTTTAAGCCTAGAAGATCTAAGGAATGTTATTATGCTAATGATGAAGATCTTGAAGCTAGTATAGAAAGAACTTTGAGTGAAAGTGATACTGAGATTAATGATGAAATAGGATTTGTAGCAATTAAAGAAGAGAATTATGAATCTGATGTTAAGAAAGAAAAAACATTAGTTTCCCAAGTTAAAAACAAAGTTGATTGGATTATAGATAGTGGTTGTTCACATCATATGACTAGTGACATGAAGAATTTCATAAAGCTTAACAACTATGATGGAAGAATTGTTAGAGTTGGTAACAATGCACCTTGTTTGATTAAAGGTATAGGATCTATTACTCTTGATGGAAAGAATAATACTGATGATGTTTACTTTGTTGATGGATTGAAACATAATCTTTTGAGTGTTGGACAGTTAGTGGATAAGGGATATCAAGTTTGGTTTACTGAGAAAACTTGTGTGATAAAGGATAAAGATGGAAATCTGATTGGAACTGGATCTAGAACCAGAGGTAATGTATTTCAGTTGAATCCTACTGAGATGACATGTTTGATTACTAAAATTGATGACAGTTGGTTATGGCATAGAAGGTTTTGTCATATAAACTTTGATAATATTGTGAAAGTGAGTACTACACTTGTAGTAAGGGATTTGCCTAAAATTATGAAGCCTACTAACATGATATGAAAAGAATGTGTGATGGCTAAGCAAAAGAGAAGTTCATTTCCTAGTAAGAAGTTCACATTAGTAGAGAAGTTGGAGATTGTTCATACAGACTTGAGCGATCCTACTAGGACTAGAGGATTCTATGGAGAAAGGTATTTTATGATTCTTGTTGATGATTTTACAAGAATGATTTGGATTGTATTTTTGAAAGAAAATTTTGAAGCATTTGATAAGTTTAAGATCATTCAGAATAAAGTTGAGAATGAATCTGGAATGAAGATTAAATGTTGGAGATCTGATAGAGGTGGAGAATTTACTTCTAGAGAGTTTAACACTTTTTGTGAAGTGAATGGTATTAAGAGATAGTTTTCAGCCCCTAGAACACCTGAACAAAATGGTATTGCAGAAAGAAGAAACAGGTCAGTGATTGAAGTAGCAAGAGCTATGTTATTTGAGAATGATTTGGTGAAGACATTTTGGAGAGAAGCAGTGAATATAGTAGTATATACAATGAATAAAGTACAAATTAGAGCAGACACAAACAAGACACGTTATGAATTACGGTTTGGACATGCACCCTCAGTTAAGTATTTTAGAATTTTTAGAAGAAAATGTTATATAAAGAGAGATGATGATATTGGAAAGTTTGATCCTAGAAGTGATGAAGGTATTTTTATTGGATATTCTTTAAAGAGAAAAGCATATAGATGTTACAATAAGAGAACTAAAACTATTGTTGAAAGTGCAAATGTTAAAGTTGATGAGAAGTTTAAAATTCAAGAAAGAATGCTTGACTATGAATCTAATGAAGAAGCTCATCCTCAGCCTAACATTGAAACTACTAAATTATTCTATGAGATTGACAGTGAATTATTGAATGAGAGTCCTGCAGAAGAAACTAGAGAGGAATCTAGAGAAGAATCTATAGTTGAAGCAAGATCTGTGACTATGACACCAAACAGGTATATATCAAGACATCATCTTGTTGAAAAAGTTATTGGAAGTTTGGACAAAGGAGTTCTGACTCAAAATAATGTACATTTATGTTTGATTTCTCAAATTGAACCTAAATCTACTAGTGAAGCTTGTGAAGATGAACATTGGATTAATGCTATGAAAGAAGAACTAGATCAAATTGAAAAGAACAAGACATGAGAATTGGTCCCTAGACCTAAAGACAAAAATGTGATTGGAACTAAATGGGTATTCAGAAACAAGATGAATGAACAAGGAGAAGTAGTTAGAAACAAAGCAAGATTAGTTTGTAAAGGATACTCGTAGCAAGAAGGAATTGACTATGAAGAAAATTTTGCACCTGTGGCAAGAATTGAAGTAGTAAGAATGTTCTTGGCCTATGCATCTTTTAAGAAATTCAAAGTGTATCAAATGGATGTGAAGTTAGCATTTATGAATGGTGAATTGGAAGAAGAAGTCTACATTGAACAGCCTGAAGGTTTTCCTTTGACTCAAGAAGGAGATATGGTATGTAAACTGAAGAAAGCATTATATGGACTAAAGCAAGCACGTAGAACTTGGTATGCTAGACTGGATAAGTATTTATTGAAATTGGGATTTACTAAAGGAACAACTGATAGCAATCTATACACAAAAGAAATTGAAAATGGTTTGTTGGTTATAGTTATTTTTGTTGATGACATTATCTTTAGAGGAGAAGATGAAGCTAGTGACAAATTTGCTGATGAAATGAAGATTGAATTTGAAATGAGTATGATTGGTGAGATGAAATACTTTTTGGGATTACAGATAACATAAAATAATGATGGTATCTTTGTATGTCAGACAAAGTACTTGAATGATTTGCTGAAAAGATTTGAAATGGAGAACTGTAAACCAGTTGGAACACCTATGGTTACAGGACATAAACTATCTAGCAAAGATGAAACACTGGCAGTTGAGTAGAAGAAATATAGATCCATGATTGGAGGATTGCAGTACTTAAACTGGATATACAAAATTCAGTTGGAATGGTAGCAAGATTTCAAGCTGAACCTAGAGAGTCACATTATGCAGCAGTAAAGAGGATACTGAGATATTTAAGAGGCACAATGGACTATGGATTGTGGTATGAAAAATCTGATGATTTTACCCTATGTGCATATACAGATGCTGATTGGGGAGGTAGTGTTGATGACAAGAAAAGAACCAATGGTGGAGCCTTTTTTCTTGGAGGAAGATTAGTTTCTTGGCTAAGCAAGAAGAATAATTGTATTTCATAGAGCACAACAGAAGCAGAGTATGTAGCTGCAGCAAACAATTGTAACTAGATAATTTAGATGAAGCGGATGCTGAAGGATATTGGAATTAGGTTTGTTGAGCCTATTGTCATACATTGCGACAACACCAGTATAGTTAGTATGTCTAAGAATCCTATTTTACATTCTAAGACTAAGCATATAGAGATCAAGTATCATGTTATAAGAGAGAAAGTTGCTGAAAAAGAAGTCAGACTGGAGTACATAAGAACAAAGGAACAGATAGCAGACATATTTACAAAGCCTTTTCCTAAGGATACATTTGAGTATCTAAGAGGTATGCTTGGGGTTATGCCCCAGCCTAGTTTTGAGAAATGATGCCGTTGGTTGCATCCATCTAGTGGTATATGAGCCCTATCTTTCTTCTGGATTGGATGTTGGTACTTCCTCTATGGGGGAGTATGTGAGCTAAGTCATGAGGACTCTTGTGAATGTATTTTTCTGAACAGTGTCTATTGACATTGAGTTGTTGTTGACATTGTGATGAAATTTCTGTCATTGATGTCAATGGGGGAGAAGTGTACATGAAAAACCACTTGTACCATCTATTAGAGAGAACTGAATAGGATAATGAAGCAAGATTTGAAAATGTTTATCAGAGCAGTAGTATTGGATTTTTGGAACATTGCATGTTTTTCATCTATGTTTCCATCAATGCCAATGGGGAAGATTGTTAGGAATGAATGTTGGATGTTGGTAGTCATTCTGTAGTAGTTGTTGTTGCATTCATGACTATGATTGGCATTGATGTCAACATAGTGATCTTCTGGAGACTAGCAAAGAAGTAGACAATGTTTTGATTAGCGCACATGGGATATTGTAGTTGGAGCTATGAAATGTTGAGGTTATATTCTTTGATATGTTATTTTTCTATGGTTAAGAGTGTAGACATAACTTCATTTATTCATAGAAGTTATGAGCATTTTGGTGGAAGCAGTATTCAGGCAGTGTTCCTAAGTAGCGATTTGTGGAAATCAGATGATATCTCCTAATCAGGATGGAATCTGGTTTTGTGCAGTTAAAGGGAAGGTTGAGACACATTGATAGTGATGTGGTTCACAACAAAAACTTTGAGGTTGCACGAGTGAAGAGTTATTATATCTGGAAGCTGACAGTTTTATGTAATTTTGATGTAGCGTGTGGAAACTTTTATTTTGTATTTGTGTGCCAACTCATTTTTAATTATTTGAGTGTGGTATAAAGGAAGGAATGTTTTCTTTATTTTATTATTTTATTAATATGAAAGAAGTGTGAGCATGGTATGGTTGAATGTGAATGTAAGCATGAAGTGAAGAAAAGAGCTAATGAAGTTGTGAAAGCGAAATTGTGAAGGAAGACATGCGAAGTACAGAGATCTGGAATTGAGATCTGGTGTAGCAGTGAGTGTGGTTTGGCACAATAAGGAGGTAACATATTTCATATTATTCTTCTAAATAATATTAAGGTCATTTGGATAGCGTGTTCAATGATCTTACCCTGAAGCTATTTGAGCAGTGGGTCCTTCTATCTTCCATAACTTCTAACAGGGTTAGAATCTTTTAACAAAGATTCAAAATGTCCTAACAGAGATTCATATGTACTAAATGTATTTCATAAGACTCCTAACAGAGTCCACCCTTTCACAAGGAATATTTATATTAGTGAATCTTTTTTGGGCATCATTCCCATCGAGGTTTACTCTTTGATCAAGAGGTTCCCTAGTCAACATATCTTGTGTTATTGTGTCATTGTGTATGAATATCTTTCTATGGTTGGTAATTACATTACTTACATGGCTAAATCATGTTGAAGTTGATAAAGGTTATAATTATCTGATAACTGATTCACCCCCCCCCTCTTAGTTATCTTAGTGGACTTTACTTTCTAACAAAACCACCTCCCATATCTTTGGCCAAAATTTGATCTCTCTTATTAGCGTATTTCCATGTTTTAAAATAAGATTGGTTTCCTTGATTCAAAAGGAAAAAACCAACCCATAATCCATGTGTAATAAAATATTTCATTATTGTTTCACACTTATACTGACAAATATCACTCCTCAAAATGTTAGTTTTCCTCTTCATAATTACTTGAATTAATGATGATCCCTTCCTTGTGATTAAGTCTATAAAAAATGATTAGACTTATGATCTCTTTATGGAGATTAACTTCCTCTTTCCAAATAGTGAAAGCTTCTTTATGGCCCCCACATTAGCTAGTCCATCCACTACCTTGTTACCTTCTCAATACACATGGGAAATATACACTTTTAGAAAAGTACCTAAAATAGATTTGATTTTTTCAATGATATGAACTATAGTCTATGAGGCCATATACTTATTGGATTTGATGAATAAACAAACCAAAGCTCCCAAGAACACCTACATGAAAACACCTATCATAGAAAGAGAGAGAAGACGCAAGAAGCTATGAAGGCCTAAATTCATTAATCCATGAGAGAGGAGAAATCATTCTTGATATGCAAAAACAAAAGTTGCAATTCAATAATGAATAATCTATTAAAATCTATTGTGAAAACAAAGGAGATCAATCCTTATAAAAGGAGATCTGAAAACCTAAAAAGGTAAAACCTAGGTTGCACAATAATAATTAATAAAAAAATTAATTATTATATGCCTAAAGTTTAGCTTAAGCATAAAGAGATAATAAGTGACTTAATAATTAAATCAAACATGATTTAATTAATAATCAAACACTTTATTACTCTAACACCCCACTTAAGATGAACTTTTGGAGAAGCTAAAAACCTAGAAAGAACTACTAAAAGCAAATGGGTCTTGGCAACAAAAGGCTTGATCAGGTGCCCAAGTACGAAAGAGAGTATCTATAAAGTGGAGAAATAGAAAAAACCACATGGGAAAAACTCTACTCCAAAAAGAGACAAAGACTAGTCTAAAGGACACAAGAAGCCTCCAAAACTAGGAATGTTCTAGAAAATAGGAACAAGAATGAACATGTAGAACATCACTAAAGCAAGAAGCTAAAAACTCTATCAAGAAGTAACTGATGATCTGAAGATCCTAAACCGAAATATGAATAGGTAGAGAAGACTATAATCTACATGAGTGCCCTCAAATGACACTACTCAAATTAGGAGGAAAATAAAGGCAAACAACTAAAGTCAAAGATACAGAATATTGCAATCTGCACGAGTGCCTTCAAATGACACTACTCAAATTAGGAGGCAAACAAAGGCAAACACCTGAACTCAAAAATAAAGATGGCATAAAAAAACCAAACTCTGAAGAGTTGATCAATCAAAGCTGGCAGATGGAGGAACAAAATCCAAAATCCAAAAATAGGAAAGAAAGAGTGCCCATATGGTAAATGATTCATCTCACCAGAATGCATAGGTACCCAGCCACTGCATCTGCCTAGTACATAGAATCAAATACTGAATACATAGCTCACACTATCAGACCAAGGAAGCAATAGAACCAACAATAGAAACCCCCCCATAATTCTAACAAGGGAGTAATGATAGGTAAACTAAAAAGATCATCCAATATGAACTGCATGATGAATATGAATCTGAAACATCAAAGGTGCAGAGAGAGTACAAACACAAATAGAGATACATGAGGCTAATATCATTGGAGGAACACACACATGAAAAAAATATATGTCAAACATCAAACCCCCCAACACTTTATAATGGAGTGCAAGTACATAGAGCATGAACATGTGCAAGATCCCATACATGCAATAGAATGGCACTTTATCTCAGTGTGTGTGCATAAAATAATTCTAAAAAAGTGAAGTATACACTTCTCAAGGAAGAGAAAAGGCTAATGAAACAAAAGAATAGCCTAAGATGAGCCATCCCTCAAAGGGAAGAGATCCCAAGACCTGAAACATCCAAGATATCTACCAATTTGCAAAAATGCAAAAATTTGAATAAAATGTACTTGGAGCAGAATTTGGAAAAAAGACTCATGGCACTGGAAAGCTCTCAGAACAAGCTTTCCAAAGATATATCATTTTCCCAAAATGGAGTCTAGATATGCAAGATAGAGCTCCCAGAGTGCAAAACTAAATATCTAGTTTTAACAGTAAAAAACACTATCAAAAAGTAAAAATAAAAATTTTAAACCTCTAGTTCTGGATAGAGCTCAGAACCAGCTTTTTGATGATATCTTGTTTACCTGATTTTGAAACCGTATGCTCAAGATATGATTAAAAAACCACAAGTTGTTCCAGATGGAAGATAGAAAAGAAGGGTACAAAAAATGGAGGAACAAAATCCAAAATCCAAAAAACCAAAAAGATCCACCTCTAAACAAGCTTTCCAATGGTATCTCATTTGCCAAAAAATGATACCGTATGCTCAAGTTATGAGCAAAAAACCATAGGTATCTCCGGAGGGCCCAAAAAAGGTGTCTGAAAGGGCTAACATGTGCTAATGTCAACACTTCATGGGCATAAATTTGATGGCCAAATGGCCATCACAGAAAAAAACTAATAGGGCCTGGGGAGATCTGAAAACCTAAAAAGGTAAAACCTAGGTTGCACAATAATAATTAATAAAACAATTAATTATTATATGCCTAAAGTTTAGCTTAAGCATAAAGAGATAATAAGTGACTTAATAATTAAATCAAACATGATTTAATTAATAAGAAAACACTTTATTACTCTAAAAATTCTTACCTTTTATATGATTTATTATGTTTAGAGAATCTCCCTCCAACCAAAGCTTTGTACTTCCCAGATCTTTAACCAACATCACAACTTGGAGAGCCACCATAGCTTCTGCAACATGATTGTTTTGAATTCTTAGAGGCATAGCAACAACTCCCAGACAATTACCATCCCAATCTCTCACTAAATCTCCAACTCCAACCCTACTAGGATTTCCTTTGGCTGAGCCATCAAAATTTCCATTATGCCATCCATTCAGTGGGGTTGTCCACATGATGTTTTCTCTAGGGTTGGAATCTTTATAAGGTATTTTTCCCAAGAAGTCCCAATTGTGGATTTCTTTGAAATATTGAGAATTGTTCAGAAATGAATAGTCATTCAAACAGTTGGTTCTAATGTTTTCCATTAGGCTTCTAGAGACTTGATCAGCCATAATCTCAAAGGAGGTTTGTTTGTCTCTAAAAACTTTGTTGTTTCTTTATTTCCAAATTCTCTATGTGAAATGAGGGAGAAACATTTTATGTATATGATTTTGATCTCTTTCCCTGGGAAAGAGTAGATCCATTGGTTAACTAGGTCTTGAAAATTTTGAGAATCAACCCATTCCAGCTAGATTTTTTTTAATATAGTTTCTCACACTTTTCTAGTGAATTAACAGTGCATCATCATATGGTTAGTAGTTTCAGCTTCAACATAACAGAAAAAAACATCTATTAGGCATGTGGAAACCTATTTTACAAATGTTTTCCACTGTAAGAATCTTATTTCAGACAAGTAACCAATAGAACATGTTAGTCTTAGGGGTAAGATTAACCATCCAAACCTGAGAGCAAACCGAATGATTTTCCTCCTTAAAAATAGAGCAAAAGAAAAAGAAACTAAAAATTTACCACTGGCTTTAGGGCTCCACACAAGAGCATCCTATTCATTATTTATAACAAACCAAGAGTTAAGTTGAAGATTCATATTTTTGATATTTTCATCAATGATACCAAGATCAATCCATTTTTCATTTTCCCAGTAGTCAGAAACCATTTCACCAATTGTCTCTCTACAGACCTAAATAGCATTCATCCATTCATGGTTCTCAATGAGAGGACTATCTTTCAGCCAATTATCTTTCTAGAATCTTATCTTCCTTCCATCTCCCAGCTTCCATCAAATCCCCTTTCTAATCAAATATTTGGCTTTAATGATATTGTTTCAGATGTAGGATCCTTGAATAACCTCTTGAATACTTAAAGTTTCTTCAAGAGAGAGAAAATGATATTTATTTTTTAAAATAGTGTTCCATTCTTTCTTCTCTTCAAAGATCCTCCATATTTTTTTGGCCAACAGGGCATTGTTGATGTATTTAATAATTCTAATTACAAGACCACCAAATCTCCTTGGCTTACAAACCTTGTTCCATGTAATAAAAATAAACCTTTTCTTCTCTTCTACCCCTGACCAAAGAAATCTTTTTTGTATTTTCTCAATCATGTTAGAAAACTTTTGAGGGATTTTGAAAAGGCTGAGAGGATACACTGGAAGATTTTGCAGAGTAGCTTTAAGAAGTTGAACTTTTCTAGCTTGACTAAGAATAGCCCCTTTCTAGCCAGCCAATTTTAGATGAAATCTATCAAGAAGTTTATTCCAAAAGGAATCATCTGGTTTCAGACATAGTGGGAGACAAGGATAGGATGCAGGGAAAGATCTGATTTTGCAACCAATAATAGCAGAGATTTTCCTTTGTCTTACCTCAGGAGTGTTACTAAAATATAGATAACTTTTGTCCCAATTTATAATTTGGCCAGTTGCATTAGTGTAGGTCATCAAAGCCTTCTTCATGTTCCTTTCTTCCTTGACCGTATCTTCTCCCATCAAGATTGTATCATCAAAAAATTGTTCATGAGAGAACTTCATTCTGGCTTATTAGGGTTGGAGACCCTTAATCAGACCTTCATTCACCAGTTTATTGATATATCTCCCAAGACTCTCAGCCATCATAGAAAATAGGATAGGAGAGATAGGATTTCCTTTCCTTAATCCTCTTGAGGGATGGAAGAAAGTAGAGGAGCCACCATTCACAATAATTGAATAAGAAATTGAGGTAACCAACTCCATGATCAATCTGATAATCCCTTTTTTAAATCCAATAGACAAAAGAATTTTAGACATGAACAACCAATCTACTATGTCATAGGATTTGGAAAGATCCAACTCCATCATGAATCCTTTCTTTTTAGAAACTTCAAGAGAATGAAGATTTTCATGGACAAAAATAATAGAGTCTAGAATTTGTCTTCCCAGAACAAAACCATTATGTTTAGGAGAAATTAAATCAGGTAGAATTTTCATGATTCTGGAAGTGAGCACCTTAGATAAAATCTTGTACAAATAATTATAGAGGCTTATAGGCCTAAAGCCATCTATAGTATTAGCTCCCAATTTCTTTGGAATAAGGGCTATAAAAGTGGAATTGATCTCTTTAAGAATGGTTTTGGTACCAAAAAAATCCTTAACAGTAGAGAAATTTTTTTTACCTATGATGTTCCAAAATTTCTGAAAGAAAAACATCTGAAACCCATCAGGGCCTGGAGATTTTACTCCTTCAAAGGAGAAAACCACATCTTTTATCTCTTTATCTAAAGGAATAGCTTTAAGCCTAACATTAATAGCCTTACCCAGGATGGAAGGGATAGAATCCAATAACTTATTCTGATCTTCCAGCATGAGATTATTTTCTTTGGTCAAAAAGAAGTAAAGTACCCCTTGTTGGAAATTGCAATTGAAACAATTGTTGTTTTTTTCATTAATGTCAAACCTTAACTGGTAAGACAGTCGCTATCTAAGAGAGTGTCATATCTATTGATTGATGAAAAGGATTAGGGCAAGGAGATAACAAGAGAACCTAAGGAAAGGTTGAGTTATTTGATACTTCAATGGGTACTTGATTATTTGGCACATTGATAAGATAATGTATTATTTATCTAAGAAGAAAGACTGAAGAAGTAGGCTTAACCAAGAAAAAGTAAAGAAATCTAGTTTAAGCCAAGTGATGTTAGTGTCAACTGAGCACCAGTATAAGCTAAGTAAATTTAGTGTTGACTGAACATCAATTTATGTCGAGAGATGGGAAATTACTGAGAAAAGATAATGTTAGCTGAGGAAGACCGTTTGTAGAGATGATTGAGGTACACAGTGATGATTGAGGAGATGAACATAGTATTGATGTAGATAACATTGATGTTACTTCTTTATCTTCCATTCTTTCAAAATCTTTCACAAAATCTGCATCGAAGATACCTAAAATCTGCGTATCTCATTACTCTTCTTTGTATATGTCAATTTGAGGGGCTCACCATTCTTTGATACTTCAATAATAACAATGAAAATTTCATATTAAACATCACTAAACTCACCAATACTTCATTTATTTTCAACGATCATTGTATGCTTGGTGGTCTATCGAAACATGGGCCCGCCACCTTTTTGTCGTTATCAAAGGCTGGTAATAATCTTAAAACCATTCAATAGTTTTTAATACCATAAGATTTGAATAACTGGAACTCTGTAGGATAGATCATTCTAATGTAAGAGACTCTGCAATATCAACTTCCCCTTTTGGGTTTCTTCTTCAAGATGACTGTCTCTCATCTTCATAAGAACCACTACACTTTTCGACATCCCAAATGTATAACGGTTTCTTGGAAAACTATTTCAGACTTAAACAAATTCAAGAATTTGCAATCAAATTTTGAATTGATCCTTTGCCAAATAAAACCGATCATTAACATCCCCATATTGGGACTGTTGTAAATAGAATATTTAATACTATTTATAGATAGCTCAAAACCTAAAATGAAAACCAAACTAGATTATTAACTATTAACATTTAATTATGGACACCTGATTCAATACAATCAAATGACTCCCATTCATAATCGAGACTGTCATGATACAGAACTGATCATTTATATTTCTTTGCAAATAACAATAAAGAGGAATTGAATCGAAGGAGATATAAAACCAGTCCATAAAGGGATCTATGTAATAGATCTACATAGAAACATTAGCTTCAATAGATAACTAAAATGATTTAGGGAAAGATAGTGGCCACCATTAATCAAATACCAGACATTTAATTTCAATTTATAGAATACATAATATTGGTGGCTCTCTGGCTATCAGTCAGAGAGCCCTGATTCTCTTTTCCTCAATTTCACTATTCTATCTCGTAACCTAATCTCCTCCTTCGATTACACTTGTCCTTTTAAAGATAATTCATGAATCGTTACAAAATTGTAGCCTACCTGATGACCATTCACATTCAATTTCAATCTTTTGATTTTAAATATCAAATAATTACAATGCACATTAACGAATTTACCATTCATTGACATGGTTTCGTGAATCTTTAGATGATTTTAATAAATAGTCTTCAAGGATTGTAGTGTCCCTACACCATACTCCCGAGCTTTAAAAATTTCCATGTCACATGGAAATGCTTTGGTGAGTCTGGAGAAACCTTCACCTCTTGGTGTTCACTCGATCGATGCCTCCGCTGAACATCTCTTACAACTATGACTCCCATCCATGGAGTTTATGAAGGTCGCCTCCAATGGTGCTTTAGCGATTGCACAGTCCACTCATCCATGCCACATCACAACCTCCTGTCCCTCACCTGGGAGTCCCATCATGCCTCTCTCCCTAGTCTATTGGTGACACACAAAGGACCATCCTCTCTGGCCCTAGATCATCTCTCATGATCCTCTTCTTAGACTTCCCATCCACCCACTTGTAGCTGAGTGAACTGGCACCATTCTGCAACCATAAACATCACAACAAGAATCCACCATACTGCCTGGTGTAGCTTCCGCCTACATGCTCAAAATCTTCTGAGTTGTGATACCAATTGATGTAGACAACATCGATGTTACTTCTTTATCTTCCATTCTTTCACAATCTTTCACAAAATCTGCATCGAAGATACCTGAAATCTGCATATCTCATTACTCTTCTTTGTATATGTTGATTTGAGGGGCTCACCATTCTTTGATACTTTGATAATAACAATTCCAATTTCATATTAAACATCACTAAACTCACCAATAATTCATTTATGTTCACTGATCATTGTATGCTTGATGGTCTATCAAAACATGGGTCTGCCACCTTTTTGCCATTATCAAAGGCCGATAATAATCTTAAAACCATTCAATAGTTTTTAATACCACAAGATTTGAATAATCGAAACTCTGTAGGATAGATCATTCTAATGTAAGAGACTCTGCAATATCAACTTCCCCTTTCAGGTTTCTACTTCAAGATGACTGTCTCTCATCTTCATAAGAACCACTACACTTTTCGACACCCCAAATGTATAATGGTTTCTTGAAAAACCATTTTAGACTTAAACAAATTCAAGAATTTGCAATCGAATTCTGAATCGATCCTTTGCCAAATAAAACCGATCATTAACATCCCCATATTGGGACTGTTGTAAGAAAAATATTTAATACTGTTTATAGATAGCTCAAAACCCAAAATGAAAACCAAACTAGATTATTAATTCTTAACATTTAATTATGGACACCCGATTCAATACAATCAAATGACTCCCATTCATAATTGGGACTATCATGATACATAACATATCATTTATATTCTTTGCAAATAACAATAAAGAGGAACCGAATCAAAGGAGATATAAAACCAGTCCATAAAGGGATCTACGTAATAGATCTACATAGAAAAATTAGCTTCAATAGATAACTAAAATGATTCAAAGAAAGATAACAGCCACCATTAATCAAATACCGGACATTTCATTTCAATTTATAGAATACATAATATTGGTGGCTCTCTGGCTGCAAGCAAGAGAGCCCTAATTCTCTTTTCCTCAATTTCACTATTCTATCTCATAACCTAATCTCCTCCTTCTTTTATTACACTTGTCCTTTTAAAGATAATTCATGAACCGTTACAAAATCGTAGCCTACCCGTTGACCGTTCACATTCAATTTCGGTCTTTTGATTTTAAATATCAAATAATTACAATGCACATTAATGAATTTACCATTCATTGACATGGTTTCATGAATCTTTAGATGATTTTAATAAATAGTCTTCAAGGATTGTGGTGCCCCTGCACCAAGTATTGACCAAGTGTCAATAATTTACATTTGGAGAAAGAATTGAGATTCCTAGCTGATATAGTTAAATTTTTGGGATATGTAAATCGTATTGACTTTATTAATGAAATGTATGGAGAATTTAATGCATGGTAAATCATTTTATTATGGATTCAATTAGAATTTTGAAGACATATCTAGAAGGAAGGATGAAGAACTTAAATGATGGAAGGATTTGATGAATCTAACCTAAACCTAAGATCTACAGAGGAGATTAAGAAAAAAAGAAGGATCTACCTAACCGAAGAGGTATAAAGGTAAACCTAGTTGTGAAGTTACAGTAAGGGTGAAGGAGCTGGTGTTGTTGATGTTATTGACTGATAAGTCTAAGCAAAAGGCTGAAGTTGAGAAGAGTTGTGATTGCTTGAAGAAAATTCTGAGCAAATCAGTGATGGAGATAGAAATGAAGCTCAGTTAGTGAATCAACATATATGTGCAAAGAGGATCTATATTTGCAAAGTAAGTTGTATGTTTTTCAGATCAAAAACTACTATTACTTTCTAACCATTATATTAGTCTAAATCCTTTAATCAAGGTTGACCTAACATACATTTTGTAAACCCTTTATTCAAGGTGGCATTCTAATGGAATGTACTTAAATCCTTTAACCAGTTCACTTTTGACAGAGTATTTAAATCCTTTAACCAGGTCACAACTAGAAGTGTGTTTATAAACCTTTAACAAGGTTGGATTTTCACAGAGCTCACTTTAGAAGAGTGAAAATATAAGTAGCATGTTACAAAGTGGTATTTCCCAAGTTGGGTTTCCACTATAATTCTGGTGTTATACTTGTGTGAATGTTTTAATGTGAATGTTGTTATATTCTACAAGCTATTTACATTTAGACAATGGAATACATGTTATATGTTTCTGATATATACTTTAGAGATTGAGTTGAGTTGGTGATTAGATCTGAGATTATTGAAGTGCTATAAATTTCAATTGGTACATCTGGACCTGAGAACAACTAATTCACCGCCCTCTCTATTGTTCTAAATAATACTAACACCCCTTCATTTCTTGTCTAATTTCCTCCTCTTTAGAAATAGTACCTCTTGTCAAAGATAAAGAATTAATCATGTTGATAGCCTTGTTCTTGAGAGCAATAAGTTGGAAGACTCTAGTGTTTTTATATCCCATCTTAAGCCATAGAGATCTCAATCTCTACCTCCAAAAGGTCTCCTCTTTGGATATGATATTATGATAGTCCACCAAGAGATTATTCTCCTATTTTTTCTGATCATTAGTCAAGCCTTCTCTTTGGATTTGGTCTTGAATAACTTTAAGCTCTGATATAATTTTATTCTTTGCTTGGAATGTGTCCCCAAAAACATCTTTATTCCATTGTCTAACTTTATATTTCACATTTTAAATTTTTTTCATGACTTTAAACATGGCTATGCCATCCAATTTTAGGTTCCACCAGTCCCTAATTTTATTTTCAAGATCTGGGTGAGCTAGCCACATTTTTTCAAATCTGAAAGGAGCATTTCTTTTACCATTGAAATGACTAGAAATGAATGAAATAGGGAAGTGATCCAATACAATTCTAGCAAGAGAAGAAAGAGAACAAGAAAGTTGAGTCATCCAATTCAGAGAAATGAACACCCTATCAAGCTTGACTTGAATAAGATTGGCTCTAGTTCTATGATTTTTCCTAGTATAATTTATCCCTTCCATTTCAACATCCAGCAATCCTTCGTTACTAATAAACTCCATCAAGTCAAACCTACTATGAACTTGGGGATTTTTCCCTCCCATCTTGTCATTCTCTTTTAGAGGGGTATTAAAATCCCCCATTATCAACCATTGACTCTTAGGAAAAGCAGCCCTGACTTCATGAAGTTTTTTCCACAACTTCAGTCTTCCTAACTTAATATTAGGAGCATAAATATTTATAAGAATCTAAGAGAACTAATCCTTAATATTACACACATTAACATCTTGAAAAAAAAATTCCTCAAGCAAAAGCTGAAAATTAAAGCTAAACTAGTTCCAAAAAATAGCCATACCTCTAGAGGCTCCTTTAGAGTTACAACCAATGCAACCTCCTTTTTTAATCAAATTCCAAATTTTTACTTTTTCTTTTCTCATCTTAGTTTCTTGTATAAGAAGAAAATCAGGTTTCAAATCCCTAACAAGTTTTCTAACTACATCTTTCTTATGAGGACCATTAAGTCCTCTTATGTTCCAATATATGATCTTCATAAGGGAGTTTGAGAGCCTACCTTTGGAATGGTCAGTTGTTTACTATCCGCTATGTTCTATTTAGCTTCTAGATCTCTCAGTTCTCTGTCTGTTCTTCTTCCTCTTTCTCTTTTTGGAGTACCAACATCTACTTTTTGTTTCCCTCTATTTTGGACTCCTCCTTGCTAAGCACCATTCTTCTTGACCGATTTAATAATAGAGTCTCCCTTGGAAGCACTATCTCTTTTGTTTTCTGAATTAGAGAATAGATCTTTTAAGATTTCAGTTTCCAGAGGAGAGCCTTTCTTTCCTGGGAAGTTTTTATTTTTAAGCTCCCCTACCTTAATCCAAGGATTTTCCTTTACATCATGATTTATTTTATTTTCACATTCTGAAGACCTTTTCTCAATTGGGGATGAGAAAGGATCCTTACTAGTCCTAGTAAAGGAATTATTGTGAATCTGGCCATCGAGAATGTTACAGCCTTGACTTTCTTCTATATCTTGAATGATTTTTACTAATTCTAGTCCTATCAGGGAGTCTTCCACCCTTGATACAAATTCAGAGACTTCTCCCTTCGGGGATCCTGATCCTCCATCTTTATTGTTCAAGTCAGGAGTGGAAACCTTATTGACACTTTCTACTGACACCTCCTTTTCCTTCTCTTGGTCATTTTCCTTTTGAGGTTTTATAGTGATAGGTTCTTATTGTGTCTGATAGTTTTCTATTCTCCTTGGACTCAAGGGGGATTCATTAGTTTTTTGGGCACATCCATCTTCTAGTTCCAAAGGGTGAAATTTTTCTATTCCCTCTAGAATAGGGTTTACTTTTTCTTTCCACTCCATTTTTTTTCTAAAGGCTTATCCTTCATCTTCTTTTTTTCCTTCTGAGGGAAATGTTTCACCCAATGACCAAACTTCTTGCAGAAGAAGCAAGAAAAGGGAGAAGATTCAAATTCTATTTCTTGACTCCACTTACCTAGCTTCGAGTTAATGGTGATGAATTGTGGAAGATCAACATATTGGTGAATGTTCACACAAATCCTAGCATACACTTGTCTAGTCCTAGTCATTATCATTAGATCTATTGAAAGAAGCTCCCCAAAAGCTCCAGCCAATCCTAAAAAAATATCTTCATTCCAGTATTCCAAAGGTAGACCAAGGACCTTACCCACATAGGGGCTGCAATGAAAAAGTTGTCATTTTAGTCTAGATTTGTGGACCATTTTTGCAATGATAGAGATGATTTACCCATCATCCAAGGACCACCACACAACACTTTAGATAAGTCTTCCCTATTTGAAAACTCAAATGATAAAAAACCTTTAGGAATTGCTGCTATATCTACCTGTCCCTTAAGTCTCCACTTTTTATCTATAAAGGATCTAACAAGATCAATATTAGGTCTTGGGCCAACAAATTTACCAACCATTTTAGAAGCCATTATTGAAACGGTGTGATCAACTAATGGGTCTGGAACAAAAATCCCAAAAGCTCCCATTTCTGGATCAGATATTATATTAACCTCAGGGAAAGAAGATTTCCCAGAAGGTTTAACACAAAATAAACCCAACCATTTTCCTTTTCCAAGGTGAGATCCACTTAGGTAACCTCCTTGAGTCCTGAAAGATGGAGACTTAAGCCCTTCTCTAGCCTTAGGACTATTGACCTTTTCTATCTATGACCCCTTGGAGGGACTAGAATCCTTGTTGGACAAAGCCATAGGTGACCCACCAGCCTTTTCCACATTCCCTAACATTGAATCCATATCAATTCTCACTTCTCCTATCACAAATCCCATACCAAAACCTCCATCTCCCATTTTCCCACCCGTGCTCAAATTTGAAAAATCCCCTCCCTCTCCTTCTCCCTCTCGCTCTCACTCCTTCATTGTTAAGAATGAATAATTTTTTCTCCCAATATACAATGTTTTCATTGTTTTTAGGCCTAAACAATAGCATACAAATCCTTTCCATAGGTGGGGTACCTATGTACTATATCAAAAAAAATTTCAATATGATAGGCAACAGAATGCCCATGTTTCATGAGTACTACACCAAAAGCATAATCAAATGCATCTTTTTCTATCTCGAATGATTGTTGAAGATCTAGGACATCCAGTACTAGTGTTGAACATAATATTTTCTTTAACTCCTCCAATGCTCGTTGATTTTCCTCTATCCAATAAAATTTTTCTTGTGCTCCACCCCTTAGGGATTTATTAAGAGGCCATGATATATGTGAGAATCATATAAGTAGTGGTTGTCGTTACACCAAAAGATCAACCTATTAATTCCCAATACAACCACTATAATTACTAAAGACATAGGAGGTAGTTAAGCCATGTCACAAATCCCGAGGGGAGCACTGACCATTTTTCCAACAATCTCCCCCTCAGCGTTACTTGAGGGGATTCAAACCTATGACCAAGCTCTGATACCACTTGTCACAAGTAGTGGTTGTCATTGCACCAAAAGATTGACCTATTAATGCTAGATATAACCACTAGAATTATAGAAGACATAGGATGTGGTTAAGCCATGTCACAAATCCCGAGGAGAACACTGACCATTTTTCCAACAGAGAAACCAAACACAAATCTATGATAAAATTTGGCTAAGCCCAAGAAGATGTGAAGCTCTATGAAAGTTCCAGGAGATGGCCAATCTATGATTATTTGAATATTTTTTAGCTCAAGAACATGAACACCCTTTGTATCAATGATATACTCTAATTATTGAATACTCAGGATACCAAAAGAGGACTTCTCAATGTTGTCATAAAGTTTGTGTTGTTGCAGGGTTGAAAGCACTTGTTCAACATGATGCAAATGCTCAGACCAATTCTTTCTAAAGATGAGTTTTTCATCCAAATAAATGATGCAGTCAAGTTAGGAGGATCCAATTAAGGATAGTCCAAACAAGCAGTAGAACACCATAATGCAGAATTACACAACAAGAATATGTTTTCAACAAAATTTTATTCAACATGCCCGACTGTAAGGCCTTCTGGGTTTTGGCCTATTACAATGAAATAAAAAAGTATCTGCAAGATCGTGCAAGATCCAAGGAACCAAAAACTAGTTCAGATCCGCAACAGGTAGCCTCTAATAGGAACAACCAAGATAGGATCTAAACTTATGCTTGCAAGCCACCAAGCAACCCCTTGTTGTCCTAAGCCCGTAGGCACTAGTTTTGCTACACTCCCAGATTTGAAAATCTACTTCTACTCTACTCTTCCATCATATCACTACACACTCTACATCTTTCCTAATGATCTAATGCTACTCTACATCAACCCAAACTCTCAATATATAGCTAGCTAAGCCACAAGTCGGCCAGTCAAGCAATTAATTACATTATAGGTCTAGTCCAATAAGAGAAACTGAAACTAATGCAAGAATGATCAAAACTTAATGCACCTTTACATTTAGGTCCACACATGACCCAAGAACATTTCCTTAACTACACAAGGCCCCATCTCATCACATGGAACCATGCAAGAAGAAACATTCCACGTCTCGCATGAAAATTGGCTGAAAATAGGTACCTGAGAAAAACGGTCATAAAGTTTTACTCATAATGAATTAGGACTTGCACTCTTAGGAGATGATATTAATTTAGGTCCTATTAAATTACTTAAGAGTGAAAAGGCTGATTCATTAAGGATTAATGGCTACACATCCCACAATCAATGCAAACACTATAGGAAAATATAGCTCCGATGACAAGTAAAACAACTCCAACTTTGAAATGGTCCATCCAAGATCTCCCAAACCATGCCACCTCAAGAGATGTGATCTTAGACATAGCTTCCAAAAAAATCAAGGTACAAACCCCTAACATCGCACATGCCAAAGATCTCCATAGATCATCACAACACAGAAACTCAGAAAGCTGCCCAAAACAAAGTATTGTATCCCTCTAACAGGGAATTCCTCCAAGACTAAGAAAGAACTTCAGGAAACCAAAATGCTCCTGCATCAATAAAAGACCTCAAAATCATCAATGAATGGTATAAAAACATTATTCATTAACCTCATAAATGTGGTTGGGGCAATTTTTAGGCCAAAAGGCATAACAAACCATTCAAACAAACCTTCCTTAGATTTAAAGGTAGTATTCCATACATCTGCTAGATCAATAGGTACTTGGTGATATCTTGAGTTCAAGTCAATTTTTGTAAATAAATTATCCCCCCTAAGTTGTTCCAACAAATCATTATTTTGATGGATTGGATATCTATTTTTTATAGTGTTTTTTTTAATGCCTTATAATCAATACAATGTCTCCATGTCCCATCTTTATTTTTAGCAAGGACAATAGGAATTCCACGGGGTGAAGCAATTCGATGAATGTGTCCTTTCTAAATCAAATATTGAATTCATCTCTTTATTTCATCATTTTCAAAAGCTAATCTCCTATATATTGTCTCATATGGTAGTGGTGTGCCTGGAATTAAATCAACAGAGTGCTTAACTTGCCAATGTGTTGGAACTCCCACTAGTGGTTTAAACACACTATGATATTCTTTCAAAATTTTATCCATCTGATTTTGTTGATTTTTTTTATTGTTACCTTAGCATGTATATTAAGGACAACTAAATTTTTTTGTTCAAGGTGAATCATGAGTACAACAAAAGCTCCAATTTGAGCAATCAAGTGTTTACATTTTTGAATCCTAATTAAAGAAGCAGTTTGTATTCAACCTTTGGTATTCAATAACTCTCCCACCAAGCTTTATTGTAACCCTATGTGGCCAGGATTCATACACCCCATGCCTCTAATACATGTATGGTTGCCCCAAAAAGATATCACATACATCCAGTGGTGCTACATCACATATCACTTCATCCTTGAAAGGCTTGATTGAATATGACAGACGCCACTATTGATTGATTTGAATATCTTTCCCCTCATTTACCTCTCCCATAGAGTACGGTTGTGGGTGTTTCATCACTTTCAAATTTAATATTTTGACTGTCTCCCTAGAGATCAAATTATTTTGTCTCCCACTGTCAACAATAAATCATAGAGGGTTTCCATCAACCCACATATGTGAATGAAAAATCATATCTTCATCTTCATGAGGCAATACTTTATCTTTTGCAACTATGGCATATGGTTTTTGTTCTATGATGAAATCATTCTCCTTTTTCTCAAAAGTATCTATTGTTGATGATTTAGGTTCATCTTCCTCTCCTCATATTTCTATCATCATATTTTTAATACTTAGACAATCCTTTGTATTATGGATTGGGGACTTATGCATCTCACACCACATGCTTGTATTTGTTTGTCTTTTAAGCCCACCATGTGTTCTTTTCTGAATTTGAAAAAGGTTCCTTGGTCACCTTTTTTTGCTACAGATTTATTGCCACTTTTAACCCTTGTCTTAGTATTTGCAAAGTAGTCCCTCTTCCCTTTCTACTTGAATTTATCTTCAATTTTTGTAGCATTTATATAGGCATTTTCCAAAGTCTCAATATTCAAAAATTTCATCTTTATTTGAATATACCTGTTAATTCCACTGCAATATTTCATAATTCGATGCTTCTCTAAATCCTCAATACCAAGTTTTACTAAAAGTAAATGGAATGTATTGGTGTAATCTTGAAAAAACTAATCCCTCTTCTATGAAAGAAACTTCCATTCTCTATATTTTTGTTCATATACATCCTCATGAAAGTATGTTTCTTTTATGTATTCCATGAATTCTCTCCATGTGGGCTTCTTATCAAGAGATATTCCCAAGTCGTCTTCATCAGATAATTCTCGTTCTTCATTTTTTGATTTGGTTTCCCAAGCTAATTTCACATGGGTTTCAGATTTGAGGAGAGAAAATGTTTTTTTTTTGCATGTGAGAAATTATTTATAGAAAATAATCTATCTAATTTCGATAACCAATTATTAACAGCTTCAACATCGACTTTTCCTTCAAAATTTGGGATGTCAAAATTTACCTACACTTTGAAAGGGGTATTTCCATGAAACAATGTTCTTGATCTAGAGGGTTGTTGATTCTATAGAAGGAATGAAAATGGACTCATCATCTCCTCTCATTGCTTATTTAAAGCCTCTTCCACCCACTACTTAATAGCATCGTCTAACATCTTTGATTGTGTGTGTCTCAAAGGTGGATATTTTGACAAACCTTGTGTATCAAGTTGTAATATTTGGAAGGAGGACCTTGTGTAAATTGGCATAAAAGAGTGTTCCCTCTTAAATACCACTTATTTTAATTATGAAATTAGGTTACAATACCTAGTGTGATACCTGTGGGATTGTTAAGTTTAGTGGAAAAAACACAAATTAACAACAGGATTGCAAGTGAAAAAGTGACCCATTCTATTCAAAATTGGATTTTATAGAAATATAATAGATCACAAGGGTCACTAGAAACCCTTGGAAATGAAATGAAGATTCTTCATCATATTTATTACAAATAAAATATTAAAACTACCAAAAAAATCAAAAACCTATATATATATATATATATATATATATATATATATATATATATATATATATATATATATATATATATATATATATATATATATATATATATATATATATATATATATATATATATATATAGGCCCACTTGGAGAAGGCATAACCTTTTAGTCCTAGCTCTGAATTGCAAATAGTTTACTCCATTGGAAAGGTCTTCAAAAAATCTTGAACCAAAATTGGGAGGCTACGCCAAGGTGAATCCTTGTTGAGGCGTCAAGGCACCAAAGTGCCCCGAAGACCTCCAAAATTATAGTTTACTAAAACATAGAAAATACCAAAATATTGGATTTTAGTATTTCCCAATTCCATCCTGGACTATGCCCTTATCATTCCTCCCCCCTTGAGAGGCAATGGGCCCCATTGCACTAATCTATAGCAACAAATGAGGAAATTGTTCTTCAATTTATTCCTTAGTTAACTAATTTCCTTGATGAGAATGTTGACCAGCTTGAACCACCTAATAAAGAGGAATGTTATGATTTCTCAAAGTCTTTGAAATAACTTCAGTAACATGGTAAAACTAGACTAGACTAGTAGTAGATTGATTTAATTCTACAGCTTGAATGTGTTCAGTAGCTTGGGAACTATCTAACAAAGGATGAAAATAGGGTATCAACAATTCCACATTGAAAATTGGATGTAGTCCCCAAAAGGATGGAAAATTAAGCTCAAAATAATTCTCACCAACTTGTTTCACAATAGTATATGGGTCATAATGAAGAGAAAAAAGATTCCTGTTTGGTTCATGAAGGCATTCTTTCTAAAGATGTAACCATACCTTGTCACCAATCTTAAATTGATGAAGAGTTCTATGTTTATCATGCCTTTCCTTATACTTATGATTAATCTACTCCAAAATCTCATGAACTTGTTATTGTACGTGTCTAATATTATCAATGAACTTTTATGATTTATCTACTTCCTTGTCAACATTCAATAGACTATTATATTGTAGAATTGGTAGTGCTACATCCATAGGTTCCAATGGATGATACCCAAGACAAACCTCAAATGGACTATGCCATGTAGTAGTATGGAGTGCACAGTTGCAGTTATGTTTCATATAGTCTAAGATTTCATCTCATGTGAAAGGATGCTTTGAATGATATATTTGTAAGATATGAATGATCATTCAATTCACCACTTTTGTCTTCCCATCTGTTTGGGGATGGAATGATGTGGATTTTGTCAACTTTGTTTCCATTTTAGTCCATACTGCAAACCAAAAATAGTTGATGAACTTGCTATCCCTATCAAAAATAATTCTTTTTGGAAAACCAAAATGAACCCAAACATTTTCAAAAAATAACTTGGTAGTCTCTTCTGCAAAAATCATCTTTTTACATGCCACCATGATAGCCATTTTAGAAAATCTCTCTACCAAAACGTATACACAATCATGTCCCCACCTGGTAGTTGGAAGCCTACACAAAAAATCCATTCAGATTGACTATCATGGATTATCACGAATAGGTAACGGTAAATATAGAGCCAATTTATAGTTTTTTGTATTTGCAATTGCACAAGTTACACAAGCTTATATATATGAAATGATATCCTTCTTATTTTTGGAAAATGGAAATTTTTTTGAAGGATATTAGTAGTCTTACCAATACCAAAATGTCTTGCAACACAACTATAGTGAGCTTCCCATATCATTCCTTAGTGGTTACACATATGTGACCAACATGGAAAAGAAACCCATCCTGGAAGTAAAAATGAGAGATAAACTTTCCTTCTACCAAATTACTATAGATGTTAGAAAAATCAAGGTCAGTACCATATAGTTGTTCCTAAGTGGATGATTGATGACCACATGAATCCAACACTGTCAAACTTTCAATTGGAGGCCTACTCAAACAATCTACCACTTTGTTACTACATCTTTTTTTATGATGAATTTTGAGGTGAAATTGTTGTAGATAAGATGACCACCTTTGATGTCTATCATTCTGTAAATTCTCTTATGTTTGTAATAATTGAAGAGGTTTATGGTATGTATGTATAGTTTTTTCCTTTCCCAATATATAATGTTTACATTATTTGTAGGCCTAAATAATAGCATACAAATCCTTGTCATAGGTGGGGTGTTAGAAAGTAAAGTCCACCAAGATAACTGAGAGGAGTGGGGGGGTGAATCAGTTATTAGATAATTATAAATTTTATCATATTCAATAGCATTAAACCATATAAGAAATATAATTACCAACCATATAAAGATATTCATACACAATAACACAATGACACAAGATATGTTGACTAGGGAACCTCTTGATCAAAGAGTAAACCCTGGTGGGAATGATGCCCACAAAAGATGCACTAATATGAATATTCCTTGTGAGAGGATGGACTCTGTTAGGAGTCTTATGAAATACATTTAGTACATATGAATCCTTATTAGGATATTTTGAATCCCTATTAAAATATTCTAACCTGGTTAAGAGTTATGGAAGACAGAAGGACCCACTGCCCAAACAACTTCAGGGTAAGATCACTGAACACGCTGTCCAAATAATCTTTGCATTACTAAATAGAATAATATGTTACCTCTTCTCTAAATGTACCAAACCACACTCACTATTACATCAGATCTCAATTTTAGATCTCTGTGCTTCGCATGTCTTCCTTCACAAATTAACTTTCATACTTAGCTCTTTTCTTCACTTCATGCATACAACATCACAACTGCTACTACCATTACACACTTTTGCATTACAACTTCATGCTACTACATTAAAATTTCATTACAACAAGGAAATAAATTCCTTCCCTTTATACCACACTGAAATAATTACAAATGAGTCGGCATACATTTACAAAATAAAAGTTTCCACACACTACACCAAAATTACATAAAACTATCAACTTCCAAATATAATAAATCTTCACTCGTGTGACCTCAAAGTCTGTACTATCATCCACATCACTATCAATGTGTCTCTAGCTTCTCTTTAACTGCACAAAACTAGATTCCATCCTGATTAGGAGATATCATCCAATTTCCACAAACCGCTACTCAGGAACACTACCTAAACACTGCTTCCACCAAAATGATCATAACTTCCATGAATCAATGAATTATTATATGTGCTCTTAACCATAGACATATGACATATCAAAGAGTATATCCTCAATGTCACATACCTCCAAATGCAATAACCCACGTGCACTAATCCAAACTCTATCTGCTTCTCTACAAGTCTTCGGTAAATCATTGTGTTGACATCAATGATAATCATAGTCATGAATGCAACAACAACTGCTACAGAATGGCTACCAAACACTTTAGAATTCATTCCTAACATGGGGTACCTATATATTGTATTAGAAAAAAATTTACTATGAAAGGAAACATGATGCCCATGATGTTGCATGAGTATCATATCAAGAGTATAATCAGATGCATCTATTTCTATCCTGAATGATTGTTGCAGGTCTGGGAGGATGAGTATTGGTGTTGGGAGGACCAATACTATTGTTGAACATAATCTTTTCTTTAACTCCTCAAATGCTCATTTCTTTTCCTCTGTCCACTAATTTTTTTATTGTGCTCCACTTCTTAGTGATTGATAAATAGGCCATGATATATGTGAGAAACCCAACACAAATATGTGATAGAAATTGGCTAAGCCCAAGAATCTATGAGGCTCTATGAAAGTTTTAGGATATGTCAAATCTATGATTATTTAAATCTTTGTAGTATCAACATGAATACCCTCATTATCAATGATATATCCTAGTATAGAATACTTTGCATACCAAAAGAGAACTTCTCAATGTTGGCATAGAGTTTGTGTTGTTACAGAGTTAAAACCACTTGTTCAACATGTTACAAATTCTTAGACCAAGTCTTGCTAAAGATGATTATTTCATCCAAATAAAAAACCACAAAAGAATCAATGAATGGTCTAACCACATCATTCATCAACCTCATAAATGTGGCTAGGGCAATTTTTAGGCCAAAAGGCATAACCAACCATTCAAACAAACCTTCCTTAGATTTAAAGTCAATCTTCCACACATCTTTTGGATCGATTGAGACTTGGTAATATCAAGACTTCAAGTGATTGGATATCCATTTTTTATAGTTATTGGATATCAATACAAAGTCTCCATGTCCCATCTTTCTTTTTATAAAGGACAATTAGACTACCACAGGGTGAAGCACTTGGATGAACATGTCCTTTTTTAATCAACTCTTGAATTTGTCTCTTTATTTCATCATTTTCCAAATTTGACCTCATGTATATTGTCGCATGTGGTAGTGGTGTGTCTGGGATAAAATCAATAGATTTTTTGACTTGACAGTGTGTTGTAACTCCCACTGGTGGTTTAAACACACTATGATATTCTTTCAAAATTTTATCCATCTAATTTTGTTGATTTTTTGTTATTGTTACCTTAACATGTGTATTAAGGACAACTGGATTTTCTTGTTCAAGATGAATCATGAGTAGAAAAAAAGATCTAGTTTGAGTAATCAAGTGTTTACATTGTGTAGCACTAATTAAAGAAGAAATTTGTGTTGGATGTACCTCTGGTATTTGATATTTCTTCCCACCAAGATTGATCGTAACACTACGTGGCATGGATTCATATATACACCCCATGCCTCTGATACATGTATGGTTTCTCTAGAAAGACATCACATACGTCCAAAGGTGCTACATCATATAAAAATTCACCTTTGAAAGGTTTGATTGAATGTGATAGAAAAAACTATTGATTTATATGAATATCTTGTCCCTCAACTACCCATCCCATAGAGTATGGTTGTGGGTGTCTTGTCACTTTCAAATTTAATATTTTGACTGTCTCCCTAGAGATAAAAATTCTTTTTTCTCCCATTGTCAACAATAAAATGTAGAGTATTTCCATCAACCCACATATGTGAATGAAAAATTATCTCTTCATCTTCACTAGGCAATACTTTAGCAGTTGCAACTATGGCATATGAGTTTTCTACTATGATGGAATCATTCTCCTTTTTCTCATAAGTATCTATTGGTGATGATTCAAGTTCAGCTTCCTCTCCTCATATTTTTGTCATCATATTTTTAATACTTTGACAATCCTTAGTATTATGGGTTGGGGACTTATGCATCTCACAAAACATGCCTATATCCATTTGTGTCTTTTAAGCATCTCACCGTGTGTTCTTAGGTGAATTTGAATGAGGTTCCTTGGTCACCTATTTTCCTACAGATTTATTGCCACCTTCAACCCTTGGCTTATTATTTGCAAAGTAGTCCCTCTTCCCTTTCTTCTTTAATTTATCTTCAATTTGTGTAGTGTATTTATAGGAATTTTCCAATGTCTCAATATTAAAAAAATCCATCTCTATTTGAATATACTTGTGAAGTCCACTACGATATTTTAGAATTCAATGCTTCTCTAAATCCTCAATACCAAGTTTTGTTGAAGTGAATGGAATGTATTGGTGTAATCTTGCATATATTGATCCCTCTTCTATCAAAGCAATTGAAATTCGATGTATTTATATTGATATACATACTCAAGAGAGTATGCTTCTTTTATGTATTCCATGAATTCTCCCCATGTGGGCTTCTTATCAAGAGATATTCCCAAGTCATCTTCATCAAATAATTCTCATTCTTTATTTGCTGATTTGGTTTCCCATGCTAATTTCACATGGGTTTTAGCTTTGATGAGAGAAAATGTTATTATTTCTTCATATGAGAAATTATTTATAGAAAGTATCTATCCAATTTTGATAACCAATTATCAACAGCTTCAGCATCAACTTTTCCTTCAAAATTTGGGATGTCAAAATTTACCTGCACTTTGTAAGTCGTAGTTCCATGAAATGATGTTCCTAATCTAGAGGGTTTTTTATTTTATAGAAGGCATAAAAATTGACTCATTATCTCCTCGCATTGCTTATTTAAAGCCTCTTCCACCAACTTCTTAATAACATAGTTTGGCATCTTCGATCATGTGCATCTCAAAGGTGGATATTTCGACAAATCTTGTGTATCCAATCCTAATATTTGGTAGGAGGACCTTGTGTAAGTTGGCATAAAGGATCATTCCTTCTCTAATACCATTGATCTAAATTATGAAATCAGGTTACAATACCTGGTGTGATACCTATGGTATTGTTAAGTTCGATGTAAAAACCACAAAGATTAACAACAGGATTGCAAGCCAAAAAGTGACCCATTCTTTTCCAAATTAGATTTTATACAAATATGATGGATCTGAAGGGTCACTATAACCCCTTGGAAATTAAATGAAGAGTCTTCATAATATTTATTACAAATAAACTATTAAAACTACCAAAGAAATATCAAAAAATTATATATATGAACATAGGCCCACTTGGAGAAGGCATAACTTTCTAGTCGTAGCTTCAATTTGTGAACCATTTACTCCATTTTAAAGGTCTTCAATAAATCTCAAACCAAAATTGGGAGGCCATGCCAAGGTGAATCCTTCTTGAGCTGTCGAGGCCTGAAAGTGCCCTAAAGACCTTCAAAATTGTAGTTTACTAAAACATAGAGAATATTGAAAATTTGGATTTCAGTATTTTTCCAAATCCTTCCTAGACTATGCCCTGATCATTCCTCCCCCCTTGAGAGGAAATGGGCCCCATTGCACTAATCTTCTACAATAGATGAGGAAATTATTCTTCAATTTTGTCCTTAGTTAACCAATTGCCTTAACCAATTGCCTTAATGAGAATGTTGACCAGCTCAAACCACCCTATAAAGAGGAATGTTCCAATTTCTCAAAGTCTTTAAAATCACTTTAGTAACATTGTCACACTAGACTGGAGCAGTAGAAGATGGATTTAATTATGTATCTTGAATGTGTTCAATAGCTTGGGAAATGTCTAACAAAGGAGTAAAATAGGGTATCAATAATTCCACATTGAACACTAGATGCAGTCCCAAAAAAGATGGAAAATTAAGTTCAAAAGAATTCTAACCAACTTGTTTCACAATAGTATATGATCCATAATGAAGAGTATGAAGCTTCCTATGTTTTCATGAAGTCACTCTTTCTTAAGATGTAACCATACCTTGTCACCAATTTGAAATTGATGAGGAATTCTATGTTTATCATGCCTTTCCTTATACTATTGATTACTCTACTCCAAAATCTCATGAACTTGTTATTGTAGGTGTCTAATATTATCAATGAATTTTTCTTCTTTATCTACCTCCTTGTCAACATTCAATAGACTATTATATTGTAGAGCCAGTAGTGCTAGTGCTACATCCATAGGTGTCAATGGTTAATAAATAAGACAAACCTCAAATGGACTATGCCATGTAGTACTATAGAGTGCGCAGTTGTAGCTATGTTGCATGTAGGTTAAGATTTCATCCCATGTGTGAGGATGTTTTTACTAATACATATGCAAGCTATGAATGATCATTTGATTAACCACTTCTATCTACCCATCTATTTGGGGATGGAATGTTATGGACTTTTTTCAAATTTGTGTCCATTTTAGCCCACAGTGTAGACCAAACATTGCTTATGAACCTACTATCCCTATCAGAAATAATGCTTTTTGGTAAACCAAAATGAACCCAAACATGTTCAAAAATTAACTTGGTAGTATTTTCTGTAGAAATCATCTTTTTACATGCCACCATGATATCCATTTTAGAAAACCTATCTACCACAACATATACACAATCTTTCCCTGGCCTAGTAGTTGGAAGCCTAGACATAAAATTCATTGAGAAAGACTTCCATGGCTTATCAAGAATGGGTAATAGAAAATATAGAGCCAACTTACAATTTATTGGCTTTGCAATTGAACATGATTCATAAACTTGTATATATGAAATGATATCCTACTTCATTTTTGACCAATAAAAATACATTTGAAGGATAGAAGTAGTCTTACCAAAACCAAAATGTCCTGCAACAATATTGTAGTGAGCTTCCCATATCATTTTCTTATGTTCCTCGGTGGGTACACATATATGACCAACATGGAAAATAAACCCATCCTGCAAGTGAAAATCAGAGACAAACTTTCATTCTACCAAATTAATATAGATGTTAGAAAAATTAGGGTTAGTACCATATAGTTCTTCCCAAGTGGATGATTGATGACTCCATGAATCCAACACCATTGTCAAATCTACAATTGGAGGCCTCCTTAAACAATCTTCCACTTTTTTACTGCTTCCTTTTTATGACGAATGTTGAGGTGAAATTATTGTAAATAAGATGACCACATTTGATGTATATCATTTAGCAACTTCCCTTATGTTTGCAAGGATTGAAGAGGTTTATGGTCTATATGTATAATAGTTTCCTTTTCCAATATATAATATTTCCATTATTTGCAAGCCTAAAAAATAGCATACACATCCTTGTCATGGGTGGGGTACCTACATACTGGATCTGAAATTTTTTCACTATGACAGGCAATGGGATGCTCATGTTTCATGAGTACCGCACCAAGACTGTAATCAGATGCATCTGTTTCTATCTTGAATAATTGTTGCAGATCTGGGAGGCCCAGTACTGGTGTTGAACATAATCTTTTCTTTAACTCCTCAAATCCTCATTACTTTGCCTCTATCCAGTGAATTTTTTATTTTTCTCCACCCCTTAGTGATTAATTAAGAGGCCATGATATATTTGAGGAAAAAAACACAAATATGCGATAGAAGTTGGCTAAGCCCAAGAAGCTGCAAAGCTCTATGAAATTTTTAATAGATGACCAATCTATGATTATTTGAATCTTTTTTGGGTCAACATGACCACCCTCAGTATTAATGATATACCCTAAGTATTAAATACTCTACATACCAAAAGAGCACTTCTCAATGTTGGCATAAAGTTTGTGTTGTTGCAGAGTTGAAAGAACTTGTTCAACATGTTGCAAATGCTTAGACCAAGATTTTCTAAAGATGATTATGTCATCCAAATAAACAACCAAAAAATAATTAATGAATGGTCTAAGCACATCATTCATCAACCTCATAAATGTGGCTAAGGCATTTTTTAGGCCAAAAGGCATAACCAACCATTCAAGCAAACCTTCCTTAGAATTAAAGGTGGTCTTCCACACATCTATTGGATCAATTGGTACTTGGTGATATCCTGACTTCAAGTCAATTTTTGTAAAAAAATTATCCCCCCTAAGTTAGTCTGAAAAATCATCAATTAGAGGGATTTGATATCTATTTTTTATAGTGATTTTTTTCAATGCCCTATAATCAATACAAATTATCCATGTATAATATTTCCTTTTAGCAAGCACAATTGGACTACCAAAGGGTGAATCACTTGGACGAATGTATCTTTTTTGAATCAACTATTGAATTTGTCTCTTGATTTCATCATTTTCCAAAACTGGCCTCCTATATATTGGCTCATGTGGTACTGGTGTGCCTAGGATTAAATCAATTGAGTGCTTGACCTTACAATGTGTTGGAACTCCCACTGGTGGTTTAAACACACTATTATATTCTTTCATAATTTTATCCATATAATTTTGTTGATTTGATGTTATTATTACCTTAGCATGTGTGTTAAGGACAACCTACTTTGTTTGTTCAGGGAGAATCCTGAGCAGAAAAAAATCTTCAGTTTGAGAAATTCAAGTGTTTACATTGTTTAGCACTAATTAAAGAAGTATTTTGTCTTGGACATACTTTGGTATTCGATACCTCTTCCCATGATGCTTGAATGTAACACTATGTGGCCTGTATTCATACACCCCATACCTCAGATATATGTATGGATTCCCTAGCAAGACATCCCATACATCCAATAGTGCTATATCACATATCACTTTATCCTTGAAAGGCTTGATTGAATATGACAGACGACACTGTTGATTTATTTGAATATATTATCCCTCATTTACCCATCCCACAGAGTATGTTTGTGGGTGTCTGTTCACTTTCAAATTTAATATTTTGACTTTCTCCCTAGAGATCAAATTATTTTGGCCCCCATTATCAACAATAAAATGTAGCCTCTTTCCATCAACCCACATCTATGAATGAAAAATTTTCTCTTCATCTTCATGAGGCAATACTTTAGAAGTTGCAACTATGTCATATGGGTTTTCTTTTATGATGGAATCATTCTCCTTTACCTCAAAAGCATCTATTTGTGATGATTCAAGTTTTGCTTCCTCTCTTTGTATTTTTGTCATCATATTTTTAATACTTTGAAAATTTGTAGTATTATGGGTTACAGACGTATGCATCTCACACCACATGCCTATATATGTTGGTATCTTTTAAGTAGCCCGCCATGTTTTCTTAGGTTGATTTGAATGAGGTTCATTGCTCACCTATTTTCCTACAGATTTATTGCCACCTTCAACCCCTGGCTTTTATTTTCAAAGTAGTCCCTCTTCCCTTTCTTCTTGAATTTTCAATTTTTGTAGCATATTTATAGCTAGTTTCCAATGTCTAAATATTCAAAAAATCCATCTTTATTTGAATATACATGTGAAGTCCACTACGATATTTTAGAATTTGATGCTTCTCTAAATCCTCAATGCCAAGTTTTTGATAGGAAACTTGCATACAACAATATGACATTTCCACATAACCCATTATAGATTTGAAACAAATAAACACTTAGAAATCCACATTTAAGAGAATAGACAACATACCCACAAAATGTGACACAAGATATATCCTAGGAATCCCTCATGAGGGAAAAAACCCAACCTCCAAAAGCATCCATCACCATGTATTATTCAAAAAAATACCATTGTAATACAACCATGGAAGCCTTCAAATCCCTAGCCACAACCAAGCAATCCATGTGAACAAGCATAAATCCACACATCACATGCCATGCTTCCAACCTTCACAAATGATACCTTTGGCTAACTTGTTTCCACCTATCTTACCTCAACAACTATCCTTTTGGTTACTTTTATAGAAACAAGCTCCCACAAAACCACCAAGTGGTATTACATACACCATTTTCTACCAAACCCTATTGACCCACATTTAATATTGGGTACTTTTATTTACTTTATTTCCCCAATATTAAATAATTACATCTAATAATATCACAATGTTATAATACAACTCACAAGGAATATTCCAATGGAATCCCTACATGTTGCACGTCCATCTAGGTGCACATCCCACTTGTTGTATACATTGCATAAGGGTCAATATGTAGCCAAATAAATGAAGAAGGGAACAATCCCTCCTAGCACATACACCATCATGAACCAAAGTACACCATGTGCTTCATCCAAATACCCGTAACAAAATCAAACTAGCCATCGTCTTATACATGAATGATCCCACCTCCTATTTTGACAAAGCCACATGAAATACATAAAATCCATCCAAAGATAAATCCACCCAACCTGTCACATAAGAAACATAAATCCTATACCAACTAATATCCCTAGCACAAACACTCAGTCCAAAGGTAATCAAATGTATCTGTAGTTGTTAAAACCATAGTTGAAGTAGCACCCACATGAAGTGATAATCCATCCAACTATCCATACCTCTAATGTATGCCAAGTGAATCCCAAATCAACATATCCAACATGTGACTGATGACCTACAATTGATTGAATATCTTGATGAACTGAAGAAACAATGATTAGAGATCACCAAGCTATTAAAGTGATATGTAAGATGATTAAATCATTCAATATGTTGTCATTGATGTCAACCATTTTTTACAATACTTATCATGATAGTTACAAACATCTAAAGATCTATAGAAGGGAGAAATGGTGAAGAAGCGAGACACCTACATAAAGAAAAGATGGATATGATAGATAAGGATAAGGTATACATTGGGTAACTTATTGATCAGTCTATGGAATTATATTGTTGACTTTAGCATGTTACATTATTCTATTATGAAGAAGAGATCATAATTGAACAAGTTAATGTGGTCAGTAATTGAAGATTTCTATATACACTGAGTCAGTCTTATGTATATCGAGTGACAGTAATAACCAACTTAGTTATCACTGACACTTTCAGTATTAACCAAGTATGGATGAACATATTAAATGTTATAACAGCCAACTGAAATTGATAAGATGGAAATTGCTTATGATTCTAAGGTAATAGATGAAGTTTTTTATAAGATCCACAACTAACAAATTTTAGAGATGATCAAAGGAAAGAGAATGAAACATTTTATTAACACATCTATCGAGGAAGGTTGAAGCAGAAAAATGGATGAAGAAGATTAAGAGGAAAAATCTAATGGTTGATATGAAAATGGTTTACATGTCTATTTAAGAGACATGAGATTCAATGTTGAACTATGTCAGATGAATAGAGACTGCAAAAGATTTTGCATGAAGACATTTTTCATGCATTCCTGATCAAACTGGTTACAAATAGAACCAAGCTAAACTATAGGCATAACCAAGTGTCAGAGATATATACACTAGGAGAAGTTAGTTGGGGGATATGATGAAGTGAATTGATTATTGATCAGAGAAGTTATTATGAGCTTAGCATACATCTAAATACTTGTAAATTGATTTGTATTTGAATCAGATCACTATTGTATCATTTTAACCATTTTTACAGCAAAATCTCTTAATCGAGTGGACTTAATACTCTTTTATATTTCCATATGACATTCAAGGAATGTTAATTGTTATCTTGTTGACCCCATAGTGAATTCTAGTCAAAATTTAACTGTTAGTGATAAATCCGTTAACCAGGTCACACCTGATAGTGTGTATTGTCACCTTTAACATGGTTGGCTCCTAACCGATCTCACTTCAAAAGAGTGAAATATTTTGGGTTACCAGTCCCAGGTGGTTTTTCCCTTAGCAGGGTTTCCATGTTAAATCTTTGAGTTATGTGTTATTTTTTATGATTTTTTTTCTATCATAATTTACATATTGCATATTTTATTAATTGGTAAAGACAATTTTGGAAATTACTGGTATTTGGTAAATGAATAGAAAGATAGTTATTTTATCTTACCGAGCAATTTGATTTATTGAATAAGTTTGAAAAAGTACATCTGAGAGTTTGGGACTATAAGATAACTGATTTAGATGATTCACCCCCCCCCCCTCTCAATTATCTAACAATTGTTATTAGAGTGTATTGGTTTCTTGGAGGAAAGTTTCAAGGACTTGGTATAAAGAACACAAGATGTATAAAAGGGAAGTGCCTAAGCTGAAGAAAGATAACTTCTCAACATTACAAAGTAGGATGAGGTTTCACATATCTGGAATTTGAGAATCTTCTCTTCATCTCCTAGACAATGGCAATTTACAACTGACTATTGGACCTTTGACAGTTGATCAGCTGAGAGATAGACATGAACACAATATAACTATGATAAAGATTGGTGCTTCTCTATCTGATGCAAAATTTGAAGATATCAAAGCATGCACTAAAGTGAAAGAAATGTGGGAGAAAGTTGCACTAGTTTATGGTGGAGATGTAAATGTAATGAGGGCTAGAGTTGAAAGCTTAAGAGATAGATTTGATGGTATGAAGATGAAAGAATGTGAAAACATCACACAATACTCTAACCGAATCAAAGAGGTGGTCAATGCTATCCGAGGAGTAGGAGCTATTATTTTTTAAGACACTGTTGTAAGTAAAATATTGAGAACCTTGTTTCCTAGCTATGCTACTAGAATATCCATTATTCATGAAATGAGATCTGCACCTGATAGTACTCTTACACTTGATATTGTAACTGGTAAGTTGACTACTTTTGATTTGAATAACTATGACAATTGTATTGTATCGAGTGTTGAGTCTACATTTATGTCATCCTTGAAGATTGGTAAATCTAGCAATACACATAACATAAAAAAAGAAAGTGGTAGTGGTAGCTTGATGAGCTTGAAGCACTTATGGCTGGGAGACTTGAGAAAGGTAAAGGAAGGTATAAAGGAAAGTTACCTTTAGTATGTTTTAATTGTAAAGAGATTGACCATATTGCTGCTAGATGTCCTAATAGGAAAGAAGAAGATAAAGACAATGACCGATCTGGTGATGGAAAGTTTGGCAGAAGAGATAACTGAGATAACAGAGGAAACCAACACTATGACAGAAGAAACAACTGATACTACAAAGACAAAGGCAAGAAGGCATGCTACCTTATTGGAGATGATGATAATGACACTGACACTGACACTGATGATGAAATTGAAGTGGTACTTATTACAGTGAAAGATGATTCATAAGAATAAGAAAGGTATGTATAAATAGCACTTATATCTAAAGTTATCAAGAATGATACATAGATTATTGATGGTGGTTGTACACATCATATGACTATTGATGAGGATAAATTTGAATACCTTGAACACTACAATGGAGGATCTGTTAAAATGGGAAATGATACACCTTGTCAAGTGAAAGGAAAAGGATCTATCTTATTGAATGATAAGATTAGATGTGAAAATTCATATTGGGTGAAAGGACTTAACTAGAATCTATTGAGTGTAGCACAATTTAATAATTTAGGTCACCGAGTTTCATTTGAAAGTAGAAAGGTGAAAAATATGATGGAACTAGAAAGCTAGTCAGTACTAGTGGACAATCCAAAGGTAATCTATTTTATCTTGACAATTTTGAAACTTCTTGTTTGTTGGCTAGAAATGAAGATGTGTGGTTTTGGCATAATAGACTGTGTCATGTGAATTTTGATAAACTGGTTAAGATCAGTAAGAAGAGAAGAGTTAGAGGTTTACCGAGTCTAACTAAACCTAACCATGTTATGTGCAATCAATGTCAGAAAGGAAAAATGACTAAATCTAGTTTTAAAAGAAAAGACTACTCTTCTAAAGGTATTTTGGAGTTGGTACATACCAACTTATGTCATCCTATGAGAACTCAAAGTTATTATGGTGACAAATATTTCATTTTATTTGTTGATGACTACTCTAGGATGATGACAGTTATGCTTTTGAAAGAGAAATCTGAAGCTTTCAAATTGTTTAAGTGGTATAAAGCCAAAGTTGAAAGGGAAACCAAGAAAGATTTAAAATACTTGAGATTTGATAGAGGAGGTGAGTTTATTTTTGACAAATTCACTAAATTTTGTAATGAGCATGGAATTAAAAGACAAGTTTCTGCATTGAGGATACCACAACAGAATGGTATTGCAGAAAGAAAGAATCGATCTATAGTTGACTATGCCAGAATATTGATGATTGAGAAAGATGTTGCACAAATGTACTGGAGAGAAGTTGTTAGCACTATTGTATACACCTTGAACTAAGTTCAACTAAAGAAAGATACAAATAAGACACCTTATGAGCTATGGTTTGGCTACACACCAAATGTAAGTTATTTCATAATTTTGGGAAGTAGATGTCACATTCTGAAAGATGATAGAAATGGTAAATTTGATTCTAGGGGTGATGAAGGAATATTTCTAGGATATGCTACTAAGAGAAAAGCATACAAATGTTTGAACAAGGCTACTAACAAAATGATTGAAAGTGCTAATGTGAAAGTTGATGAGTTTGCTGAGAAGAATGATGAAGAAAGTAGGAAGGAACTGGAAGACTATGGTAGGTTTACATATATTGAGCATTTAGACTATCTACCCAAGCCATAGGATGAGTCTACCAAGCGACAGAAAAATTCTACCAAGAATCAGCAAATGCAAACTGAGAACTAGGAAGAAGCTACCGAGGAAGAAAATGAACCTAAACTAAATGATGAGAGAAGAAGAGAATAAGTACTGGCGAGATTTGTTAGAAGACACCATCCACATAAATAAATTATTGGAGACAAGAAAGTTGGCATGATGACATGAAGTAAGTTAAGATAGAACACATGCTTAATTTTTGAATTTGAGCCTAAGAATGTTACAGATGCACTTGAGAATGGGGAATGGATTAAGGCCATGAATGAAGAAATTGAACAGATAGGGGAAAAAAATACATGGACATTGGTACCGAGACTAAGTAATAAAAATGTAATTGGTACTAAGTGGATTTTCAGAAACAAGTTGAATGAGAATGGTGAAGTATCTAGAAACAAAGCAAGACTTGTATGCAAGGGATATGCACAAGAAGAAGTTATTGACTATGGTGAAACTTTTGCACCAGTAGCAAGACTTGAATGAGTCTAAATATTACTTGCATATGCTGCACATAAAGGATTCAAAGTATATCAAATGAATGGGAAATCAATATTTCTTAATGGAATTCTTGAAGAGGAGGTCTACATAGAACAACCTGAAGGTTTTGTTGATCCAAATAAGAAGAACATGGTATGTAGACTACACAAAGCACTGTATGGACTGAAACAAGCACTAAGAGCATCGTATGAAAGATTACATGCTTATCCTATTAGTATTGGCTTTGTAAGGACAAGTGACAATAACAATTTGTACATGAAAGGAGAATCTAATGACATTATTCTAATTGCTGAAATTTTTCTTGATGATATAATATTTGGAGGAAATGATATTATTTGCAAATTTTTTCTGATGAAATGAGAAAATATTTTGAAATGTTAATGTTTGGAGAGATTAAATTCTTTCTAGGTTTGTAGATTATATAACAAAATGATGGGATTTTCATAACACAATCAAAATAAATCAAGGAAGAGTTAAAGACTTTTGGAATGGAAGATTCAAAACCTATAGGTAAACTGATGGTGACAGGATGTAAGTTGACAAAAGATGATGAATCAATCAAGGTAAATCAGACATTGTATAGATCAATGATTGGAAAATTGATGTATGTGGTACATAATAGGCTTGACATACCACATGCAGTTGAGATTGTGGAAAATTTTTTGCTAATCCTAAGGAATCACATATGGTTGTTATTAAAAGTATTCTGAGATATTTGAAGAAAACTAAAGATTATGGTTTATGGTATAGAAAGAAAGGTAATTTTAAAATTCGAGTTTACACTGATGTAGACTGGACTAGAAACATTGATGACTGGAAGAGCACAACCGGTGGAGCAATCTTTTTGGGTGAAAGACTTGTAACATGGATAAGCAAGAAACAAGCATGTCTTTCTCAGTCTACTATTGAAGCAGATAATTTTGTTGTTACTACTAATTGTTCAAATATTACATGGAGAAAACAAGTGTTGGAAGGAATGAATGAAGCAATCACTAATCTAGTTATTATATTTTGTGACAACACAAGTGCTATAAACATTTCCAAGAATCTGGTGATGCATTCAAAAACAAAACACATATCTATTAAGTATCACTATTTAAGGGAACAAGTACAAGAAAAGCAAGTGAAACTAAAATTTTTGAAGTCTAAAGAACAACTTGATGATATATTTACCAAGCCCTTACCGAAGGACACTTTTGAGTACTTGAGGACTAGACTAGGGGTTTGTCCCTTATCTATTGGTCACTAAGGTGATTAGGAGGTTGTGTCAACCTATATTTTATCAAAAAATTATTCATGTTTCTCATACTTTAGGATTCCTAAGGTTTTGAAAGATTGTAGAAGCTGGAACAAAGAATTGTCTATCAGTACATGAAGGTACTTGATCTGGACCGAACAACATAGAACAACTTGGCCGCTAAAGAGCTATCTATTTTTCTTTTGCTATTATTATCAAAGGGAGATAAATTTATATGAAATATCTATTGATGAGAACATGAAAAGGGAGAGAGATATCAATGAAAAATCTATCCACTACAAGGAGAGAAAGAATCATAAAACTCAAGAAGATTAAATCCGGGGGGAGATTCTACATGGAATGTTGTTTGTAGTGATTAAACATATTAAATATCAAGCTAGGGAGAGCTTACTGAGCTACAACATTTACCTATATAGTTTTAGAAAAAATGTTTGGTATGGTATGGCATATTTCATATTGTTTGTGTTGCCATCAATGCCAAAGGGAGAGATTGATGACCTACAACTGATTGAATATCTTGATGAACTAAAGAAATAATGATTAGAGATCACTGAGCTATTAAAGTGATATGTAAGATGATTAAATCAATCAATATGTTGTCATTGATGTCAACTAGTTTTGACTATACTTGTCATGATAGTTACAAATATCTAAACATATGTATAAGGGAGAAATGGTGAAGAAGTGAGACATCTACATAAGACAAAGATGGATATGACATATAAGGATAAGGTATACGTTGGGTAACTTATTGATGAGTCTATGGCATTATATTATTGACTTGAGCATGTTACATTATTCTATTATGAAGAAGAGATCAGAATTGAACAAGTTAATGTGGTCGGTAATTGAAGATTTATATTGTATACACCGAGTCAGTCTCGTGTATACCAAGTGACAGTAATAATCAAGTTAGTTATCACTGACACATTCAATATTAAATGAGTATGGATGAAAAAATTAAATCTTATAACAGCCAACTGAAATTGATGAGCTAGAAACTGCTTATGATTCTGAGGTAATAGATGATATTTTTTATAACCATGGCTGAAAATTTTTAGAGATGATCAAAGGGAAGAGAATGAAACATGTTATTGACACATCTATGAAGAAATCTTGAAGCAAAAAAATGGATGAAGAAGATTAAGAGGAAAAATCTAATGGTTGATATGAAAATGGTTTACACATATTTAAGAGACATGAGATTCAATGTTGAACTATGTTGGATGAGTAGAAATTGCAAAATATTTCATGTGAAGACATTTTTCATGCATTCCTGATCAAACTAGTTACAGACAGAATTGAGCTAAACTGTAGGCATAACCAAGCATCATATATATATACACTAAGAGAAGTAAGCTAGGGGATATGATGAAGTGAATTGATTATTGATCAGATGAGTTATTATGAGCTTAGAATATATCTAAATACTTGCAAATTGAGTTGTATTTGAATCAGATCACTACTATATCATTTTAACCATTATTACAGCAAAATTTCTTAACCAAGTGGACTTAACAGTCTTTTGTATTTCCATATGACATTTAGGGAGTGTTAATTGTTATCTTGTTAAACCCATAGTGAATACTGGTCAAAATTTAATTGTTAGGGATAAATCATTTAACCAGGTCACACCTAACAGTGTGCATTGTAACCTTTAACAAGATTGGCTCCTAACTGAGCTCACTTCAGAAGAGTGAAATATTTTGGGTTACCAGTCCCAGGTGGTTTTTCCCTTAGCAGGATTTCCATGTTAAATCTTTGTGTTATGTGTTATTTCTTATGATTTTTTTTATATCATACTTTATATATTGCATATTTGATTAATTAGTAAAGATAGTTTTGGAAATTACTGGTATTCGGTAAATGAACAAAAAGATAGTTATTTTATCTTACCGAGAAGTTTGATTTGTTGAATAAGTTTGAAAAGGTAGATCTGAGAGTTTGGTACTGTAGGATAATTGACTTAACTAATTCACCCCCCCTCTCAGTTATCTAACAATTGGTATCAGAGTGTATTGGTTGCTTGGAGGAAAGTTTCAAGGACTTGAGAAAAAGATCATGAGATGTATAAAAGGGAAGTGCCTAAGCTGAAAAAAGATAACTTCTTGACATGGAAAAGTAGGATGACATTACATATATCCAAAATTGGAGAATATTCTCTTCATCTCCTAGACAATGGCTATTTACAACCGACAATTGGACCTTTGATAGTTGATCAGCTTAGAGATAGATATGACCACAATATAACTATGATAGAGATTGTTACTGCTCTATCTAATGCAAAATTTGACGATATCAAAGCATGCAGTACAGTGAAAGAAATGTGAGACAAAGTTGCACTAGTTTATCATGGAGATGCAAATGTAACGAGTGCCAAAGTTGAAAGCTTAAGAGATAGATTTGATGATATGAAAATGAAATAATGTGAAAACATGACACAATACTCTAACCAAATCAAAGAGGTGGTCAATGCTATCCGAGGAGCATGGGGTATTATTTTTTAAGACACTATTGTAAGTAAAATATTGAGAACCTTGTTGCCTATCTATGCTATTAGAATCTCTATTATTCATGAAATGAGATCTGCACCTGGTAGTACTCTTATACTTGATATTCTAATTGGTAAGTTGACTACTTTTGAGTTGAATAACTATGACAATAGTATTGTACCAAGTGTTGAGTCTACATTTATGTCATCCCTAAAGATTGGTAAATCTAGTCGTAAGCATAACATAAAAAATGAAAGTGGCAGTGAAGATGAGCTTGATGATCTTGAAGCACTTATGGCTAGGAGGCTTGAGAAAGGTAAAGGAAGGTATAAAGGAAAGTTACCTTTAGCTCAAAATTAAGATGTGTGGTTTTGGCAAAGAGACTGTGTCATGTGAATTTTTATAACATGGTTAAGATCAGTAAGAAGAGAAGAGTTAGAGGTTTACAGAGTCTAACTAAACCTGACCATGTTATGTGCAATCAATGTCAGAAAGGAAAAATGACTAAATCTAGTTTTAAAAGAAAATACTATTCTTCTAAAGGTATTTTGGAGTTGTTACATACAAACTTATGTGGTCCTATGAGAACTCATAGTTATTATGGAGACAAATATTTCTTTTTATTTGTTGATGACTACTATAGGATGATGACAGTTATGTTTTTGAAAGAGAAATGTGAAGCTTTCAAGTTTTTAAAGTGGTATAAAGCCAAAGTTGAAAGGGAAATTGGGAAAAATTTAAAATTCTTAAGATCTGATAGAGGAGGTGAGTTTATTTCTAATGAATTTACTAACTTTTTTAATGAGAATGGAATTAAAAGATAGGTTTTTGCACCAAGGACACCACAGTAGAATGGTTTTGTAGAAAGAAGGAATCAATCTATAGTTGACTGTGCCAGAACATTGATGATTGAGAAAGATGTTGCACAAATTTACTAGAGAGAAGCTATTAGCATGGTTGTATACACCTTGAACTGAGTTTAACTAAATAAAGATACAAATAAGACACCTTATGAGCTATGGTTTGGCTACACACCGAATGCAAGTTGTTTCAGAATTTTTGGAAGTAGATGTTACATTCTAAAAGATAATTGAAATGGTAAATTTGATTCTAAGGGTGATGACATAATAATGAAATCATCCTAAAACCAAGGATAACATGTCAAATTAAAGTATAAAACACACCTCTAATAAGGACCCAATGAGTCCTCAAGATGTAACCTTCTCCACACATCATGAAAAACCATCTCCATACACCATGAAGATAACAAGTGCACCATACAAATATCAAAGAAGCTTCTGTAGCAACAGGATCTAAGACATCCTCCAATATCTATAAACGGTCAATAACTATATCAATACCAATAACTCCCACTCAACCATAGTACCCAGTCACCCATGGCATCATAACATGCATCTCCTACATGAAGATGCTCCAGGTCTACCACACACAACCAAAGTGTTAGTACCAAGTAAAACCTAGATCTCCAAACCAAGAAGATATAAACCAAACCAGGAACCAATCCTGCACTACTGCCTCATCACTGTCACAAGCTCCCACTAAATTGTGTATCCAAGCTATCCATGACATCATGATGAAAAAACCAGCCTCTAACCATGAGAATCAACCAAGACATCATACCATCAAACAACTCAAAGTGCACCTCATGAGCTCCTCAAAGAAACCAAATAACCATGATCCTCAACCAAGAAGATATACTACCATAACTAAATCAGGAATCCAAACCAATGAGAACTAATCAATTACGTGTATATCCAATCATGTCATGCCAAAATACATGGCACCATGATCACATCCATGAACCAAGTATCTAACTCTCAAAATGTCCAACCTGTCAACATAAAATAGTCAACCACAATCCTCCACCATGACTGTACCTAGTAACAACATCTCATCCCTTCTACATGAAGAAAAAACAAAAAATCATGTGATTAAGGGCATAGACAACCCAAATCCAAGCCAAAAATATAAATATGCATCAATAATGAAAGATCAATGAGCAAAGACATCCCATATCCAAGCCATAAATGAAACCTGTAAGTATAGACCACTTACAACACTGCACAACTTGTAGATCCAACAAGTCATCATACATATCCAAATCAAACATTGATAACCATATCATCATGAGACCAATCTAAAATATAAGTTGAGCATACAATGACATCAAACCCAAGTCTCCTAAATAAACCATGTCATAAACTCACAATGTCACCATAGTCAAAATAACTCATAAACCTATTCAAATCAATATATCAATAAATAAACCATGCCAAACTTGCACCAAATCTGAATAAATGCATAGAGCTCTCCAAGAGATTTTGGTCGACTATTTGATGTCCAAAATCTTCAACTCTGTATGCCCAAGTTATGCCCAAATTTGTACTCCAAATAAATAACACTAACTTTTGGGCTCTTAAAATCTGACAAAATATTAAAACCACGTAATCAAACATATACCAAGTTGTAGTGCTCTAAATTATCTTTCCAATGACTATAAGAAGTCCAAAATCCAATATATTGAGAGAAAGTTATAATCATTTTACCAAGACAGTCTTTTTACCATTTTCACTACGATTTTTTTTTTGTGATGAAAATTTTGACGGGATTAAATTTGACAATCATCACAGTATGAAACATAAAAAACCTTTTGCATTTTCTATCAACATGGCCAAACTAGGGCATATTTTATATCAAAATTTATGGCAAGACTAGCCTAGATCTAATGGTGAGGTCCATTTCTACCTAGGAGGTCATCTTTGCAAACTACCCTCCAAAACCCTCATTTAAAATAAAATAATCCAAAACCCTTTTGACCACCAATTTCTCATTCCCAAAAAATTTCCAACAACCCATCATAACAAAAAACCCAAAACCCTCAGATCTGCAATAAATAACCTACGACACCCATATATCTTTCCCTTTTCTTTTATTCTTTCATGCATTCCCATGGATTCAACCTAGGATTACAACACCACAACCATAGCTCTAATACCACTTGATAGGAAACTTGCATACAACAATATGACATTTCCACATAACCCATTATAGATTTGAAGCAAATAAATACTTAAAAATCCACATGTAAGAGAATAGACAACATATCCACAAAAATGTGATACAAGATATATCCTGGGAAACCCTCAAGAGGGAAAAAACCCATCCTCCAAAAGCATCCATCACCATGTATTATTCAGAAAAACACCATCACAATACAACCATGGAAGCCTTCAAATCCCTAGCTACAACCAAGCAATCCATGTGAACAAGAATGAATCCACACATCCCATGCCATGCTTCCAACCTTCACAAATGCTACCTTTGGCTAACCCGTTTCCACCTGTCTTACCTCAACAACTATCCTTGTGGTTACTTTTATAGAAACAAGCTCCCACAAAACCACCAAGTGGTATTACATACACCATTTTCCACCAAACCCTATTGACCCACATTTAATATTGGGTACTTTTATTTACTTTAATTCCCCAATATTAAATAATTACATCTAATAATATCACAATGTTACAATACAAATCACAATAAATATTCTAATGGAATCCCTACATGTTGCACGTCCATCTAGGTGAAACATTTACCTAATAAAATGAAATAATATAATAATAAACATTATTATGCAAGGTGTACAACACCATTTTCTCAATAGTTTTGTTGAAAGTGAATGGAATGTATTGGTGTAATCTTGCACATATTGATCTCTCTTCTATTGAAAAAGTTGTTATTCTATGTATTTCTATTCATATACATCCTTAGGAAAGGATCCTTCTTTTATGTATTCCATGAATTCTCCCCATGTGGGCTTCTTATCAAGAGATATTCCCAAGTCATCTTCATCAAATAATTCTTATTCTTTATTTTCTGCTTCAGTTTCCCATGCTAATTCTTGGAAACTGCAATTGAAACAATTGTTGTATTGTCATTGATATCAAACCTTAACTGGTAAGATAGTTGCTATCTAAGAAAGTACTATATCTATTGATTGATGAAAATGAATAGGGCAAGGGAGATAACAAGAGAACCTAAGGAAAGGTTGAGTTATTTGATACTATGTGATTATTTGGCACATTGATAAGATAATGTATTGTTTATTTAAGTAAGAAGAAAGACTGAAGAAGTACGCTTAACCAAGCAAAAGTGAAGAAATCTAGTTTAAGACAAGTGATGTTAGTTTTGACCGAGTGCCAATATATGTCGAGTAAATTTAGTGTTGACCGAACATCAATTTATGTTGAGTGATAGGAAATTACTGACCAAGACAGTGTTAGTCGAGGAAGACAGTTTGTAGAGATGACTGAGTTATGTAGTGATGATCGAGGAGATGAAAACAATATTGACCAAGTGTCATTAATTTACATTTGGAGAAAGAATTCAAATTCCCAGCCAACATAGTTGAATTCTTGGGTTATGTAAATTGTGTTGACTTTATTAATTGATTTTATGGATAATTTAATGCATGGTAAATCATTTTATTATGGATTCAATGAGAATTTTGAAGATGTAACTAGAAGGAAGGATGAAGAACTTAAATGTTTGAAGGATTTGATGAATCTTACCAAAACCTAAGATCTATGGAGGAGATTAAGCGACAAAAGATGGATCTACCTAATTGAAGAGATATATAAAGACAAACCTAATTGTGAGGTTACAACATGTGCTAAAGTTGTTGATGTTATTGATTGACAATTCTAAGCAGAAGGCTAAAGGTGAAATTTTGAAGGAGTTGATCAGAGTTATGATTGCTTGAAGTGAATTCTGAGCAGATCAATGATGGAGATGGAAATGGAACTCAATCATTAAATAAGAATATATGTGTGAATTGGATTTGTTATTTGCAAAGTGAGTTGTATGTTTTTTAGATCAGAAACTATTGTTACTTTCTAACCATTGTATCAATCTAAATCCTTTAATCAAGGTTGACCTAATAGCCATTGTTTAAATCCTTTAATCAAGGTGGCATTCTAATGGAATGTACTTAAATCCTTTAACCAGGGCACTTTTGACAGAGTGTTTAAATCTTTTAATAGGGTCACACCTAGCAATGTGTTTGTAAACCTTTAACAAGGTTGGCTTTTCACAAAGCTCACTTCAGAAGAGTAAAAATATTAGTAACATGTTAAAAAGTGGTTTTTCCCAAGTTGGGTTTCCACTATAAATCTTAGTGTTATACTTGTGTGAATGTTTTGATGTCAATATTTCTATATTATGTAAGTTAATTACTTTTGGGTAGTGGACTGCATGTTATATGTTTCTGATATATATACTTTAGAGACCAAATTGTGTTGGTGATTAGATCTGAGATTGTTGAAGTGTTTAAAAGTTCAATTGGTTTATCTAGACTTGAGAACAACTGATTCACCCCCCTCTCTATTGTTCTAAATAATATTAACAATTGGTATCAGAGTTTTTGGTGCTTACAAAGAAAATTTTAAAAGTACTTGAAGCTGATGATCAAGATGTATAAAAAGGAGGTACCAAAGTTGAACAAGGAGAACTTCCATGCATGGTAGAGTCTGATGAAACTGCATCTAGCTGGTATTGGTGATTCAGTGAAGTATTATCTTGAACATGACTATGTTATACTTGCTACACCTTTGACTACCAAGGAGATGAAAGAAAAATAGGAACACAATCAAGCAATGTTGGAGATTGCATCTACCTTAAGCTATCTTGATTTTGAAGATATCAAAGCTTGAACTACTAAAAAGAAAATGTGGGATACTCTTGCAACCATCTATGGTGGTGATACAAATGTACTAAGAGAAAAATCTAAAAGCTTGAGAGGTAAATTTGATGAAATGAAAATGCAAGAAGCTGAAAATATTTCTCAGTACTATGGTAGAATTAAGGAGATAGTGAATGCTATTAGAGGAGATAATGGAATCATTGATGATGAGAATATCATTGGTAAGGTATTGAGAACTTTGCTTCCTATCTATGCTATCAAAATTTCTACAATTCAAGAATCAAGATATAACCCTAGTAATGTTTTAACTCTGGAAAGTCTTGTCAGTAAGCTTACTACTTTTGAGCTATCTAACTATGATAACTACATTGTTCCTAATGTTGAATCTACATTCAAGTCACAAATGGTTTTGCATAAATGTAAGAGAGAAAAAGAAAAATGTGTGAAAACTGAAAGTGATAGTGACACTTCTAATGAGGAACTAGATGATCTTGAAGCACTCATGGCTAGAAAATTAAAAAGAGGAAAAGGAAAATATAAAGGTAAACTTCCTATAATATGTTTTTCATGTAACAAAGTTGGCCATATTGCAGCAAGATATCCTAAAAGGAATGACAAGGATGACGAAAGAGAAAGCAAGTACAAGGATAAGAGAGATAACAAATATCACCAAAGGTACAGAGACTACAAAGACAAAGGTAATAAATCTAGTTATATTGTTAAAGAGGAAACTGATAGTGACATTGATGATTTTGATATTCAAGTGGTTTATGTTTCTATGAAAGATGATTCTGATGAAGATGAGAAAACTGCACTTATTTCTTATGTGAGTAAAGGTGATAAATGGATTATTGATAGTGGTTTCTCACATCACATGACTGGTGATAAAATTAAATTTGAAACCATAGATCATTACAAAGGTAGAAGTGTTAAGTTTGGTAATGATGCACCATGTTTTGTGAGAGGTAAAGGATCAATTAAGCTAACGGATAAGATCACATGTGAAAATGCCTATTGGGTTGAAAGTCTTAAGTAAAATTTTTTGAGTGTTGCATAGCTTAACAACACTAGTTACCCTATGGAGTTTCATCACAGAAAGGCTAAAATATTTGATGCTACTAGTGAACTAATTGGAAGTGGAGAATAGACTAGAGGTAACTTGTTCTATCTAGATCTATCTGAAGAGACATATTTGTTTGCACAATTTGATGATGTATGGTTATGGCATAAGAGGCTATGTCATGTAAACTTTGACAATCTAGTAAATATTAGTAAAAAGAAGAAATTTAGAGGTTTGCTGAGATTAAAGAAACCTGATAATGTGATGTGTAAACAGTGTCAGTTGGGTAAAATGACAAAGTCTAGTTTCAAGAGCAAGACATTTACTTCTAAAAATATTTTGGATTTGGTTCATACTGACCTTTGTGGACCTATGGGTGTACAAAGTTATTGTGGTACTAAATACTTTATTCTATTTGTTGATGACTACACTAGGATGATGACTATAATGTTTTTGAAAGAAAAATATGTTTCATTTCAGTTGTTTAAATGGTATTTGGAAAAAGTACAAAAAGAAATAGGTAAAAGCCTAAAATGTCTAAGATCTAACCAAGGTGGAGAGTTTATATCAAATGAGTTCAATCTATTCTGTAAAGATACAGGAATCAAGAGACAGATATCTGCACCTAGAATACCTCCATAGAATGGTATAGCTGAGAGAAGAAACATGTTAATTATGGATTGTGCAAGAACACTAATGATTGAGAAGAATGTTACACAAAAATACTGGAGAAAAGTTGTGAGTATAGTTGTTTATACCTTAAACCAAGTACAAATCAAGAAAGGTACAAATGCTACACCTTATTAATTATGGCATGGATATGCACCTAATGTGAAATACTTTAGAATCTTTGGGAGTAAATTCTATATACTAAAAGATAATAGGAATAGAAATTTTGATACAAAAAGTGATGAAGGCATATTCCTAGGTTATTCCACTAAGAGTAAAGCTTATAAGTGTTTGAATTCTAACACTAACAAAGTTGTGGAAAGTGCAAATGTGAGATTTGATGAATATGCAGAGAAGAACACACAAGAAGGTAAACATGAACTTGAAGATTATAGATCTTTTGTCTACATGGAAGGAGAGTAAAGTAACACACTTACACAAAATGCAAATTCATGGGTAAGCAATTCTAAGCATCAGGAGAATGTTGTCGAGCATCAGGAGGATGTCGTTGAGCAATCAAAAGTAGAAACTAAAAATTTTCATGATGAACCTGAATATTAAGAAGAAAAGAAATCTGAACCTACATTGGCACAATATGTGAGAAGACATAATAAGCTTGAGAAAATCATTGGAGATAAGGAATCTTGAGTCTTGACCAGAAGTAAGTTGAAAGATCCTACATGTTTATTATGTGAGTTTGAACCTAAGATAGGAAAATTTTCTTTAGAGAATGAAGACTAGATTCAAGCTATGAATGAAGAAATAGATGAAATAGAAAAGAATGATACCTGGCCTTTGGTGCTGAGAACATAAAACAAGAATGTTATTGGAACAAAATGGGTATTTAGAAACAAGATTAATAAACATGGACAAGTCACAAGGAATAACGAAAGATTGGTATGCAAGGGTTATGCACAAGAAGAAGGAATAGACTATCGAGAAACATTTTCCCCTATAGCAAGATTAGAAGGAGTGAGAACTCTACTTGCATATGCTGCATACAAAGATTTCGAAGTATATCAAATGGATGTCAAATCTACATTTATGAATGGTATATTAGAAGAAGAAGTATACATTGAACAACTTGAAGGATTTGTTGATCCAAACAAGAAAAATATGGTTTGCAAACTGAACAAGGTGTTTTATGGATTGAAACAAGCCCCAAGAGCATGGTTGATGTAGGAGCATCCTGGGTGTAAGAGCAATCTTGCATCACCCAAAAATATTTCTAGTTTCTTTTCAATAAGGGCTATCTGGTGTAGAGCTGCTATTTTTGGAAAGTTACTATTTTTAGTAAGTTTTCTATTCAGGCTCAAAATGGTCTATTTTCTTCTTTGGAGGTTCAATTTGGTCATATCAGCCTGCCAGTAAAGTTTCATTGACAGATCAAGTCTAGCTTTGTAGATATTGAAAATTTTTGGTATTGGCAGTAGGGTACAGAAACTTCAAACTCAGTTTTGAAGGGTTTAGAGGCCCTGGATGAGGTTGAAACTTAGGCTGAATGAAGCTTTCTTGATTCAAGCATTGTAGAGAACTTCATGCCCTTTCTAAAATGGGATCATAATAGTCAGTTGGGTCAATGGGTGATGACTTATGGTCTGTAGAAGTTGGGTCACTTGAAATGGAAGAAAATGATTTTCCTTCAAAAAATTTGTTTGGGTTTAAAAAGTTGTTTTGAGCCGACTCTGATGTACTAAATTGTAAAATAAAATAATATTAAGTTTGGTCGGCCTTATTGGCTAAAATTCTGGAACCTTCCCAGGTAGTGTTGTCTTAGGCAGTTCAGAGCAGTTCGAAGCAGTTCTGGGTAAATCTGGGTAATGATTCGAGGCTTTGTCCTATAGAATATTGTAAAGGGAATGCCCATGTGGCTTTGCATATTGTAATTCTAAAATTTGTAATTCCACATTTGTGGAGATAATAAGAAGCCCATTTTCTATTCTTGTAATTTGTTGTTGTTTCTTTGTTTCTATTGTGTGTTTGCGGTATTAAGGGGAGCACCCTTCATTAATGGTATGAGAGGCTACACAATTATTTGATAAAGATTGGATTTACAAGGACAAATGACAACATCAATCCATACATGAAATATGAAGAAGGTAAAGGGATTTTGTTAGCTGAAATTTTTGTGGATGATATCATATTTGGAGGACAAGATGCCCTATGTAATAAATTTTCAAGTGAGATGCAAATTGAGTTTGAGATGTCTATGTTTGGTGAGATAAAATTCTTTTTTGGTTTTCAAGTCTATCAAATGGATAAATGTATCTTTATCACACAATCTAAATATGTTAAAGAGATACTGAAAACTTTTGGTATGGAGGATTCTAGACCAGTAAGTATTCCTATGGCTACTGGATAGAAACTATCTAAAACTGATGATATTGTTGAAGTGAATCAAACCCTATATAGATCCATGATTGGAAAGCTATAATATGTTGTCCACAATAGACCAAATATAGCCCTAGTAGTTGGGATTGTGGCAAGATTCTCTGCCAACCCTAAGGAAAATCATATGATGGTTGTGAAGAGAATGCTAAGATATCTGAAAGGGATAGAAGATTATGGACTATACTACAAGAAGAATCAAAATTTTGAACTGAGAGTCTACATTGATGCAGATTGGGAAGGAAATTTTGATGACAGGAAAAGTACAAGTGGTGAAGCATTCTTTCTAGGAAAAATATTAGTCTCCTAGACAAGCAAGAAATAAAACTACATTTCCCAATCTATAGCAGAAGCTGAGTATGTAGCAGTTGCAGTGAACTGTTCAAATTTGGTATGGATCAAGCAATTATTGAAAGGAATGAAAGAGGAAATCACTGAGCTAGTTTTTATTTTCTATGATAACGCAAGTGCTATCAACATATCAAATAATCTAGTGATGCACACAAAGACTAAACATATTGCTATCATGTATCATTACTTGAGGGAATTGGTACAAGATAAAGAAGTGAGAATGGAATATGTGAATACAAAGGAACAACTAGCAAACATATTCACAAAAGCTTTACCTAAGGATGATCATGAATATCTTAGAGGTAAATTAGGGGTGCTTCCCCTAACTAAGGATACCTAGTCAACTAGGAGCGTTGCATCAAATGTGCTATATAGAATATCTGACAAATTGATGCAGGAAAGATCACACTTTAGGAGCTGCCAAGAATTATGAAAAGTATAGCAAAGTTGATAATCAGTCATAAGAAAGATGACAGAGGGAGAAATATTGATACTAAACTGACAAGATAACATTTACATATGAAATATGTAAGCTCTAGATACTTCTTTGGCATTATTATCAAAGAGGGAGAGATTTAGATGAAAACACAAAAATAAAGAACACTAAGGTATATGTTCCGAGAATCAGAGGGAGTAACTATGTGAATGGTTAAGTAAGGCTAAGTTGTTGTGAATCAAAATGAAGCTAAGGATATTATAAATCTTTCTGATGCACTGACATTTTTTGGTTTGTAAATCATGTGTTATTCATGTGGTGTTGCCATCAATGCCAAAGAGGGAGATTGTTGGAAACTGCAATTGAAACAATTATTGTATTGTCATTGATGTCAAACCTTAACTAGTAATATAGTTTCTATCTAAAAAAGTACTATATCTATTTATTGATGAAAAGGATTAGGGAAAGGGAGATAACAAGAGAACTTAAGGAAAGGTTGAGTTATTTGATACTTTAATGGGTACTTGATTATTTTCGACATTGATAAGATAAAGTATTGTTTATCTAAGTAAGAAGAAAGACTGAAGAAGTAGGCTTAACCAAGAAAAAGTGAAGAAATCTAGTTTAAGCTGAGTGATGTTAGTGTTGACCGAGTGCCAGTATATGCCAAGTAAATTTAGTGTTGACCAAACATCAGTTTATGTCGAGTGACAGTAATTACCAAGCAAGACAGTGTTAGCCGAGGAAGATAGTTTGTAGATATGACCAAGTTGTGCAGTAATGACTGGGGAGATGAGCAGAGTATTGACCGAGTGTCAGTAATTTACATTTGGAGAAATAATTCAGATTCCCAGCTAACATAGTTGAATTCTTGGGTTATGTAAATCATGTTGACTTTATTAATTGATTGTATGGAGAATTTAATGCATGGTAAATCATTTTATTATGGATTCAATGAGAAGTTTGAAGATGTATCTATAAGGAAGGATGAAGAACTTAAATGCTGGAAGAATTTGATGAATCTGACTTAAACATAATATCTACAAAGGAGATTAAGTGGAAAAAGATGGATCTACCTAATTGAAGAGGTATAAAGAAAAACCTAATTGTGAGGTTATAGTGTGTGTTGAAGTTGTTGATGTTATTGTCTGAAAAGTCTAAGAAGAAGGCTGAAGGTGAAATTTTGAAGGAGTTGATCAAAGTTGTGATTGCTTGAAGTGAATTTTGAGCAGATCGGTGATGGAGATGGAAATGGAACTTAGTCAGTAAATCAGCATATATGTGTGAATTAGATCTATTATTTGCAAAGTGAGCTGTATGTTTTTCAAATCAGAAACTATTGTTACTTTCTAACCATTGTATCAGTCTAAATCCTTTAAGCAAGGTTGACCTAATAGTCATTGTTTAAATCCTTTAATCAAGGTGGCATTTTAATGGAATGTACTTAAATCCTTTAACCAGGTCACTTTTGGCAGAGTTTTTAAATCCTTTAATAGGGTCACACCTAGTAGTGTGTTTAAAAACCTTTAACAAGGTTGGCTTTTCACAGAGCTCACTTTAGAAGAGTGAAAATATCAATAACATGTTATAGAGTGGTTTTTACCAAGTTGGGTTTCCCATATAAATCCTAGTGTTATACTTGTGTGAGTATTTTGATGTGAATGTTTCTATATTCTACAAGTTAATTACTTTTGGATAGTGGACTGCATGTTATATGTTTCTGATATATATACTTTAGAGACTGATTTGTGTTTGTGATTAGATCTGAGATTGTTGAAGTGTTTAAAAGTTCAATTAGTACATTTGGACCTAAGAACAAATGATTCACCCCCCCTCTCTATTGTTCTAAATAATATTAACATCTAATTTCACATAGGTTTCATCTTTGACGAGAGAAAATGTTATTTTTTCTACATCTGAAAAACTATTTATAGAAAAGTATCTATCCAATTTCGATAACCAGTTATCAATAGCTTTAGCATCAACTTTTCCTTCAAAATTTGGGATGTCAAAATTTACCTGCACTTTGTAAGTGGTATTTCCAAGAAATGATGTTCCTGATCTAGAGGATTTTTGATTATATAGAAGGCATTAAAATTGACTCATCATCTCCTCTCTTTTTTTATTTAAAGCCTCTTCCACCAACTACTTAATAGCATCATCTTGCATCTTCGATTGTGTGCATCTCAAAAGTGGATATTTTGACAATCTTGTGTATCTAGTCCTAATCTTTGGTAGGAGGACCTTATTTAAATTGGCATAAAGGATTGTTCCCACTCTGATACCATTGATCCAAATTATTAAATCAGGTTATAATATCTAGTTTGATACCTTTGGTATTGTTAAGTTCGATGTAAAAACCACAAAGATTAACAACAGGATTGCAAACCAAAAAGTCACCCATTATATTTGAAATTGGAGTTTATACAAATAAAATGGATCCCAAGGGTCACTAGAACCCCTTGGAAACAAAATGAAGATTCCTCATAATGTTTATTATAAATAAACTATTAAAACTACCAAAAAATATCAAAAAACTATATATATAAAAATAGGCCCTCTTGGAGAAGGCGTAGCTTTCTAATCCTAGCTTCAAGCTATGAACTGTTTACTCCATTGGAAATGTCTTCAATTGATCTTGAACCAAAATTGGGACACCACACAATAGTGGCGTCGAGGCCCCAAAGTGCCCCGAAGACCTTACAATTTGTAATTTATTGAAACATAGAAAATATCAAAAATTTAGATTTTAGTATTTTCCCAATTCCATCCTGGACTATGTCCTAATCATTCCTCCCCCTTGAGAGTAAATGGACCCCATTGCACTAATATGATACAGAAAATGAGGAAATTGCTCTTCAATTTGTTGCTTTGTTAACCAATTGCCTTGATGAGAATGCTGACCAGCTGGAACCACCTGATAAAGAGGAATGTTTTGATTTCTCAAAGTCTTTAAAATGACTTCAGTAACATGGTCACATTAGACTAGAGCAGTAGTAAATGGATTTAATTTTGCATCTTGAATGTGTTCAATAGCTTGGTAAATTTCCAACAAAGGAGGAAAATAGGGTATCAACAATTCCACATTGAAAACCTAATGCAGTCCCAAAAAGGACAGAAAATTAAGTTCAAAAGCATTCTCACCAACTTGTTTCACAATAGTATACATGCCATAACAAAGAGGATGAATCTTACTATTTGTTTTGTGAAGGTTCTCTTTCTAAAGATGTAACCATACCTTATCACTAATCTAAAATTCATGTGGAGTTATATGTTTATCATACCTTTCCTTATACTTCTGATTACTTTGCTGCATAATCTCATGAAATTATTATTGTAGGTATCTAATGTTATCAATGAATTTTTGTTCTTTATCTACCTCCTTTTCAGTATTCAATACACTATTAGATTGAAGAATCGGTAGTGCTACATCCATAGGTGTCAATGCCTAATACCCAAGACAAACCTCAAATGGACTATGCCATATAGAACTATGGAGTGCACAATTGTAGTTGTGTTGTACGTATGGTAAGATTTCATCCCATGTGTAAGGATGTGTTGAATGATACATCTATAAGATTTGAATGATCATTTGATTCACCACTTATGTCTGCTCATCTATTTGGGGATGGAATTTTGTGGACTTCTTTAACTTTGTGTCCATTTTAGCCCATAGTGTAGACCAAAAATTGTTGATGAACCTGTTATCCTTATTAGAAATAATGTTTTTTGGAAAACCAAAATGAACCCAAACATGTTCAAAAAATAACTTGGCAATCTCTTCTACAAAAATTATCTTTTTACATGCCACCATGATAACCATTTTAGAAAACCTTTCTACCACAACATAGAGACAATCATCCCCCTGCCTGGTAGTTGGCAGCCCAAACATAAAATCCATTAAGATAGACTACTAGGCTTATCAGGAATAGGTGATGATAAATATAGAGCCAAATTATGATTTGTTGGCTTTGCAATTGCACAGGTTGCACAAACTTGTATAGATGAAATGATATCCTGCTTTATTTTTGGAAAATAGAAATACTTTTGAAGGATAGCAGTAGTCTTGCTAATACCAAAATGTCTTGCAACATGACTGTAGTGAGCTTCCAATATTATTTTCTTCTATTCCTCGGTGGGTACACATAGATGACCATCATGGCAAAGCAACCCATCCTGGAAGTGAAAATTAGAGATAGACTTTCCTTCTACCAAATTACTATAGATGTTAGAAAAATTAGGGTCAGTATTATATAGTTGTTCCCAAATAGATGATTGATGACCACATGAATCCAACACCATTTTCAAACCTACAATTTTATGCCTACTCAAATAATCTACCACTTTTTTACTGCTTCCTTTTTTTATGATGAAATTTGAGGTTAAATTTTTGTAGATAAGATTACCACTTTTGATGTCTATCGTTCTGTAACTTCCCTTATGTTTGCAAGATTTGAAGAGGCTTGTGGTATGTATGTATAATTGTTTCCTTTCCCAATATATAATGATTCCATTGTTTTTAGGCCTAAACAATATCATTCAACTCCTTTTCATAGGTGTGGTACATATGTACCGTATCAAAAAAAATTTACTATAATAGGCAATGTGATGTCCATGTTGCATGAGTACTACACCAAGACCATAATCAGATGCATATGTTTCTATCTTGAGTAATTTTTGTAGATCTAGGAGGACCACTACTGGTGTTGAACATAATATTTACTTTAACTCCTCAAATTCTTGTTGTTTTTCCTCTGTCCACTAAAATTGTTTTGTACTCTACCCCTTGGTGATTAATTTAGAGGCCATGATATATGTGAGAAACCAAACACAAATCTGCAATAGAAGTTGGCTATGCCCAAGAATCTATGAAGATCTGTGAAAGTTTTAGGAGATAGAAAATTTATGATTATTTTAATCTTTGTTGGTTCAACATGAACACCCTCAGTATCAATGATATACCCAAAGTATTGAATTCTCTGCATACCAAAACAACACTTCTCAATGTAGGCATAATTTTGTTTTGTTGCAGAGTTGAAAGAACTTCTTCAACATGTTACAAATCCTCATACCAAGTCTTTCTAAAGATGATTATGTCATCCAAATAAAAAACCACAAAATTATCAATGAATGATCTAAGAACATCATTCATCAACCTCATAAATGTGGTTGGGCATTTGTTAGGCCAAAAGGAATAACCAACCATTCAAACAAACATTCCTTAGATTTTAAAGTAGACTTCCAAACATCTACTAGATAAAATGGTACTTGGTGATATCCAAACTTCAAGTCATTTTTTGTAAAGAAATTCGAGGGATTGGATATATATTTTTTATAGTGACTTTGTTCAATGCCCTATAATCAATACTAAGTATCCATTCCCATCTTTATTTTTAGAAAGGACAATTAGACTGCCACAAGGTGAAGCACTTGGATGAATGTGTCCTTTCTAAATCAACTCTTGATTTTTTCTCTTGATTTCATCATCTTCCAAAATAGGCCTCCTATATATTGGCTCATGTGGTGGTCATGTGCCTGGAATTAAATCAATAGAGTTCTTGACATGACATTGTGTTGGAACTCCCACTAGTGGTTTAAACACACTATGATATTCTTTCAAAAATTTATCCATCTAATTTTGTTGATTTTATATTATTGTTACCTTAGCATGTGTATTATGGACAACTAACTTTGTTTAATCAGGGAGAATCCTAAGAAGAACAAAAGTTATAGGTTTAGCAATCAAGTGATTACATTGTTTAGCACTAATTAAAGAAGTAGTTTGTGTTGGACATACCTCTGGTATTCAATACCTCTTCCCACAGAGCTTGATTGTAACACTACATGTCCTCGATTCATACACCTCATGGCTTTGATACATGTATGGATGCCCCAATAAGACATCACATACATCCAGAGGTGCTACATCACATATCACTTCATCCTTGAAAGGATTGATTTAATATGAAGGATGACATTATTGATTTATATGAATATATAGTCCCTCATTTACACATCCCATAAAGTATGGTCATGGGTGTCTTTTCACTTTTTAATGTAATCTTTTGACTATCTCCCTAGAGATCAAATTATTTTGGCTCCCAGTCATCAGAATTTTAGTACTTTGATAATCCTTTGTATTATGGGTTTAGAACTTATGCATCTCACACCACATGCCTGTATCTATTTGTGATTTAAGCAGCCCACCATGTTTTCTTAGGTTACTTTGAATGAGGTTCCTTGGTCACTTTTTTTCCTACAAATTTATTGCCACCTTCAACCCTTGGCTTATTATTTGCAAAATAGTCCCTCTTCCCTTTCTACTTGAATTTCTTTCCAATTTTTGTAGCATATTTATAAGTAGTTGCTAGTGACTCAATATTCAAATATTCCATCTCTATTTGAATATACCTATGAAGTCCACTATGATATTTCAAAATATGATGCTTCTCTGAATCCTCAATACCAAGTTTTGTTGAAAATGAATAGAATATATTGGTGTAGTCTTGCACAGAATGTGTTGGAAATATTCAAGACTAGCTAGGTTACTAAGAGGGGAGGGGTGAATCAGTAACTTCAAAACTTTTACAAATTTTAGATCTCAACCATTTTCTCAATGACATTAGATTGATAAGATAACTGGATGTATGAGTAACAGAAATAATAAAACATTCATAACACTTTGAACACAGAGATTTGGTGACCCAGAAACCTTCCAAATAGAAAGTAAAACTGGGGTGGGGATGAAACCCATAAAACTTCAATACTATAGTATAAAGTTTTCCGGTTAAGGCTTACAATGATCACTTCTGATGATCTACCCTATTAGGAGCAATAAGGACTACTAGGTCCACCTTGTTAGAGGATTTACAAACATACAATAAAGTATGCACTCGATTAAGAGATTTTACAAAGACTATTAAGTCTACCCAGTTAAAGGATTTTAAGCTAATTCACCTATTAGGATGAAACAGTAAATCTCTTACTTGCAATTGTACTTGCTGATTGAGATTCTCTGATGTACTGATCACCTTCTGTGATAGATATGTCTTTGCTACTTCTTATACTGTTGTATCCCTTTGTAATTCGCTTATCTCTTCCTTTCTTCTCTTTTTCGCTTCTCCCTTTCACACTTTGGATATGATACAAAACATTGTTTATATATCAATCCAAAATAATTACAAAACAATAGCAAAGTCAGCTCTAAACAAGAAAACACAAGTATTACTAAGTTAGCTGAAATATAGTGACTTGGTTACTGCAAACTAACTCGGTGACTTTCTGATACTCGGCATCCACTGCATTACTCGACATCATCATGCACTCGCTAGAAGTGGAGGCTTGGTCCATAATAACCACTCAGTTGTAGTTTCAAACTCAGTATATACTAGAGACTCGGTAGATATAGTGTCACTCGGTAGAGACTGAATTCCCTGTTTACCGTGCTGGCACTCGGTAAACATTGCTCATCTCATCACTCGATGAAGATAACTTGATAAGCACTATTTTGCTCAGTAAGCACTATTCTGCTCGGTAAACACTATTCTGCTCGGTAAACACTATTCTTCTTGGTAAACACTGTTCTGCTCAGTAAACACTGTTCTGCTCGATAAACACTATTCTGCTCAGTAAACATTGTTCTGCTCAGTAAACACTGTTCTACTCGGTAAACATGCAGAGTCTGAATAAGTGTTGTCACTAATGACAATAGAATGATCCCTCTTCTATCGAAGCAGCTTCCATTCTATGTATTTGTATTCATATAAATCCTCAGGAAAGTATCCTTCTTCTATGTATTCCATGAACTCTCCCCATGTGGGCTTCTTATCAAGAGATATTCCCAAGCCATTTTCATCAGATAAATCTTGTTCTTTATTTTTTGGTTTGGTTTCCCATGCTAATTTCACATGCATTTCAACTTTGAGGAGATAAAATGTTATTTTTTATGTATCTAAGAAATTATTTACAAAAAAGTATCTATCCAATTTTGATAACCAGTTATCAACACTTTAGCATCGACTTTTCCTTCAAAAATTGGGATGTCAAAATTTTCCTACATTTTGAAAGGGGTATTTCCATGAAATGATGTTCCTGATCTAGAGGGTTGTTGATTCATTAGAAGACATGAAAATTGACTTGTCATCTCCACTCATTTCTTATTTAAAGCCTCTTCTACCAACGTCTTAATAGCATCATCTCACATCTTCGATCGTGTGCATCTCAAAGGTGGATATTTTGAAAAATCTTGTATATCCTCTCCTGATCTTTGGTAGGAGGACCTTGTGTAAATTGGCATAAAGGATCATTCATGCTCCTATACCACTTATCTAAATTATGAAATCAAGTTACAATACCTAGTGTGATACATGTGGAATTGTTAAGTTCAATGTAAAAACCACAAAGATTAACAATAGGATTGCAAGCCAAAAAGTGACGCATTCTATTTGAAATTAGAGTTTATACCAATTTGATGGAACCCAACGGTAACTAGAAACCCTTGGAAACAAAATGAAGAGTCCTCATAATTTTTATTACAAATATAATATAAAAAATACCAAAAAATATCAAAAAACTATATATATAAAAAATAGGCCCACTTGGAAAATGCATAACTTTCTAGTCATAGCTCTGAATTGTGAATCATTTACTCAATTGGAAAGGTCTTCAATAAATATCAAACCAAAATTATGAGGCCAAACCAAGGTGATTCCTTTCTGAGGCATTGAGGCCCCAAAGTGCCCCAAAGACCTTCAAAATTGTAGTTTACTGAAACATAGAAAATATCAAAAAATTGAATTTCAATATTTTCCCAATTCCATCATAGACTATGCCCTTATCATTCCTCCCCCCTTGAGAGGAAATTGGCCCCATTGCAGTAATCTGTTGCAACATATGAGGAAAATTTTATTCAATTTATTCCTTAGATAACAAATTGCCTTAATGAGAATGTTGACCAGCTCGAACCACCCAATAAAGAGGAATATTCTGATTTCTCAAAGTCTTTAAAATGATTTCAATAACATGGTAACATTGGACTACATCAGTAGTAGATGTATTTAATTTTGAAACTTGAATGTGTTCAATAGCTTGGGAAATGCCCAACAAAGGAGGGAAATAGGGTATCAACAATTCCACATTGATAACTGGATGCAAACTCAAAAATAATGGCAAATTAAGTTCAAAAGCATTCTCACCAACTTGTTTCACAATAGTATATGGGTCATAACAAAGAGGAAAAAGCTTCTTGTTTGGTATTTGAAGGCACTCTTTCTGAAGATGTAACCATACCTTGTCACCAATCCAAAACTGATGAGGAGTTCTATGTTTATCATGCCTTTCTTTATACTTATGATTACTCTTCTCCAAAATATCATGAACTTGTTGATGTAGGAGTCTAATGTTATCAATGAATTTTTCTTCTTTATCTACCTCCTTGTCATCAATCAATAGACTATTAGATTGTAGAACCGATCTTGATAAATCTATAGGTGACAATGGTTGATACCCAAGACAAACCTCAAATAGAATATGTCATGTAGTACTATGGAGTGCACAGTTGTAGATATGTTACACGTAGGGTAACCTTTCATCCCATGTGCAATAATGTTTTGAATGATACATTTGTAAGATATGAATGATCATTTGATTCACCACTTATGTCTTCCCATCTATGTGGGGATGGAATGTTGTAGACTATTAGCTATTTTTCTTTCTGAATCCTAATGCAAGCCCTAAGAACTTAAATGGAAATCTATGATTCCTAAACTTTTGAATCAAACAAGAAAAAGACTAATTAACAAGGACCAAGTCCTTCTTCACTTTGAGCTCTGTAGACTCAAGCAGGTATAGCTCTTATGATTCACTGCCTCACAGTGAATCTTCTAGTGGATTAAGTGTCTTGAACACAAATATTTAATATTCAAACCAAATGAACTGTAAAATAAAAGAACTAGTTTAATTTTGATTAACGGTGATAACTACTAAACAAGTAGAGACCAGTGCCTAATCCAGGGCAAACAGTCAAGTAAACATACATTCACAAAAAAATATCAATAGAAACACACCCTAAACCTAAGTGAAATGCCTTACAAGCCACTCTTTCATTCCCATATCTAGACATCAAATTCTTATGAAAATACTAAATCCTCTAAAACTACCCTCAAGAATTACACTTCCCTTGAAAGAAACTCAAGAACAATTTCACAGATACCTTATAACCAGTGTACTTAATTTTCGTTGCAAACGCAATACACAAAGATTTGAATACAAACACATGAAGACATCAAAGAGACATGCAAATGGAATCCAATTGTTCTCTCATAAAAATTACTCTACTTCAATACATTTACAATGACAAAGAGCTATGAAACTCGATACGAATCAGACCACTACTTGTAGCCTTGAAATCAACATCACTATAACAATGAAGAAAAACCAAGATATAGAAGAATGTAGTCAGTTACAGCCAACTAAAAGCTGTCAATTATTTGCATAAAATATCTCCAAATTCTCCTCCAACTTTGATATACATATGATCTTCTTCAACGGTCTCAACTTGCAATCATTTCTCCTCAACTTATTTGATTCCCTTGTTGCTTTAAAAAATGATCCTATTCTGGTCTTTGGAAACCACTCCTATGAATTCTCCTCTCAACATTTAAAATAAAATCACTTTTGAACTATAGAGAAGATTAAGTAATCCCTTTTAAATTTTCATTCACCTTTAAATCTTCCCTTTATGCTCATTTTTCCGCACTTTACACACAAAAGCCACCAGAATTTAACACTTGTCACTGGCTGATTGGTGCCAAGACTTAACCCAAGATTTGACCACCTTTGTTTGGAGATTGGATGAATTCTTTCATTCTCCTATTCTCTAAATCCAACACTTTACCTTGGTTACATCTAAAGAATGAGTGAAACCCTTTATCTCTGAATCTCTGAATCAATTTCTAACCATGGTCAAGACTGAGAGATTACGTGAATACACCTTTATCTCTGAATCTCTAAATGTTCTTACCTTAACTACTAGGATTTGGAAATCATGCAACTGTGATCATTCTCCCATTCTTTGAATCATATCACTAACTGCCATCCTATTCAGAGAACACGTGACCAAGAATTCTCTTAATCCCCAGATGTTAGCAACTTGACCGCTAGAATTTGGAGATCTGGTGACATAGTCAACTAACCTCCATCTCCCAATCTCTGAATTTTTGCCTAACTATTGGTTTGATTGCGAGAATTAGTGACCAGCCGCCACATGTCACCACACTTGTCCTATCATTTCATTATCTTTCTACAAAATATTGGGTCTTCGATCTACCACCACACTTCACAAGGAAGCTCCAGAGTGCTCACACGTGCATAGCCTCCAGCTTCTTCAAATCACTTAGTGAGCACTGGGTCACTTAAACATCTGAAATCTTCCTTTCCCATCAAATGTGGGACTAAACTTGTGAGCCTTTTTAAATATTACATTAAAAACTTGTGGCTCACGCCCAGCTGGCATGCAAATCTTAGTGGGCCCACAAGCTCAAGAGGCTACCACCCATAATCTCTCTTCACTTCAATTTACTTCTATACTAGGCATTGGTGTACTTAAATAACTAAAAGTTCCAAAATGAGGTGCATGTGGGATAAACCCACATGCACACCCACTGTATTTTTCACTCCATTCATGGCCTATGTGTGTTTTTCCTTATCTATGGCTTTAAATGCACCCAAACTCTTCATTCCCCTTGGCTTTCATTTCTTACCTTGCTTTTATCCTTTTACAAAGCATGTACGCAACACTCATGAAGGGAATACACCCCTCACATTTAAGAGCAAGAACATGTGCACACACATAGAATAAAATCATGTGTTGCACCTCCAAGACCTATGCACACACCCCTTTCTCTTTTCCTTGGACTTCTCACATGTGGGATGTAGGGATAGAGCCTAAGTAGCTGAACCCTTTGGCACTTTGGTGTACACAACACATTACAAGAAGTGTATGCATCCCAAAACATGTGCGTACACCAACAAAAGGTGCACACACTACCCTTTATCAATGTGCAACTTCTAAAACAAGTGCACAACTCTCACAAAACTACATGCACCAATCATTTTGATTTGGTATGTAAATTAGCAAAGCATGCACACACACTTGTTTTAGTTTCCTACTTGCTTTTCAATGCACATGCATCTAACACCTTGGCCCTTTTAAAATTTGGTGCACACCAGCATCACTGGCATGCACCCCTTTTATTAACAGCCTCCTAGAACACTCCAAAGGAAACCCACACACTCAGCCATCACATTAAATTTATGCACTCTTAATGACTTGGTGAGCTGCAACCAAAATAAAGTATACAGCCATCTTATTTTCATATGCTAGCCACTTTGTTGTGCACATACCCCCTTTTACTAAGTGCATAGCCCCATTTGTCTTATGCGCTAACATTCCTCTATTTATGGAACGCATCAGCCTTTATTAATTGATTGTTTGAATGCACGTCCTTCTTCAAAAACTAGCCACCACACACAATGTACAACCTCTTTGATTTGGCTACTTCACACATTTGTTTGGCTAAGTGTGTAGCCTTCTCATTTAGTTTTTAGCCTACTATCATACACCAAATGGTTATGTGCACACCTTATGCAAGAAAGCACATAAATCCCCTCATGATTTGGTTTATTTGGTATACTAGCTTCTACTTCACACACTTCTTTTGCTTTAAACTTACAAGCTCGTCCACTTGGAAACCTTCATTTTATTTTATATGTATCTTGCTGCCTTGTCCAAGCATTTCAAGTACCTCTAACATGATGGTACACACCACCATTTTGTGTTAAACTCTAGCTCATTGAAACACATGGCATACCAAACTGAAGTATAAGCGCAACACTGGCACTGAAGTGTGTACCAGGCACCCTTTTCATTATTTGAAATAAGCATCAACCAAGGAACTCAATTTGAAAATTAACATTTTAAACACCATTTTTACCTCTTACTCATCCAAAATGCAACCAATTAGTGAGAAAAACCATAGTGTGTCAAAATGTCAATCACAACCATTCATTCATTGTCACTACAAGATTTCCCAAAAACCACAACTGGCCTCAAAAACTGACTAAGAGACCTCATAGGAAGACACCGTCAGGAACTTGACTTCTTTTCCAACATGTAAGTACACTCGCTAGAGAAGATTTGACCAAAATACTTGAGCCCAAATATATGACTGAACAAACAAGGCCACTTGAAAAAACTATTTTAGTTCACACCATCAAACTACATAATTCACCTTTTGAACTGACTTTGAAAGCCTACCAGATAAAACCGTCAAGATCTAGAAACTTGGATACTGATTCACTCCCATATGAGGAAAATGAATCCACAACTATCTTGCTTAGAAAGTCAAAAGGCCGATTACAATCAAATGCCAAATTCAACACATTAGAAATATTTTGGATTTGAAATAGTGAAATATGTAGAAATCTGATATGGAATTGGCTTAGGAGAATGACGAGATGGATTGGAAGAGATCTAAAAATCTTCAGGGAGGGTCACTCCTAGGTCTACAATGCAAGACAACCTTCTATTTTTATTGACCTCAAACTAGGTGCAAACTACAAAGCCTCAAAGTAGGCCACTTAGAAATCTGGACAATGCAAACTGGGAGAAACTTAACAATCTGCAAACTAGATGGCTCTGGCAAAGAGGTCAAACAGGCACATGGGGGGCTACAAATGGTCATGAAGACTCTCTCTCATGCCTACCACATAATGAAATAACCCCCATGCTATGAAAATTCACTGGGCACTAGATGTAAACCTCCAAATTGGACTACTTACCAAAACTCTAGACAAACAAAAAATGTAGATTTCTAGGAACACCTCCAAAAGCCTATTCCCTAAACATGCTAGAATTGAAAATTGGGACCTCAAAACTATTACATATGTCAAATGATAGGTGATAAACACCCTACCCAACTGACTCATCATGAAAAAAAATAGGCCCCATTTTCTGTACACTCAAACTAAGCTCCTACAATGATTTTTCAAAGGCACTAATCTGACACTTAAAGAAAAATTTGCAAATATGGACTCAAAACACATTCAAGATTTTTTGAGCTCCAACAGTGGCTCTAACTGGGGACACGTGCCCCTTGTAGGCATCCAAAGAATTCAAAATCTTGGGTACAGAAGACCACCCAAAGAAGATCAAGTTTCACTTTCCTCACTCTTGAAACAGGGAACCCTCTTATTGAAAGCAAAGACACACACAACTGAAAGGAAAGAAACTATACAAGAACTTACAACATTTACAAAAAGGCTTAAAGCCCTGAAACTTCAATCATTTTTTATATATTGAACAATGATTTTCATCTCCATATAGTAGAGGTAAACTAAAATTACTTTTTTCATCTAGCCTATCAAAAACATTGTGGTCCACTTTTAGCATATCATGAAAAAAATGATCATTATACTCACCATCACTTGACAAAACTAGGCCATCAAGCTGCCATAAATACTGATCACTTTGTGACATTAAAATATCACACTCTTCATTATCATTATCATGCTGAAAAAGGAAACACTCCAACTCAACTTCATGACTGGAAACACCAACAAACTGATCATTAGTTTGCAACAAAGAATAAGTCATTTCTATGTCATTACTTTGCAAACTAAAATAGATCCTCTCAAAACAAAAATCTGATTGCATCAAATCAGAGACAACTCACTAATCACAAATTACATTAGCATCTTCTAGAAAGGAATAAGCACTATCAGTTAATAACTCATCAATCACTTGAAAATTTGAGAAAACACATTTAGATTTGTCACAGTTTCCAGCATCAAAATGAAAACAAGAACCACTGACATTATCCTTTTGAAAATCTGAATCCTCACTAGTACACATGTCACTATACTCATCAAATATAATAGTATCAAACTTATTACAATGATATGTACTTTCATATTGCTAATAAAAAATGGGAGAAAGGACATCAATAAATGTTTCACACATCATGCCATCACTTGAATCATCTTTGTCAAAACTTATATCTATCAGGCATGGAATTTTAGAAACAAACTTGGGAGTATACCTCTAAAAATCAACATCCAAGAGCTCTAAAATTTTCTCTCTACTTAGTAAGCACTAGACTTCACATGCTACCTCTTCAGTTTAACTACTAATGCTGTAAATATCTTCCCCATCTAAAATAGGGACTTAAATCTCTAGTCTCAAAATACCTTGTGCAAAGTAATCACTACAGGAACTAGCATCTGCATTATAATCATATTCTTCATGTTCACACAAAGAATCATCAAGCTAAAACAAGGAACCACTAACATTATGTTGAGAAAAAAGAAAATCTACACACTCAAGAGGAGCACTATCAGCTGAAGATTCATCTTCTACATCTTGAAGACCATAGATTTTGTTATCAGTATAATAACTAACACTATTAGCATCACAAGATTGAGCATCCATAGCACAACAAGATTCAGCATCTACAAATGAATCTATCCATTCTTTAACATTTTTAAGTGCTTCTTGTCTAAGGGATGCAGTCCAACTGACTGATTCAGGCATACCAAGTTCTAAAAACATTTCATCATATTGGGATTCTTGAAAATCAAGACCCACAGGAAGTTCACTACAAGCTACAAGAAATTTCTTGTAGTATGACAATGAAGACTCTTCCTTCCTTTCTCCTATTGTACACCTTAACATCAGAATGAAATTATGTTGGATTCTTTGATTTATCAAATGAAGTTCTTTATTACAATTTTCAAAATCTGTCTAAAAACTTTCATATCTAGAAACAACATCTTGATCCACTAAAGCTGGAAACTCCATTTTAAAATACTGACAAAATAATGCAGCTTGTTCTCATGAAAATATCTCTATCCAACTTCATGTAACCACTAACTTCATTAAGCCATAACATACTTTTGATACCCATTGTAGCAATTGAATATTCTATCCAGAAATATGACTTAAACTTTTAGATTAATTTTCTCTTTTCACTAGTGACTTGTTCACCTATTTAGGGACTGTTTTTACTTTGACAAAAGATTACCTAGAAGTGTTGCAGTTGTTTGTAAAATAATGATCTAAAGTCTCCTTCAAATTGCCTTTCAAACCTTTGTAGAGTTGCCACCACTTTGCAAAGGATAAATCTGAATCAACTGAGAACCTTTATCTCAAATCTAAACCTTTTTTTAAAACCAACAAACACAACACATCCAACAAGGTTTAACTATTTGTCAAGATCATAGATACATTACACTTTCATTAAAATAATACACTAATCAAACAAAGACATCAAAGTCACCACTCACACTCACTAAGATAATATGATAATTTTTGAAAATAATTTGACTCTATAACCAAACTAGACCAGAGTCTAGGATAATTCAGCAAAGCAAGGCAATAATCATCTTAAACTTTTCTACCCTTTATTTCTTCCCCAGTAGAGTCACCAATATATTATTAATCATCACCATTGGATTCCTCATTTCCTACCATTTCTAAAAATATATAATTTGTTATCTATTTTTCTTGTTGAATCCTAATACAAGCCCTGAGTGCTTATATGCAACTCTATGATTCCTAAACTTCTGATTCAAACAAGAAAAGCCTAATTAACAAGGACCAAGTCCTTCTTCACTTTGAGCTCCATAGACTCAGGTGGGTGTACCTCTTGTGAATCACTGCCTCATAGTGAATATTCCAGTGGATTACGTGTCTTGAACATAGATATTCAATATTCAAAGCAAATAAACTATAAAATAAAAGAGATGGTTTAATTTTGATTGATGGTGATAACTACTAAACAAGTAGAGACCAGTACCTAATCCAGGGCAAAGAGTCAAGTAAACATACATTCACAGAAAACTATCAACAGAAACACACCTTGAACCCAAGTGAAATGTCTTAAATGTCACTCTTTCATTCCCATGTCTAGACATCAAATTATTATGCAAATATTTAATCCTTTGAAACTACCCTCAAGACTTACACTTCCCTTCAAAGAAACTCAAGAAAAATTTCACAACTACCTTATAACCAATGTACCTAATTTGCCTTACAAACTCAATACACAAAGATTTAAATACAAACACATGAAAAAATCAAATAGACATGCAAATGGAATCCAATTGTTCTCTCATTAAAATTCATCTGCTTCAATTTATTTACAATGACAAAGAGCTATAAAAGTAGACAGGAATCAGACCACTACTTGCAGCCTTGAATTCACCATCCCTATAACAATGAAGAAAAACTGAGATATAGGAGAATGTAGTTAGTTACATCCAACTGATAGTTGTCAATTCTTTGCACAAAATATCTCCAAATTCTCCTCCAAATTTGATCTCCATATGATCTTCTTCAACTACCTCAACTTGCAATCATTTCTCCTCAACTGATTTGATTCCCCTATTGCTTTGAAAAATTATCCTATTTTGGTCTCTAGAAACCACTCCCATGAATTCTCCTCTCAACATTTAAAATAAATTCACTTTTTAACTATAGAGAAGATTAAGTAATCCCTTTTAAATCTACATTCACCTTTAAATCTTCCCTTTATGCTCATTTTCCTACACTTTACACACAGAATCAACCAAAATTTGAAACTTGTCATTGGCTGATTGGTGCCAAGACTTAACCCAAGATTTGACCACCTCTGTCTAGAGATTGGGAGAATCCTTTCATTCTTCTATTCTCTAAATCCAACACTTAACCCTGGTTACATCTGGAGAATGAGCGAAACCCTTTATTTATGAATCTCTGAATCAATTTCTAACCATGGTCAAGACTTAGAGATTACATGAATACACCTTTATCTCTGAATCTTTGAATGTTCTTACCTTAACTACCAGGATCTAGCAATCATGTGACTGTGGTCTTTCTCCCATTCTCTGAATCATATCACTAATTTCCATCCTATTCAGAGAACACACAACCAAGCATTCTCTTAATCTCCAGATGCCACTTGACTACTAGAATTCAAAGATCTGGAGACATGGTCAACTAGCCCCCATCTCCCAATCTCTAAATTTTTGCATAACTACCGGTTTGATTGCAAGAATGAGCAACCAACCACCACATGTCACCACACTTGTCCTATCATTTCACCATCTTTCTACAAAATATTGGGTCTTTGATCCACCAACACACTTCTCGAGGCAACTCTAGAGTGCTCACTTGTGCATAGCCTCCAGCTTCTTCTTCAAATTACTTAGTGAGCATTGGGTCACTTAAACATCCAAAATCTTCCTCTACCAACCAATGTAGGACTAAACTTGTGAACCTTTTTAAATATTACATTAAAAACTTGTGACTCATGCCTAGTTAGCATGCAAATATGGGTGGGCCCACAAGCTCAAGAGGCTACCACCCATAACCTCTCTTCACTTAAATTTACTTCTATACTGGGCGCCGGTGTACTTAAATAACTAGAACTGCTAGAACAGAGTGCATGTGGGATAAACCCACATGCACACCCACTATATTTTTCACTCCATTCATGGCCTACATGCATTTTTCCTTATCTCTAGCTTTAAACTCACCTAGACTCTTCATTCCCCTTGGCTCTCATTTCTTACCTTTCTTTTATCCTTTTACAAAGCACGTACACAAAACTCACGAAGGGCACACACCCCTCACATTTAAGAGAAAGAACATGTGTGCACACTTAGAAAAAAATCAAATGGTGCACCTTCAAGACATGTGTGCACACCCCATTCCCTTTTCCTTGGACTGCTCATGCATGGGCTGCAGGGATAAAGCCTAAGTAGCCAAACCCTTTGGTACTTTGGTACACACAGCACATTACAAGAAGTGTATGCAGCCCAAAACATATGCGTACACCAATAGAAGGTGCACACACTACCCTTTTTCAATGCACAGCTTCTAAAACAAGTGCACAACCCTCACAAAACTCCATGCACAAGTCATTTTGATTTGGTATGCAAATTAGCAAAGCATGCACACACATTTGTTTTTAGTTTGTTGCCTTCTTTTCAATGTACATGCATCTAACACCTTGGCCCTTCCTTTTAAACTTTGGTGCACACCAACATCACTAGCACACACCCCTTTTATTAACAGCCTCCTACAACACTCCAAAGGAAACCCATGCACCCAGCCAACACATTACATTTACACACTCTCAATGACTTGGTGAGCTACAGCCAAAATAAAGTATACAACCATCTTATTTTCATATGCTAGCCACTTTGGTGTGCACGTACCCCCTATCACTAAGTGTGTAGCCCCATTTTTCTTATGCAGTGACATTCCTCTATTTATGGGACACACCAACCTTTATTAATTGCTTGTTTGAGTGTGCATCCTTCTTCAAAAACTAGCTACCACACAAAACGTACAACCTCTTGGATTTGGCTACTTCACGCATTTGTTTGGCTAAGTGTGTAGCCTTCTCATTTAGTTTTTAGCCTATTGGCATACACCAAATGGTTATGCGCACACCTTATGCAAGAAAGCACATAAATCCCCTCATGATTTGGTTTATTTGGTACACTAGCTTCTACTTCACACACTTCTTTTTCTTTAAACTTATAGGCTCATCCACTTGGTAGCCTTCATTACATTTTATATGTATCTTTCTGCCTTCTCCAAGCATTTCAAGTACCTCTAACATGATGGGACACATCACCATTTTTTGTTAAACTCTAGCTCATTGAAACACATGGCATACCAGGCTGAAGAATAAGCACAACACTGGCACTTAAGTGTGTACCAGGCACCCTTTTCATTGTTTGAAATAAGCATCAACCAGGGAACTCAATTTGAAAATTAACATTTTAAACACTATTTTTACATCTTACTCATAAAAAATGCAACCACTTAGTGAGAAAAACCATAGTGTGTAAAAAATTTCAACCACAACCATTCATTCATTATCACTACAAGATTTCCCAAAAACCACAACTGGCCTCAAGAAACAACCTCAAAAACTGACTAAGAGATCTCACAGGAAGACACTATCGACTTGACTTCTTTTCCAACATGTAAGTACACTTGCCAAAGAATATTGCACCAAAACACTTGAGCCCAAAGATATGACTGAACAAACATGGCCACTTGAAAAAACTAATTCAGTATGCACCATCAAACTACATAAGTCACCTTCAAAACTGACTTTGAAAGCCTACCAGATGAAACCTTCAAGATCTAAAATCTTGGATACTGATTCACTCCCATATGAGAACAATGAATCCATAAATATCTCGCTCAAAAATTCAAAAGGCCGATTACAATCAAATGCCAAAGTCAGCACATTAGAAATATTTTGGATTTGAAATAGTGAAATATATAGAAATCTAATTTGGAATTGGCTTAGGAGAATGACCAAATGGATTGGTAGAGATCTAAAAATCTTTGGGGAGAGTCTCTCATAGGTCTATAATGTAGGAAAACCTTTAATTTTACTTGACCTAGAACTAGGTGCAAACTACAAAACCTCAAAGTAGGCCACTTAGAAATCTAGACAATGGAAACTTGGAGAAACTTAACAATCTACAAACTGGATGGCTCTAGCAAAGAGGTCAAACAGGAACATTGGGGGATAAAAATGGTCATGAAGACTCTCTCTCTCATTCCTATCACATGATGCAACAACCCCCATGCTATGAACATTCACTGGGCACTAGATGTAAACCTCCAAAGTGGACTACTTAGTGAAATTCTATACAGACAAAAAATGTAGATTTCTGGGAACACCTTAAAAGCCTATTCCCTAAACATGCTAGAACTAAAAATCAGGACCTCAAAAATATTACATACGTCAAATGATAGGTGAGAAACACCCTACCCAAGTGACTCATCATGAAGAAATATAGGCACCATTTTCTAAGCACTCAAACTAAGCTCTTATAATGATTTTTCAAAGGCACTAATCTGACACTTAGAAAAATTTGCAAAAATGGACTCAAAACACATTCAAGATTTTTTGATCTCCAACATAGAATTTGTTAACTTTGTGTTTGTTTTAGCCCATAGTGTAGATCAAAAATTGATGATGAACCTGCTCTCCCTATCAGAAATAAATTTTTTTGGAAATCCAAAATGAATCCAAACATGTTCAAACAATAACTAGGCAGTCTCTTCTGCAAAAATCATCTTTTTACATGCCACCATGATAGCCATTTTAGAAAACCTATCTATGACAACATATACACAATCATGCCCCCGCCTAGTAGTTTGAAGCCCAAACATAAAATCCATTGACACAGAATGTCATGGCTTATTAGGAATAGGTAATGGTAAATATAGAGCCAACTTACAGTTTGTTGGCTTTTCAATTGCACAGGCTACGCAAGATTGTATATATGAAATGATATCCTGCTTCATTTTTTGCCAATACAAATACTTTTGAAGGATAGTAATATTATTACCAATATCAAAATGTCCTACAACACGACTGTAGTGAGCTTCCCATGTCATTTTTTTTGTTCCTTGGTGGGTACACATATATAACCAACATGGCAAAGCAACCAATCCTAGAAATGAAAAGATGTTAGAAAATGTTAGGAATGGGAACACTGAGAGGGGGGGGGGTGAATCAGTGTTCATTGTATTTTAACTTTTCACTTTAATCTTTATGTTGAACTTAAATGCTTAAGTATTGAAATAAACATTCACATAAATATGAAACACAAAATCAACACATGACACCAATATGGTTACGGGGAAACCCAAATAGGTAAAAACTCTGGTGGGACTTGATACCCACTAATATTTTGTACTAGTGTTTTGTGATCCTTGTTAGAAGATCCTTTACCCTGTTAGGAGTAGCTTTACATTTCTTTAAGTACAGTAGACCTTGTTAAGGGTCAAACCCTGTTAGGAGTCTTTTAAAATGATCCCTGTTAGGAGAGTGGACTCACTATCCTAGAGCTCACTACTCAAATGGTGAAGGCTACAACCTTCTGATTTCAAATACACACTATATCTACAGGTGAACTATTCACTGTGACACTGCTTGTTAGATCAGTTCCTTTGGTGCGTTGATGCTTTGACCTCTAGAAAAGCTCTAATACATCTTATGTTGTCTTTGCATACTTCTACTCTTCTTTTCACAACTCTATTACAACCTCCATACCAAATGTAATGGGCACATCTTATATTTATATGCTCATATAAACAAAATAGTTAGGTCGGTCCTATAACTAATTACAAACAACACTTCCAAATGAATTGGCTTAAGCATGCTTACAATTATACATATAAACATGTCGGCAACCTAAATCCAATGGGTGCATGGCCTTTACAACATTAAATTATAATCACAAACCAAGATGCGAACTATCAGCTCCATGCTCTATTTTCTGCTGGCATATATTGGCTGTGCAACTTCAATTGACTATAACTTTCACATCTTTCAATATCTACTTATGTGTTCATAGACTAAGCATAAGTATACTCTAAAAAAATTAAATTCTAGGGTGCATACCATAATTCATCTATACACACGTGTGCTGATGCTCTGACCTGCGGGAACTTTGTATACTCTCCAGTCTTCAACACTTAACTAAATTCTGATCTTTACACTAAGTGCATTGACTCTAAACTACTATATGACTTTGTTTCCATAATGACAACACTATATCAAGTCATATAATTTAGTATAGATGACTTTCCAACAATCTCCCCCTTTTTCATTGATGGCAACAAAGGAATATGGCCAAGTTGCTAACTATCCCTTAACACAAAAACTTTTTGTCTTCTATACATTTTTATACATAATCTTATATCTCCCTATACATATATATACTCCATATTCTATACACAACTCCCCCTTTGACATTAATGAAAAAGGTGTATCAAAAAACTATATCTACACATACTCACTGAGAGAAAACATCCAGATATGCAATCTTGAGGTTCTGGATCTCCTTCTTCCAAAAGGTTATCAAAGAGTTAACTATTTGGAGATGGGAACATAATGCATATTCAAGCTTCTCCATCTTCTCCAAGTCACTGATGGGACCATGATCATAAGTTACCATGGTGGCATCAATCTCATTTATATTCTAATTGAGGATGTCTAAAGAGGGTGCAAGACCATTCCTCAACTAAGTCTGTCTCGACCTTATCATTGTTATCTCTATTTCTTCCTTCTCAATCTTGTCTATCTGTCCTTGGTAGACATTATTGCACATGTTCACATCAGTGGATGTGTCTGACACTGAATTCTTTACCTGCTCAATCATTGCTTCTACCTCTTTTATCTTTTTTAAATGAGCATCGGTGAGCTTGTCTTGATCCATGCATGTTGCAATGATCTTTCTTCCTTCATCAGAAAATTCTTTCAAGGATGCTTGACCAGACTTAAGAGATTTCAAGTCTAGTGCAAAGTTTCTCATCAACTCATTTAGTCTCTTCTTTAAGTACTTCTCTTCTGCTACTATGGGCACAGATTCTTCTAGGCTAGAAAAATTGCTTTTGAACTATGAGAGGACTGAACTCACATCATCAACCGAATGTACCTTTAACACTTTCTTATCCTCTGGCAGAAAACTATTCAAAATATTCACTGATTCTATCAGGAGAGGATTCCTCATAACTTGTTTCTCCTTTTCCTTCTCCATAGCTAGGATGCTGAACTTAATCAGGTCTTCTTCTTTCCAGGAGTCTAAACTGCTTGTGTTAGGTGTCAAACTTGACAATAATGCTGAGGAGGGAATGATGGGAGTGTTGTCCATCACTTCTAGTTTTACCTTTGCAAGATCAATAGAAGTATCTTCTTCTTTCTTTTCTACCTCTTCTTCTTCTTTCTTATCAGATACATCTTCTAAGCGTGTTTCTTCTTGCTAAGTGGGAGGTGTATTGTTGCATAAGATTTCAGCTTCTTCAATACTAACAAATGCTTCCTCAAACTTGTCCAAATCCTTATCAGTATCTACCATGGCTATCTCCACATTATCTATGATAATAGTGTTGTCTTTGAGAGATTCTAAGATGGGTGCAAAATTTTCTACCTCTATTTGAGTTTTTTCTATGGGTGCTAAGTCTTGAGGACCTGTCACTGGTACATTGAAGGTCTTTGCTTCTTTGTCTTGCATACTAGGTGCATGAGTGATGGGCACAGTAGGTAGTTTTATCTATTGTTCTAATAACACCTTTTCAAAGGCCTTCTCTATTTCCTTCGTTATCAGTTCATAGTCTTTGTTCATAATGTGAAGAGTTCTCATCTTTTTCCTTAAGTGTGGCTTCACCAAATTTAATATCAGTGCCACTTCTTCTTTAGAACATACTGGCAGAGTATCTTCTAATAATTTTTCTCTGATCCTTAGATCCTCTTCATTTTCTTGTCTCTTTAGGTTTTCTAAAATATCCCATACTTTATCTGGAATGGAGGTTTTCAACTCAAGGACTATCTTCTTGAACTTGATATATGTTTTACAATCATACTATGTATTTTTTATTTGTCAATCTCACTATATGTGTCATAATACTTCTCTACTTGATCAATTCTTCCCTCATCAACAATTCTTGCATTCAAAACTTTAAGGCATAGTCTGAATCCTACCTTAGGAGGTGCTTGAATGTTTTTCTTGCTCCTTAGTGCTTGTGAGGATGGATGACTAGTGCTAGCTTCTTTCTTCCTCTTGATTATAGGCTTATACTCTAGAGGAGTGGTAAGATCAATAGTATCTATGGGTAGAGAAGGAGTAGTATCTTCTTTACCCTTATGATTGTCATCTGATTTAGTTTTCATTTTCTTCAACTTAGGATCTCCTTGTTCTTCCTTTGTTGCTGGGCCTTTCAATTCTAAGGCAATCTTTTCATCCCTTGCTTTATCAAGGTCTTCTTGAGACACACCATGTATTCTCAAGATCTCAGAAGTGAGCTTTGCAACCTTTCTTTTAGTTGCAGCAATGTTTAGCTTCGCATCAACTTCTCTGGTCTTTTCCTCATAGGTTCCCCACCTAGGTTCATTAGGATCTTTGGGGGCTGTCAAAAGTACCTACGCATATGCTTCAAGGACCTATTCTTCTACCTCATAGCCAAGTGGATGAATCCACTTAGTTCTTGATTCAATAGCTTCCATACATGTAGTATTTGTCTCCACCATAAAGCATATTGTATCCTTATATTTCTCTACAATGTTTCTTGGAATCATGTACCTCATTTGCATCTTAGCTCTAAAGGTCTTCAATTTCAATGTGATATAGTCTCTTAGAGTGCTTTCTATGGATACTTTGTTGGATATCTAAGGCATTGTTGGAATGGACTTGTCCAAATACAAATTTGAAACTCTTCCAACTATATGAAGGTACATATAGATGATTAGGGACCCAAACCTAAATATCTTTGTTTTTTCATGTTTGATAGCTTTGATGTTGTCTATCAACTATGCGCGTAAGATTTCACACAAGTTGAACTCTCCATCTTCCTTTACTAGTCTAATGGCAACTAGAATAGTGCCTGTAGACACACTATTCACCCTGCTGGTGTGATGAAATCTGTAACCCAGTATCGTTGACATCAATTTGATGTCTTCTTGGTCAATTGGCTCAATAGTCATGTCGCACCTATCACTCCTTGACTTACATACCTATTCTACCATTTTGCTGACATCCTTGCCCACTAGAAGGATGATGCCTATCCTAGAAAGGCCTATCATCTCATATATCAGATCACTTGTGATTCTTACTGGAACATCTCCAATCCAAAATAGATCATCATGGATTCTACTCAATAAGATCTTTATCCATTCTATCTCATAGAATTCATATGTCATAGCATACTCAATAATAGGGTGATCATTTAATTTGGCATATTCATCCATGAATGTTTTATCATGTTTCAACATGGTGTCCATGTGTGCCCTTAACCTATCTAGTCCAATAGGTTCTTTCTTACAGTATATGTAAGCCCTTATGTCTTCCACATGCATGACGCCCATAGGCATGTAGGAGAAAGCTCCCTCTAAATCATCTAGGGTGGATTTAAATGGGTGCCTCTTGAAAACATATATTTTCTTCTCAGCAACATCATAAATAATGGGAGTGGCCATGACTTACTTGTTAATTTGATTTCAACTGAACTTAGAGATGATCTGATAGCTTCCGAATTGATGCAATGAGCTAGGGTTTCTATAATCGATCAAGTGCACTGATAATTGCAACAAATCTCTGATAGATTCAATCTCCAAGACTTCACAACAACTTCCAAGGCTCTTTCTTCTCTCCTATCACTCTAAATTTGAATGAAATGAGTAATCAAATGACTTTTGTGTACTTTAAAGTGAAAAAGCCACCATTAATGCATGTCGTGTAAACTACACTATCACTTCAAAATTTCAAACTCAAGCTCTGCTAACAATCAGCATGTGCACTCTTGCACGAAGGTTCCAATACACTCCAAAAGCTTAAGTCAAAAGGTGCATACTCTGAGGATGAGTATACCAGCCATTCAGGGGTCTAGAGCTAAATTAGCTCCCCCTATGACCTTGAGGGCCATTCATGTAGATGTAGAGGGTTCGTCCACTAGGGATGTATCCAAGACATTCTCATCAAATTTTTCCTTCTTTCCTTCTGACCAAATCAAGCTCGCATCCTCTAAGGCTTTCACAAACTTGACTTCTACTTCAAGATCCAAAACTGGTTCTTTGGCCTTTTTAGGGCTTTCCTGACCTTGCGTCCTTGATCTACAGAACCTTGAGGTATGTCCAACCTTGTTACAAGAGTGACAAATGACTGGAGGTCTATTATTCCTCAGCGTATTGACATGAGTCACCATTCTACATGTTCTGGCTGAGCGACCATTATAGTTACATATATGACATGTAAAATTTTGAGAACTTCTTACATTTTTTTAATTTTGATTCCTCTAATCATGTTGAGTCCTGTTCTTCTTACTAGTCTTGCAATTCATAGCTCTATGACCAAATCTATTGCATGAATAACAGTAGCCATTAAAAGGTCTTACCTCTATACAGTTCCTTGCAATGTGCCCATGCTTGTTACATGCAAAACAAGTGTGTTCTACTTTCTTGCGCTCATTCTTAGGAGGACCACCATTGTCTTTGGTTTGATCTTCAGCATTAGTAGAGTTCTTTTGTGAATCATTTCTTGCTCGCATATTGTCAATCTAATTTTGTGCATCATTGTATCCAATATAGCTAGTGTCTCCTCTGGCTCTTCTTGCATGCAACTGAGATTCTAACAACTCAGCACTAGTGTGTAATTTGTCAATATGATCCTTTGACTTTTTCAATTCAGATTCCAAGCTTTCTTTGATATTCCTTAGCTCTAAGATTTCCAAATTGGCTTCCCTCAATTCCTCATTGAGTTGAAGGTTCTCCTTGACTTGTTCATTGTAGACATCTTGATTTTTCATCATTTTATCATCAAATTATTCAAGCTAACTTAATAAGGATGCATTTTTATTCACTCAACTTCTTGACTTTTTCTTCAAGATCACTGTTAGAGTGTCCTTTCAAATCCTTTCTTAGTCTTTTGATAACTAATTGAGCATCATTGACTTTTTCTTTTAGTTCTTCAATTTCTCTTTCTAAATTGTTCAAGTCTTCAAGAGTGGCTTCAAGATTTTTCTTCAGATGTTTCATATCTACTTTGTCCATGATCTCCTCAAGTGGTTAAACTTCTTTGCTAAGGACCAGAGCTCTGATACCAATTGTTAGGAATGGGAACACTAAGAGGGGGGGGTAAATCAATGTTCACTCTATTTTAACTTTTCACTTTAATCTTTATGCTGAACTTAAATGCTTAAGTACTAAAATAAGCATTCACATAAATATGAAACATGAAATCAACACATGACACCAATATGGTTATGGGGAAACCCAAATAGGTAAAAACCCCGGTGGGACTTAATACCCACTAATATTTTGTACTAGTGTTTTGTGACCTTGTTAGAAGATCCTTTACCTTGTTAGTAGTAGCTTTACAATGCTTTAAGTACAGTAGACCTTGTTAAGGGTCGGACCCTGTTAGGATTCTTTTACAATGATCCTTGTTAGGGGAGTGGACTCACTATCCTAGAGCTCACTGCTCAAATGGTGAAGGCTACAACCTTCTGATTTCAAATACACACTATATCTGCAGGTGAACTATTCACTTTGACACTGCTTGTCAGATCAGTTCCTTTGGTGCGTTGATGCTTTGACCTCTATCAAAGCTCTAATACATATTATGTTGTTTTCACATAGCTCTACTCTTCTTTTCACAACTCTATTACAACTTCCATACTGAATACAATGGGCACATCTTATATTTATATGCTCATATAACAAAATAGTTAGGTCGTCCCTATAACTAATTACAAACAATGCTTCCAAATGAATTGGATTAAGTGTGCTTACAATTATACATATAAACATTTCAGCAACCTAAATCGAATGGGTGCATGGCCTTTACAACATTAAATTATAATCGCAAAGCAAGATGCTAACTGTCAGCTCCATGTTCTATTTTCTGTTGGCATTTAGTGGCTGTGCAACTTCAACTGACTGTAACTTTCACATCTTTGCATATCTACTTATGTGCTCATAGACTAAGCATAAGTATACTCTAAAAAACTTAACTTCCAGGGTTCATACCATAGTTCATCTGTACACACATGTGTTGATGCTCTGAGCTACAGGAACTTTGTATACTGTCTAGTCTTCAACACTTAACTAAATTCTGATCTTTACACTAAGTGCGTTGACTCCAAACTGCTATATGACTTTGTTGACATAATGACAACACTATATCAAGTCATATACTTCAGTATAGACAACTTTCCAATAGAAAAATCAGGTTCAATACCATATATTTGTTCCCAAGTGGATGATTGATGACCACACAAATCTAACACCATTGTCAAACCTGAAATTGGAGGCCTACTCAAACAATCTCCCACTTTGTTACTACTTCCTTTTTATGACAAATGTTGAGGTGAAATTGTTCTAGATAAGATGACCACCCTTGATATGTATCATTCTTTATTTTCCCTTGTGTTTTCAAGAATTGAAGAGGCTTATGGTCTATATGTATAATAGTTTCCTTTCACAGTATATAATGTTTCCTTTGTTTGTGGGCCTGAATAATAGGATGCAAATCCTTGTCATAGGTGGGGTACCTACGTACTGTATGAGAAAAAATTTCACTATGAAAGGAAATGGGATACCCATGTTACATGAGTACTGCACCAAGAGAATAATCAAATGCATATGTTTATATCTTGAATGATTGTTGTAAATCTAGGAGGAAAAGTACTGGTGTTGAACATAATATTTTTTTTAACTCCTCAAATGCTCATTATTTTCCCTCTGTCCACTAAAATTTTTCTTGTGCTTCACCCCTTAGTGATTGATTAAGAGGCCATGATATATGTGTGAAACCAAACACAAATCTATGATAGAAGTTGGCTAAGCCCAAGAAGCTACGAATATCAATGAAAGCTTTAGGAGATGACCAATCTATGATTATTTGAGTCTTTGTTGGGTCAACATGAACACCCTTATTATCAATGATATACCCTAAGTATCAAATTCTTTGCATACCAAAAGAGCACTTCTCAATTTTGGCATAAAGTTTGTTTTGTTGCAAAGTTGAAAGAACTTGTTCAACAGGTTGCAAATGCTCAGACCAAGTTTTGCTAAAGATGAGTATGTCATCCAAATAAACAACCACAAAAGAATCAATGAATGGTCTAATCACATCATTCATCAACCTCGTAAATGTGGTTGGGGCATTTGTTAGGCCAAAAGACATAACAAACCATTCAAATAAACCTTCCTTATATTTAAAGGTAGTCTTCCACACATCTAATAGATCAATTGGTACTTGGTGATATCTAGACTTCAAGTCAATTTTTGTAAATAAATTAGCCCCCCTAAGTGGGTCAAACAAATCATCAATTTGAGGGATTGGATATCTATTTTTTACAGTGATTATTTTCAATGCCCTATAATCAATACAAAATCTTTGTGTCCCGTCTGTCTTTTTAGTAAGGAAAATTGGATTACCATAGGGTGAAGCACTTGGATGAATTTGTCCTTTCTGAATCAAATCTTTAATTTGTCTCATGATTTCATTATTTTCCAAAACTAACCTCCTATATATTGGCTCATGTGTTAGTGGTGTGCTAAGGATTAAATCAATAGACTGCTTCACTTAACAGTGTGTAGGAACTCCCACTAGTGGTTTAAATACACTATGATATTCTTTCAAAATGTTATCAGTCTAATTTTATTGGTTTGTCGTTATTGTTACCTTAGCATGTGTATTAAGGACAACTGAATTTTTTTGTTTAGGGAAAGTCATGAGTAGAAAAAAAAGCTCTAGTTTGATAAATCAAGTGTTTACATTGCTTAGCTCAAATTAATGAAGTAGTTTTTGTTGGACATACCTCTGGTATTCGATACCTCTTCCCACAAACCTTGATTGTAACACTATGTGGCCTATATGGATTCCCCAGGAAGACATCACATACATCCAGTGGTGCTACATCACATATCACTTCATCCTTGAAAGGATTGATTTAATATGATAGATGACACTATTGATTTATTTGAATATCTTTTTCCTCGTTTATCCATCCCATATAGTATGATTGTGGGTTTCTTTTCACTTTCAAATTTAATCTTTTGACTGTCTCCCTAGAGATCAAATTATTTTGGCTCCCATTGTCAAGAATAAAATGTAGAGGCTTTTTATCAACCCACATCTGTGAATGAAAAAGTATTTCTTCATCTTCGCAAGGCAATATTTTAGCAGTTACAACTATGGCATATGGGTTTTCTTCTAATTAGATTTCCATTCTCTTTTTTCTCAAAAGTATCATTTAGTGATGTTTTAGGTTTAGCTTCCTCTCCTAGTATTTTTGTCATCAAATTTTTAATACTTTGACAATCCTTTGTATTATGGTTTGGGGACTTATGCATCTCACACCACATGCATGTATCTATTTTTGTCTTTTAAGAAGCCCACCATGTGTTCTTAGGTGGATTTGAGTGAGGTTACTTGGTCACCTATTTTCCTGTAGATTTATTGCCACCTTCAACTCTTGGTTTATTATTTGCATAGTGCCTCTTACCTTTTTTCTTGAATTTCTCTTCAATTTTTGTAGCATATTTATAGGTAGTTTCCAATGTCTTGATATTCAAAATTCCCATCTCTATTTTAAAATACCTATAAAGTCCACTACGATGTTTCATAATTCGATCCTTCTCTAAATCCTCAATACCAAGTTTTGTTGAAAGTGAATGGAATGTATTAGTGAAATCTTACATAGACTGATCCCTCTTATGTCAAATAAGCTACCATTCTATGTATTTATGTTCATATACATCCTCAGGAAAGTATGGTTCTTTTATGTATTCCATGAATTCTCCCCATGTGGACTTCTTATCAAGAGATATTCACAAGCCATATTCATCAGATAATTCTCATTCTTTAATTGTTGATTTGGTTTCCCATGCTAATTTCACATGGGTTTCAACTTTGAGTGAAAATGTTATTTTTTCTACATATAAAAAATTATTTATGTAAAAGTATTTATTCAATTTTGATAACCAGTTATCAACAACTTTGATGTTGACTTTTCTTTCAAAATTTGGGATGTCAAAATTTACCTACACTTTGAAAGGGGTATTTCCATGAAATGGTGTTCCTAATCTAGATGGTTGTTTCCATATAATATAAAATGTGGATGGGATCCTAGAACAATGGTTTTCACATGAAAGAGACCCCAAAACCAATATTTTATACATACATGAGATTGTATTGATATGAAAAGTAAATGTAAATGATTAATATTAAACTTAAGAAATAAAGATACTTACCTCTAAAAAAGAATTGGTTGAAAACCCTATCAAACGATCTCAAAAATAGTTGATTTTTGTAAATTTGAACTAAAACTATGAGATCTACACAACCCAAAAATCTTTTTCTGAGATGAGATCAGGTCATCCTTAACCCTCATAAAAGGTCAAAGATGACCTAGAGATTTTGAAGGTTGACTTTGACTTTATTCACGGATCTCAAAAGTTTGACGAAAAGGGTATCCAGATCTACACTCTAATTCTTCATCCCACACCTGTACCTACAAGAAAAATGGTTTTTTTTGTTGGGGGGGAAGGGTTTTCCTTAGTCAAACCCCAATTTAGGAATTAACCTTGAAATTGAATGGAAATTGCAGAGATAAACAAAGTAAATGAAACAATTCACCTTGCTTATGTTGAAAACCCTTGTGGAGGATTTGAATCCTTGAATCCACAAGAATGGATGAATGTAGAATCAACTATAGGATGTCTCCAATCAATTGTCTTTAGATCTTCAACACCAATCTTGAATGGATCTTGAATTTGGAAGAGACTTGAATGGAAATGTAGGAATCTTCAACAAGAGAGCTCCATAGAGCTTGAATCCTTCAATGGCTACTAATGGATCTCCTTAATGAATTGGATCTTGAATTCTTGAAGGCTTGAATGCTTGAATGCTTGATCTTCTTTCTTGAGAGCTTGAGAGATTGTGAGATGAGCTGGAGAAAATGAGAGAGGAAGGCTCCCTTTTATAGTGATCTAGGGCACAAGAGGGGCCTCATAGAAAACAATAATTAAAGTTACATGGCACAACACTCTAGAGAGGTGCACATGGAGAGGAAATTAAATTAAAGTCTTGACACAAAACTCTAGGAGGGGACCACCCTTAATATAGAAATAAAAATAATTATTTAAGAGCCTTGTCACAAAATTTGAGGTAAGGCCAACCCCAAAGTTAATTTGAGTATTAGGAACAAAAATCAAAAAAAGATAATCTCCAATAATAAATTAGGAATCCTATACAAATCTTGAGAAAGGTCCACCTCAAATATTAATTTGAGAATTTCACACTTAATTCAAGAAAAAGTGGCCCCGAAGAGAGAAAAGACAAGATTTTGACGAAGCCCCAAAACTAGAAGCTAACCCTGAGGATCCCAGACCCTAGGGTCAAGGAAGAGGTCAACCTTAACCTAGGTCAAGGTTAAGGTCATCCCTGACCTAGGTCAGGGTTAAGGTTGACCTTGACCCTGAGGTCAAGAATCTCAGGTTCACAGTCCAAAATGCCAGGAAGAAGTGGAAAATGGGGCAGAACAAGGAAAAAAGCCAGATCCAAGTCGAGTACCCATTCAAGGCATTCAACATGACCCCAAACCACTTACTCAGAGGGCTAAACATTCTTAACATGGAAGTGCTTCCATTTTAAGATGATACATTAAGCCCCCACTTTAGCAAGAGTATGGACTCGATGCAAACTCTTGGTAAAGGAGATCATAAAGAAAAAGATAATCTTATTGAAATCAAAGGGACAAAGGAATCCTCAAGCCCCCAAGGACTTGAGTCTTTGTCAACTCCAAGATTGCAATAAGAGAGACATCACTAGAGAAAAGAGAGAAAAGGAGAGAAAGGAGTGGCTAGCTCACCCAGTAAGATGTCTATATCTCACTATGAACCAAAAAAGGATAGGATGGCCCACCAAGAAAATACTTGATAGTCACCCCATAATGTTGTGCACCTTCTGGTGGATTTGTGCATGTATGTAGTGCATCTTCTGATGGCTTTTATAAAGTACCCATGGATCCACCTTCTTGTATCACCATGAATATGAAACACGTGTCTCCTCAGGATTTAGCAACTTATGTGCGTTACCTTTAAAAGATTTAGCATATAGATGCATGTCTTTTTAGGATTTAGCAACTTATGCGTGTTACCTTCCAAGATTTAGCATATTGAAAATTTTGAAAAATGCATGTCTCCTCAGGATTTATCAACTTATGTGTGTTACCTTCAGAAGATTTAGCACATTGGAAATTGAAAATGCGTGTCCCTTAAAGATTTAGCAACTTATGTGCATTACCTATAGAGGATTTAGCATATTTGAAACTAGAAATGTGTGTCCCTTTAGGATTTAGAAACTTATGTGCATTACCTTCTAAGATTTAGCATGTTGCAAAACAAAAGGTTATAACAAAAATACATAATACAGAATGAGGAAGGCCATATGTATGCCCCCATCCTTAGTATGGCAAAAACATACATTTTTGACATGTTAAGGAAAGAAAATAATAAGGATAAAGCCCTCTTTAGCATCAAGACAATATCCATAGACAACACCCAGTCTAAGCCAAGAAGGTCATATCTCCTATGAGGCCATGTAAGGGATGAATGCAAAGAGATATCATGCAAGAAATGAAAAAGTAACCCTTTTGAGGGATAGCATATTTTTCAATTTCCAAGGTGAGAGATTTATCAACCATGGAAACCAAATGTCAAACAACAAAATAGGTTGTGATCAAGCAAAAAGATCCTTAATGCAAACCAAAAATTTTATGCATGATTGGATATCACATAATAGATAAATACTACTTAACCAAGGAAAGAGGTGAATCCTGGAAAGACAGAAAAGAAGGAGATGACATCCTTGCCCCCCAAGTGTAGGAACAAAGATGGAAGGGGACCTATTATATCACTCAGAATGCTATGCAAGACAATGAGCCCCCAAGGATTAAGCTAACATTGTTTAGATAATGTGGAGCTCCATAATAGGAACATAAATGTTATTTAGAGAAAACATGATTGAAATACAACTCACTGCCACATGATCTATAAATAACATTACTATCAATGAGCTACCTAATCTTATAACATAAAGCTTGATATTCATTAGTAGAGTGATCATGAAATCTATGATATAAACAAAAAGAAGAGTCTTCAAGTGTGGACTACATTTCTTTTTGTGTTTAGGTCTAGTAATCATCTTAGCATGAAGGAGTTTAGGCAAAAGAACTTCTTGGTCAAATTCCTTCATAGGTTCATCATGTTTTGAAGTGTTATTCGAGATGTTGTTAACATTGATTTATTGTTGAGGATTAAATCCCAAGCCATAAGAATGCTCATGCCCCCTAGTGTGTAAGGGCATTTGAATTCCTTATTTATGCTTAGTACATCCTTGACCATTAAATCCTTGTTTAACAAGGAAATGATAACTAGGACCATAGCAAGAAGCCATATCAGAAGGAGTCAATGGAACTTCAGTAGTCACTATGTCATCATTAGTAGGTTTGAAAGATTCATTGTGGGTAGAAGCAGCGACAAAGTTATTACAAATGGTTTTAGAAATAAAAACTCATTCAAACTCTCTTTGTTTCTTCATAAAATCAAGATCATTAATGATGCAGGAGCATCCTGGGTGTAAGAGCAATCTTGCATCACCCAAAAATATTTCTATTTTTATATTCAATAAGGGCTATTTTGTGCAGAGCTGCTATTTATGGAAAGTTACTATTTTTGGTAATTTTTGTATGTGCTCAGAATGATCTGATTTCTTTCTTGGAGGTTCATTTTGGTCATATAAGTCTGCCAGTAAAGTTTCATTGCCAGATCAAGTGTATATTGGAAGATATTGAAGATTTTCGGTATTGGCAGCAGGGTACAGAAACTTTGAACTCAGTTTTGAAGGCTTTAGAGGCCCCGGATGAGGTTGAAAATTTGAGTGACGGGCGCTTGCGCGGGTCAAGCTTGTAGAGCGCTTCGTGGCGTTTCCAAAATGGGGTTATAATAGCCGATCGGGTCAACTGGTGATGACTTATGGTCTTCGGAAGTTGGACCACCTGAAATGGCAGAAAATAATTTTCTTCAAAATTTATGTTTGGGTTTTAAAGGTTATCTTGAGCCGACTATGATGTAATGAAATGTAAAATAAAATAATTCTAAGTTTGGTCGGCCTTATTGGCTAAAATTCTGGAACCTTCCTAGGCGGTGGATAATTGCCTATATAAGGTGTTGGCATTAAGCAGAATTGCCACTAGTGACAACACTTATTTGCATTCTGGATGCAAACCGAGCAGACAGTGCAAACCGAGCAGACAGTGCAAACCGAGCAGACAGTGCAAACTGAGCAGACAGTGCAAACCGAGCAGACAGTGCAAACCGAGCAGACAGTGCAAACCGAGCAGACAGTGCAAACTGAGTAGACAGTGCAAACCAAGCAGACAGTGCAAACCAAGCAGACAATGCAAACTGAGTAGATAGTGCAAACCGAGCAGACAGTGCAAACCGAGCAGACAGTGGAAACCGAGCAAGTTAGTACAAATCGATCAGGACAGCTTAAACCGAGTAACATCATGTCTACCGAGTCACCAGTACTTACCAAGTTCAAAACCTACCGAGTGATTAGTATGAACCGTGCCTTCACTTCTACCGAGTGCATGACGATGCCGAGTAATGCAGTGGACGCCGAGTATCAGAAAGTCACCGAGTCAGTTTGAAGGAACCGGGTAACCATACTTGGGCCGACTTAGTAGCACTTATGTTTATTTGTCAAGCCAACTGTGTAATTGTAGTTGTAATTAATTGTTTGAGACTTGTATATAAACAATGTTGTAAAAATAAAAGATAAAAATGAAATGTATGAAGTAGAACATATGTGAAAGAAAAAGAAAGACAGAGATAAGCGAATTACAGAAGGCTTCAGAAGTATAAGGTACAGCAAAGACAAATTCATCACAGAAGGTGATCAGTACATCAGCGAATCTCAATCAGCAATCCAGTTGCAAAGCAGAGATCTACTGTTTCATTCTAACAGGTGAATCAGTACTAAATCCTTTAACCGGGTAGACTTAACAGTCTTTGTAAAAATCTCTTTACCGAGTGCATACTTCATTGTATGTTTGTAAATCCTTTAACAGGGTGGATTTAGCAATCCTTATTGCTCCTAACAGGGCAGATCATCAGAAGTGATCAAATTGTAAGCCTTAACCGGCCAACTTTATTCTACAGTATTAAAGCTTTGTGGGTTTCATCCCCACCCCAGTTTTACTTTCTTTTGGAAGGTTTCTGGGTAACCAAATCTATGTGTCATTATTGTGAATACTTTTAAGTTTCATGCTTTCTGTATGCAAAGGTTAAAAAGTAAATTACATGTTAAAATTGTAAGAAAATTTGGAGTTACTGATTCACCCCTCCCCTCTTAGTAACTCGGTTAACTCCTGAATATTTCCAACATAAGGAAGGCTGTATTATTGTCTTAGGAGTTCAGAATAGTTCTGGGTAGTAGATCTGGGTATTGATTTGAGGCTTTGTCCTACAGAATATTGTAAGGAATGCCCATGTGGCTTTGCATATTGTAATTCTAAAAGTTTGTAATTCCACATTTGTGGAGATAATAAGAAGCCAATTTTCTGTTCTTGCATATTATTGTTGTTGTTTCTCTATTTCTGTTATGTGTTTGTGGTAGTAAGGGGAGCACCCTTCATCAATTAACCTTATACTCTCCAATAAAGGTAGGATTAAAATCCAAGGTTCCCCAATCATCATCAGGAAGAGCATTAGAGGAAGAAGGATTACTATTAGGAACAAGAGCAGTGTGGGTTTGAATATTAAGACAAGGATTAGGCGCATCATCTGCATGAAGTGTATACATATTGTTATTATGTATAAACTTGACTTTATGGTGAAGGGTGGAAGGGATAGCATGCATCTCATGCAACCAAGGTCTACCTAAAAAAAATTATAATTGAGAGCTCTAGGCATAACATGAATAGGAGTATTCAGGATGACCGATCCTACTTTGATAGGTAAGGTAATGATTCCCAAAGTATTCTTAGCAATGTTATCAAAGCCACATATAGGAACATTGTCAGGTTGAATAGTTGAAAGATCAGCATTAATCGCTTTGAGAATGTCCATGCTACAAATATTAAGCCCAGATCCATTATCAATCAAGGTCCCATGAATGATACTTTTATTGATAGAAAAAACAATGATAAGAGCATCATATTGATTTTGAACTTCTTTAGAGGGTAAATCCTTTTGAGTAAATACAATATTAGGAGGACTCGGGGTAGCATACATGCATTGTAAGAAGTTATTAATGTTCTCTTGATTAGGAGGTGGAGTGGGAAGAGTTTCTAGAGCTTTTTGCAAGGCTTCATAGTAGGTAGGTGAAGTTTGAAGAATCTCCCATAAAGAAATCTTGGTAGGAGTATTTTGTAATTGGGTTATCAAATCATACTCCTTACTCGGAAGAAGAGGTGGGGGAGGAACAATAGGTTGAGAAGGTGGAAAAGAAGTAGAAACCACTAGATTAGGTTGAGGGTTATTCCTTGTATGATATGTGTGAGCTATAGAATCTTGATTATTGAAAGACTCCATAGGTTTACCTTTGATAGAAATGTGAGGAAAACCTTTGACAATCAACAAGGGTTTAGGATAAACCATTTTAGTTGTCTCAACACTACAAATAGATTCACAATAAGGAAGAAAAGAGGACATCCTAGGAGGAGATGAGGTAAGATATTGATTCTCCATAGGATCATCACTAATAGGGAGAGCATTAAGGGAATTCATATTGTTCTCCACTAATTCCTCATCACTAGAAGGAACCTCAAATGGAGGTAAAGCATCTATGATATCATCTTCTTTCACTAAAATGTCTGCATAAGGGGAGTGTGTTTTAGAAAAAGATTTTTCATCATGTGTGAATATGTCACTGTCTTGTATCAAAGCATCTTCATGAGGAGGGGATAAATCAATGTCTTTATCCAAGGGATCATACACAATGGTTTCATGAGAAATAGAGTAATCAACATCCAAATCCAAAGGGTCATCCCAAATGGGGGGATTATCATTCTTATCAATAAAGCACATTGCAGGATCCTTAGAGGGGAAAGAAGGTAAATTATATTTAAAGTAGGTTCATACAAAAGACATATATTAGGAGAAGAATTAACATCAATCCTCAACTCATCTCCATAAAGATAAATATGATGGAGAGATATATTAAATTCATCTTCTTGCTCTAATATATCCTTACAAGGAAATTAAAAAGAGGAAAAAGCAGCATCACATGCACTAGATAAAGTCTTTCTAGGTGTAACATCATGCAATGGTAAGGTAAGAGGAGAATGTTGTCTAATCCCAAAAGTTATAGAAGAATGTTTGGAAAATATTTGAAACAACTTATGAAACATGATAAAAAATAAAGAAATGCATAGAAAATAGATCTAGATATATCCCAATGCATTCAAATGAGATTTATAAAAAAGGAAATCAAACACAAAAAACACAATAGGGTATCTAATTCCACAAAAGGAGTTGTTGTAAAGTGGGTTCACCAAAATGTATAGGATAAAAGTGAACACAAAAGATAATAGAAAGGGAGATCTAACACAATAGGGCATCTAAATCCACAAAAGAAAGGGGTAAGTGTGTCGGGTTCACCAAAGTGTATAATATAAAATGTGAATGGGGTCGTAAAACAATGGTTTGCACATGAAAGAGACCCCAAAACCAATATTTTATACATACATGAGATTGTATTGATATGAAAAGTAAATGTAGATGATTAATATTGAAATTAAGAAATAAAGGTACTTACCTCTAAAAAAGAATTGGTTGAAAACCCCATTAAATGATCTCAAAAATAGTTGATTTTTGTGATTTTGAACTGAAACTGTGAGATCTACAAAACCCAAAAATATTTTTTTGAGATGAGATCAGGTCATCCTTGACCCTCATAAAAGGTCAAAGATGACCTTGAGATTTTGAAGGTCAACTTTGACTTTGTTCACGGATCTTGGAAGTTTGGTGAAAAGGGTATCCAGATCTTCACTTTAATTCATCATCCTGCACCTGTACCTACAAGAAAAATGGTTTTGTCTGTTGGGGGGGAGGGGTTTGCCTTAGTCAAACCCCAATTTAGGAATTAACCTTGAAATTGAATGGAAATTGCAGAGATAAACAAAGTAAATGAAACAATTCACCTTGCTTATGTTGAAAACCCTTCTGAAGGATTCAAATCCTTGAATCCACAAGAATGGATGAATGTAGAATCAAATGTATGATGTCTCCAATCAATTTTCTTTAGATCTTCAACACCAATCTTGAATGGATCTTGAATTTGGAAGAGGCTTGAATGGAAATGGAGGAATCTTCAACAAGAGAGCTCCATAGAGCTTGAATCCTTCAATGACTACTAATGGATCTCCTTCATGAATTGGATCTTGAATTCTTGAATGCTTGATCTTCTTGCTTGAGAGCATGAGAGATTGTGAGATTAGATGGAGAAAATGAGAGAGGAAGGCTTCCTTTTATAGTGATCTAGGGCACAAGAGGGGCCTCGTAGAAAACAATAATTAAGGGCCCATGGCACAAAACTCTAGAGAGGTGCACATGGAGAGGAAATTAAATTAAAGTCTTGACACAAAACTCTAGGAGGGGACCACCCTTAATATATAAATAAAAATAATTATTTAAGAGCCTTGTCACAAAATTCAAGGTAAGGCCAACCCCAAAGTTAATTTGAGTATTAGGCACAAAACTTGAAAAAGGATAATCTCCAATAATAAATTAGGAATCCTATACAAATCTTGAGAAAGGTCCACCTCAAATATTAATTTGAGAATTCAACACTTAATCTAAGAAATAGTGGCACGGAAGAGGGAAAAGACAAGATTTTGACGAAGCCCTGAAACCAGAAGCTAACCTCGAGGAATTTAAACCCTAGGGTCAAGGATGAGATCAACCTTGACCTAGGTAAGGGTTGAGGTCATCCCTAACCTAGGTTAGGGTCAAGGTTGACCTTGAGCTTGAGGTCAAGAATCTTAGGTTCATAGTCCAAAATGCCAGGAAAATGCCCGGAAGAAGTGGAAAATGGGGAAGAACAAGAGAAAAAGCCACATCCAAGTTGAGTACCCATTCAAGGCATTCAACATGACCCCAAACCACTTACTCAGAGGGATAAATATTCTTAACATGGAAGTGCTTCCATTTTAAGATGATATAATTTCTAATACCACTGATCTTAATTATGAAATCAGGTTACAATACCTGGTGTGATACCTACAGTATTGTTAAGTTTAATGTAAAAACCACAAAGATTAACAACAGGATTGCAAGACAAAAAGTAACCAATTCTATTCAAAATTGGAGTTTATACAACTTTTATGGATTCCAAGGGTCACTAGAACCCCTTGGAAATAAAATGAAGACTCCTCATAATGTTTATTACAAATAAACTATTAAAACCACCAAAAAATATCAAAAAACTATATATATAAAAATTGGCCCACTTGAAGAAGGCATAACTTTCTAGTCCTAGCTATGAATTGTGAACCATTTACTCCATTGGAAAGGTATTTAATAAATGTCAAACCAAATTTGGGAGGCCACACCAAGGTGATGTCGAGGCCCCAAATTGCCCCAAAGACCCTCAAAATTGTAGTTTACTGAAGCATAGAAAATACCAAAAATTTGAATTTCAATATTTTTCCAATTCTATCCTGGACTATGCCCTAATCATTCCTCCTCCTCGAGAGGAAATGGGCCCCATTGCACTAATCTTAGGCAACATATAAGGAAATTGATCTAAAAATTGTTCCATAGTTAACCAATTGCCTTGATGAGAATGTTGACCAACTCGAACCACCCGATAAAGAGGAATGTTCTAATTTCTCAAAGTCTTTAAAATAACTTGAGTAACATGGTCACATAGGACTAGAGCAGTAATACATGGATTTAATTTTGTATCTTGAATGTGTTTAGTAGCTTTGTAAATTTCTAACAAAGTAGGAAATTGGGGTATCAATAATTCCACATTGGAAAATGGATGCAGTCCCAAAAATGATGAAAAATTAAGTTCAAAAGAATTATCACCAACTTGTTTAACAATAGTATACAAGCCATAACAAAGATGATGAAGCTTCCTATTTGGTTTGTGAAGGTGCTCTTTCTGAAGATGTAACCATACCTTGTGTTGGTTCCTTTTCTTTCTACTTGCAAATTTACACTATGATTGACAAACTAATGTCACTAACTCTATCACCACTCCAAACTCTGCAAGGAAAAGGGCCAATTAACATGGATCAAATATATGATCCTCCTACACTTTGAGCTCTAATGATGAGGTGGGTATACCTTTGATTTACTTCTTAAAGGAATCAAAAAATGTTAAGCATTAATGTCCTTGACACATTGATTTAAAGATTTTATCATTTAAAAGTTTGATTGATGATGGAGAACTGCTTCCTAAAAATGGACTAGTGTCTTGTCCTAGGGCATAGAGTCACAAAATACATACATCAATTGAAATCCTAACTTAAACATGCCCAAATCTAGAATAAGTGTTTTTCCTATTACTCCTCTCACTCTCAGACCTGGACATCAAATTCCCATTCCACCATGAATTCTTTGAAACTATCTTTAAGGATTTAATCCTAACTTTGGCAAGAACTCAAAGACAATTTCACAATATACCTTATATACCATACATTAACTTACTTTGTAACATTAACATATAAGAATTTAGGATCAAAACAAGAAGACATACAAAAATTTGAGATTGGAATCCAAGTGTATTCTCATTAAAATTTTGCAGAATCAATACATTGCAAAATAATAAAATGCTAGGAAAATAAACCCTAAATTTGAGCTCTCTCTATTTAGTTTCCAAATTGACCATCAACACTAAAAAATACATCAAACTACAATATATATTGTCACTAGTCATCTTCGGATCCCTGAAAGTTAGGATGCAACATGCTACGGATGACTAGGATAGAACTAAGGTTTCAACAACCACTTCACCAACTAGATTTAATCAAGAATTACTGCAGGGGAGGAAACCAAGCAATCTGGAGCAATCAAATCCAAGATTGATCTTCATTTATGGGTATAACTCTGGCTGGTACGCAAGAAACTAGAGCTCCATCATTTCATCTCTCTCTTTACTTCACTGGCAACATAATTTGAGAGACTATTTCACCCACTTTCCATGGCACAGGTATCTTTCTACAGTCAATCATCACCTCTAGACCATATTGTGATAGTGAATAAGATCAAATTAGGAAAATTAGTTTCCCAAGCATTAACTAGTCCTTTTCTTGATGTAAACTCATAAATAATTCAAATTTTTGGTGGCAATGTTTAGTCAGGCAAGTTTTTAAATGCAGTCATTGATCTTTTTCTTTCCTGACAGATCGGGTGGTCCTCACTAAGTTGCTAGATATTTCATAACTTGGTTGTTTCATCATGAGACCAAGAGATAACTATGTCTCTAGTTCACTAAATTTTTGGGACATAACCACCAAGATCAAGAGACTATGAGAACAAACAGTCACATAATCACTGAATGTGAAACATAACCACTGGGGACTAACCACATTTTGACTTTAACTTAACCCGCACCCATCTAGAGATTACGTGACAAAAGACTTCACCAAATCTCTGAATCATTTTCTTAACTGGGGTTAAGTCCTAAGAACACGTGACTGAGGCAATCTCCAAGTTGCTGAAACTTTTCCTTACCCTGGGTTACATCTAGAGATTAAATATTGATTGTCGATCTTGTCTTCATCCTGCGGTAGTCACGCTATCTCCCAATCTCATCCTTGACTTTGACTTCTTTAGGAGATTTGGTAACTGGAGGAAATAATATCTACTTTATTATATTTAGAGACTTGGCGACTATAGTCATATTCAATAAATTTTTCAATGTAGTCACTAAGTCTCATGAAGCACTTAAAGCATTCAGAGACTTCTCGACTGAAGGCATTCGCTGAGTCGCTTGATAAAAGAGAATATTCTCATGCCTTAAGGAGACTATGTGACTAAAGGGTTTTGGGATGTCGCTTAACAAAAAGGAATATTCTAAATTTCTTAGGAGACTAAGCAACTAAAGGAAAAGATAACCGACTGCCAGGTCGCTGAATGCTAAGCCACTAACCGCTAAAGTCAATTGATTACATGACCAATGCAGTCGCCTAATCGCTAAATAAAAAGACTAACTGCCTGGGGATTTAGAGATCTAGTGAATGCTTAGTTGCAGAGTTGCCGAATGAAAGACAAAGTAGCCTATCGAGGAAATAAAACATGTGCAAAAAGGAGGCTTAAGTGACTGAAAAAGGTAATGATGAAAAAGAAAAAGCCAAGGGTTTTGGACCTTAAACAATTTTTAGAAACCCTTAAATATGGAATTTAGACCTATTTATAGACCTTAAAACATGAATTTGTCCTTGGTTTCTGCACATGAATCCATGTGATTTTTACTGAACCTTGGACACATGATAAACTATCTCTGGCTAAAGGTGCAAGCCATGAAAAACTATGGATTCAATTTCTAGGATTTTCCTTGGGATAAGACCATTTTCATTGGATTTTTGAATTAACAAGAAAATGACCTAATAGTGGCTCTGTCTAGGGATGATGGGTAACTTGTGCCCATGCAAGAATTTAGAATTTCTGGTGAGAGTAGACCACCTACTGAAAAATGAAAACTACAGAGAGCACTTGGACAAAAACCTACTAACAAAGGAAAAACCAAACAAAAAGAAACACACACAAATATATACAAACCTAACTACTGTTCATGGAAAGAAAAATACCTTCAAATGAAGTATTTCTTCAAAATTGTTGAATGTCATGATTGAGCTCTTTGATAATGTAGGAATCTAGTCCCCATTTTTCATGAATCAAATATGGCCCTAACCAAATTGGATCAAATTTTCCATGTTTTCCTTTATCCTCCAATCTAGCATTCCAAATTAGTACTAAGTCATTAGGTTCAAACCTCCTTTTTATAGCTCTCCTGTCATATAGTTTCTTGACTTGTAACTGCAACTTAGCATTTTTTGAAGTTGATTCTCTTCTAGTCTCATCCAACATGATCAAATCCTCAATTCTCAATTGCATTTCATCCTCTAGATCATCATCATACACCTAAAAAAACTTGTACATTTCTAATAAATTGTTCAAAGGAATCCTTGCATGTATTCCATACATCAAGTCAAATGGTGCACATCCAATTGCCTTCTTTACCGTTACCCTATCAGCCCATACAACTAATGGCAATTTTTAGAATCTTTATCAAGATTTTGTTAGATGATTCTGCCTATCCATTTCTTTGTGGATGATAAGGTGAGGTATATGACATTTGGATTCCTAAACCATCATATAATTACTTGTATTTAGAAGATCTGAAGCACATTGCATTATCATTAACAATCCTTTCAGGATAGCCAAATCTTGTAACAATATTATTCAATAATAAATCAGTCACCACCTTGCTAGTTGCATTCCTTGTAGGTATAGCCTCTACCCACTTTGTAAAATAATCAGTAGCAACTAAGATCCAAGAGTGTCCCCCACTATATTTATTTGGTATTTCTCCTATAAAGTCCATTCCCCATTGTTGGAAAGGGGCTTGCATTTCCACTAGCCTCAGTGATACATTTCCTAAAAACTTGAGCTTACCAGAAAATCTCTGACGAGCATCACACTTTCTTACCAATTGTTCTGCATCTTTGAAGATTGTAGGCCACCAAAACCCTACTCTCAAAATCTTTTGAGCAGTAGTCTTACCCATGTAATGTCCACCACACACTCCTTCATGCATTTCCTTCAACAATTTGTCTTCTTGACTTTCATCTCCACATTTCAATAAAATGCAATCCAAATTCCTCCTCCATAATTTTCATTTGATGATAAGATATTTTATTGCTTGCAACTTTAGAGTTCTTTTCTTGCTATCATCCAATCTTGGTGGACACTTCATGTTTCTCAAATAGTATATAACATCTTGATACCAGATACAATCATCCATATCACATGTGTAATCAATTTCAGTTTGATTTATCTAATTTGCATCAAGATTGGATTGAGCCATCAATTTTGCCAATCCTTGTCCTCTAACCAATTTGGTGATTTGGATATCAATGTTAAATTCTTTTATTCTATTAATCCATCTGCATCTCCTCCCAACCACCTCTTGCTATGAGAAAATGTCCTTCACTATAGCACTTGGTACAAAAGAAATCACAATTTCTCACATCAAATAACATCTAAAAGTCTTTATAGACTTCACAAGTGCATACACTTGTTTCTCATTGATATCATATTTCAATTCCGCAACCTACAAAGATTTACTGAAAAATGCAATTGGCTGCTCAAAACCTTCATTATTTTTCTACAACAAAATTACAGCAATAGTATGAAAAGATGCAAAAGAGAAAATGTGCATTGGAACATTATAATTAGGTGCTTTAAGCATAGGTGCATCTTTGATTTCTTGTTTGATATTTTTGAAAGCTTCATTAGGCTCACCTTCCCACTTGATCTCAAATCTCTTTTTCAACATTTTGGATATTGGTCTAGTAACTTCAACAAAGTTAGTAACAAATATCCTTAAGAAATTTACCTTGCCATAGGAGGATTGAATTCCCTTCACATTTTTTGGCTTTTGAATCTTTTCAATTGCCATTACTCTTTCTGGGTCAATTCTCACTCCTTGCTTTCCAACTAGGTGTCCAAGCAACTTGCCTTCGATTACACCAAATGCACATTTCCTAGGATGTAATTAAATGCCATACTCTAAGGCTCTTACAAATATCTTCTCTAAATGAGAACAATTATCTTCTTCTTTCTTGGAATATGTAGTTAAATCATCTTGATAGACAACAAGGAAATCATCTATAAAATCAACAAAAGCAACATCCATTGCTCTTTGAAAAGTTGCACCAGCATTTGTGAGACCAAAAGGCATCCTCACATAAACATATGTTCCCCAAGGTTTTGTGAAGGTTGTCTTGAACTATTCTTATTCTTTCACAATTACTTGATTGTAACCAGAAAAACCATCCATCATAGACATCAAGTCTAATCCAGTTACTCTTTGTAGCATTGCCTCCATGTTAGGCAAGCAATAATTGTTCTACAGGGAAGAGATGTTTAGATTCCTAAAATCCACACATAAAATAATGTCTCCATTCTTCTTCTTGATAGGAACTAAGTTTGACACCCAAGTGGAATGTCTTATAGTTTTTATGATTCTAGCATCCCTTAACTTCATTATTTCTTCTTGCATTTTAGGTGCCAAGGTAGGATTAATTGGCCTTTGTTTTTTCCTGAAAGGTTTAGCATCTTTCTTCAAAGGAATAATATGCTGAAACAAGTCTTCTCTATAAACCTTTAGGTCATCATATGACCATGCAAAAACATGCCTAAATTTTCTTGATAATTCAATCAAAGACTTCCTTGCCTTTTGGGATATCTCTTTTCCAATGTAAACTTGCTTTGGTGCCTCTTGTGTACCAAAATTAATTTCTTCCGGGTCTATCTAGTCTCTCTTCTTAGTATCCATCTGAACTCTATCCTAATTATCAAATACAATTTCTAAAACAACAAGTCCCTTGGGAACATTGTTAGTCTTAAGTTGCAAGACATCATTACCAAGGATAACTTCTTTTCCTTCTACAGTCTCAACCAAGGCTGAGCAATCTAGTTCCTGACCATGATACTGATCTTCACAATTCATAAATCTCAAAATATCTTGGTCATCTTCAAAGACTTGCCAATTTTCAACATTATCTGGTATACGAGGCCTAGCCTGAATTTCAACTTTAGAGACACCAGAAAAAGTAATGTCACTAGGATTGATTGCTATATTGGCTAACAAGTTGGCCATCTTATTTTTGCTTCTATCCTTCCATAGAATATTGAAGGCATCAAAACATTCACCCAAACAACATTTCTATATTGTTTCAATCTTTTGTTCTTAGAAGCATATATTGATCTTACTTGGGATACAACAAACTCAGAATCTCTAACAACTTTTACACACTTAATTCCATGCTTGTGTTCCAACCTCAATCCTATTAACAATACTTCATATTCTGCTACATTATTGGTACAAGAGAAACTCAATGTGAAAGAGAACTTGTAAGTATTTCCATCAGGAGAGATGAGTAAAATACCTTCCCCTAAACTATCTTTGCAGTTTGCACCATCAAAGTACATCACCCACAAATCACCCTTCTTAGATTTAGCATTTACCTCCATAGTGATAGGGGAAATATGGGCTCCTTTTCAAGCATAGTGACCTCTTGTCTAAAATCATTGATATCAATATCCATAAAATAGTTAACCTCATTGTCAATATTCCTTTCAATCATGTGGCTAACTCTTGGCTCCCTTTCGACCTTAATAGATTGATCATCTATCTTGAAAGTTGCAAAGGACAAGTTAGATTGCAAACTTCCACCCATGGCAGCACTCCAATTCCTAGACAATAGCATCCCATAATGAGGAGGGATATCTACTACCAAGACACTCATGGTCAATTTCTTCTTTGGATAGGCTGCCAATTTGTAAGGCATTTCATTTATAGTCCCAATGATTGGTACTTCTCTCTGATCCATTGCACAACATCTACCCTAGACTGTATCAACCTTAAACCCCAACTTTTCCATGATTATAAAAGGCATGATAGTATTTGAGGCACCTGAATCAATCATACAATTCCATTTTTTTATTCCATTCACAATGATACTTAAGAAGAAAGGATCTATGTTTTCAAGGCTAACATTGATAGAGTTGTCCAAGTATATAGGTGGTATTTGAGATACCATTCCCTAAACATCCACTTCTTTCATAACTTTATCCTGAGACTCATTAGCATTACAGGAAACATTATTATTATGAACATTATCTACCCATGCTAGAGATCTATCCTTATGTTCGAGGATTCTTAATAACTTTGACAAAGGAACCTTGATAGTTATCTGAGACAATATAGCCAACATATCAATAGGGGAAGAGGAAGGAATCTCAATTTTCACTGCTCTAGTATCCTTTTACTTGTCAGACACATCAGCTATAGTTGTCACCTTCATTTTTTTAGTTTTAGCCATTGTACTAACTGGCTTCTTAGCTTTCTTTTGATTGTCTCTATCATGAACAGTAGACATATTCATAACTCCACCTCCCTTAGGCTCCCACTTCTTACCTCTCACATTTTTTAACTTCACTAAGTGATCATCTTTTGATTTGTTTCCAGTGGGTCCCTTGGAATTTATGTCTTTTATTAACATTCCTGTAGCTTTTCCAGTGGTATCATTTGTTGTCATACTTCTAGTTTGCACTTGAGCTACCATCTCTGTAGTGATCTTAGCAATTTCTTCTTTTGAAGGTCTCCTCAAATTCACTTGCTCTGAGGAAGAAATCATTTTACATGTCTTTTCATCAATGTCTTCATTGTCAGAGAAGACCTCTTGATGGAATAGTGCCTTATTATGTCTTTTTAAACACACATCAGTCTCTTCATTAATATCAGAATCATATTCATATCCCAAATATGAGGTAGTCATGTTACAACCAATATCATCATGAGTTTCTTCTTGATCAAGTTCTTCTAAACCATCATCTTGGTATGAAGCTATGGATTGTTCAACTACACAATGTTATGTAGAATGAGGAGATTGGCAAGCCATACACCATGGTCTATCCTCCATGACATTCATAGAATCCTTTTGTAAAGGATCAGGGACAACCCTGTCATTGTTTCCTTTTGTAGTAGGTAAAATAGGTTTTCCATCCTTCCATTGGGTGTTGTAAGGGTAATTTTGCAACCTATTGTGCCTATTGAAATTGTTGTTGAATTGGGGCTTTTCAGCAATAGGAATCTTATCATTTCCTCCACTAGGTGCTTTCAAATCCTTTAGTGCATTCAACACTTTATCCAACTTATCCATTTCTTACCTCTTACTTACAACATTTCTTTCATTATCTCTTTTATATCTTTTGTCCCCAAACAACTTAGGATCCTCTCTTTTCCCACCCAATTTTCCTAATATTTTCATATTGTTCTCAATGTTGACAGAAATTCTAAAAGCATCTTTGAGAGTTCTAGGTTCTTTATCTCTCAATAAGTATCCAATCTTTCCATCAAAGGCATTGGAGTATGTGGTCAAACAAACATTGTCATCTAATCTCATAACTTGAAACAACTTATGCATACCCTTCTGAAATCTCATGTTGAACTCAGCTACAGACTCATTCTAATTTTTCCTTATAGTGTTAAATTCATTTAACATGAAACTAGCATTAGGCCTTGTATCATCTTAAAATGGAAGCACTTCCATGGTAAGAGTGTTTAGCCCTCTGAGTAAGTGGTTTGGGGTCATTTCGAATGCCTTGAATGGATATTCGACTTGGATCTAGTTTTTCCCCTTGTTCTACCCCATTTTCCACTTCTTCCTAGCATTTTCTTTCATCCTGAACTGTGAACCTGAGATTCTTGACCATAAGGTCAAGGTTGACCTTTTTACATCAAGGTCAACCTTGACCCTGACCTAGTCAGGGTTGACCTCAACCTTGACCCTAGGGTTTGGGATCTTTGGTGTTAGCTTCTAGTTTCGGGATCTCATCAAAATCTTGCATTTTCCCTCTTCGGGGCCACTATTTCTCAGATTAAGCATCAAATTCTCAAATTAATATTTGAGGTGGACCTTTCTCGATATTTGTATAAGAATCCTAATTTTTTATTGGAGATTAGCCTTTCTCGAGTTTTGTGCACCTCAAATTTTGTAACAAGGCTCTTAAATAATTATTTATTTCTATATTAAGGGTGGTCCCCTCCTAGAGTTTTGTGTCAAGACTTTAATTTAATTTCCTCACCATGTGCACCTCTCTAGAGTTTTTTGCCATGGGCCCTTAATTATTTTTTTCTATGAGGCCCCTCTTATGCCCTAGATCACTATAAAAGGAGGCCTTCCTCTCTCATTTTCATATCAAGTTTTCACATCACTTCATCATCAAGTTTCTCAATCTCTCAAGCTCTCAAGAAAGAAGATCAAGCTTTCAAGACTTCATGCATTCAAGCATCCAATTCATCAAGGAGATCCATTAGTAGCCATTGAAGGATTCAAGCTCAATGGAGCTCTCTTGTTGAAGATTCCTCCATTTCCATTCAAGCCTCTTCCTAGTTCAAGATCCATTCAAGATTGGTGTTGAAGATCTAAAGACAATTGATTGGAGACATCCTATATTTGATTCTACATTCATCCATTCTTATGGATTCAAGGATTTGAATCCTCCACAAGGGTTTCAACTCAAGCAAGGTGAATTGTTCCGTTTACTTTGTTTACTCCAGCAATTTCAATTCAATTTCAAGGTTAATTCCTAAATTGGGGTTTGACTGAGGCAAACCCCCCCCCCCCCACAAACAAACAACCAAAAACCCTCTTTTCCTTGTAGGTATAGGTGTGGAACTTTAGATCTGAGAGTAGATTTGGATACCCTTTTTGCTAAACTTTTGAGATCCGCAAACAAAGTCAAAGTTGACCTTCATTTTCCTGAGGTCATCCTTGACCTTTTAAAAGGTCAAAGTCGACCTGAACAAATCTAGGAAAAAGATTTCTGGGTTTTGTAGATCTTGTAGTTTTGATTTAAGAATGTGAGAATCAACTATTTTTGAGATTGTTTGACAGGGTTTTCAGCTGATTTTTTTCAGAGGTAAGTACCTTTATTTCTTAATTTCAATATTAGTCATCTACATTTACTTTCTGTATCAATACAATTTCATGTCAGTGTAAAATATTGGCTTTGGGCTCTCTTTTATGTGCAAGCCATTTCCCTAGGACCCCATACACTATTTTAGGCCTATCACCATATTGCTCCTTGAAGCATTTCTCAAAAGAATCCCATGTGTCAATACAACAGTTAGGGAGTCTTTTGAACCAGTCTCTAGCATCTTCCACCAAAGACCGAATAAATAGTTTCATGACTACATCCTCATGTTCACCCTCATAATCATTTAGAATATCAACAAATAACCTCAGGTGTTCCTCACAACTAATAGTATTGTTACCAAAAAATTTAGGTACTTTGTCTCTTATGTCATTTGGGAAATCATTTGGGTAGCATGGTATTCCATCAAAGCTGATTTTCCTATACCCTTCTAATTGCATAGGTCTTCTTTGAAAACTTGAACTAGTGTTTCCACTAGGATTAACATTCATATCTATATTTCCACCTACTGGTGCACTTCACTATTCTTTAGGGTCAACATTTATCTTAGTAGATGAAGCAAGCAATGGATTATGAGCATTAACATTATCAGATGGAGCAACATTAGAAGTTGTGGATGGCATACCTATTTCAGTAGTAGATGGTCCAAGAGTGTTTCTAGATGAAGCCTTCAAGAACTAGATCTTCCTTCTTTTTTCTACAAGGGAGGCTTCAATTTTAGCCTTCTCTAATTCTCTTGCAAGATCATCATCTTCCTTCCTTTTCCTTTCCATCTTTGTATCTTCACCTAAACCAGGTGGTGGGGCCTTTGGTACTACCACTAGTTCATTTATTTGAATCCCCACCATCTTTTTTTTTCCCCTCCGATTAGCAAAAATAGTAGGCCTAGTGGTCTCTTTTTCATTTGTATCTTTAGGTTGAGAAGCATAAATCTGGACCTGTCTAATCATAGGGCCCTATTTATCAAATTCATGGTCTTGCAATAGGCGTTCTTTTTCACATCTCAAAGCATCAAGATCACCAAAAATTTCATGTTGTAAAGATTTAGGAGAAGAAGCAAGAATTTTCTTTCTCTCCTTTATCTCATTAATCTTTCTAAGTAGAGATTCTCTTTCTATTAATGCATTCATTTTCTCAACCTCTCTTTCTTTCTATAATATTTTATATATTAAATCTTGCTCTGCTAACTATAATCTCAATACACCCAAATCATTTGGGTCTACCATAATATCTTCAGAGCTTGAGGAAACATCCCTATAAGTGAGATTTTGAAATGGGAAATGGACCCATCTTGGTCTCATGGGTTTCCTTCTAAACATATCCTCATCTAGACCAAGATTTGGCCCAAAGCCTCTTTCCCCTGCCTGCACATCTTGACCTATAGGTGTACACACTAAATAGTGCACTTCTCTAAGTGATTACTTCCAAGGGAATCCATGAATGGGAAACCTTGAGAAAGTGACCTAGAGCTCCCTAGGCATGGAGTCACAAGGATGTTGATGGTGCTCTTAGCTAGAGCTATTGAAGCATGCAACCTTTCTAGTAAACCACACAATGGGAGATTCAAAGAGAAAAGGGCAAGAATGCCAATATCCTCAAGAATCAAGATGAGAATGCAATGCAATGCAACTATGCTAAGAATGAAGATGCAAGCTAAGCTATGAAAATGAAAGGATTACAAGCCCTTGCTAATTAAGCTATGTGAGCTAATCTAGAGCATGAAGGAAACTAAACTAGATGCCATGAAAGCTTAAGCTAAAAATGAAAGAATGAAAGCTAAATGCATGAAGATCTCCAAAGCTCCAAAGTCTCCAAAAAATCCTACAGCATAAGATTAGTATTCAAAGTTGGGATCCTAGAATGAGAAAAGAGCTCTCCTTTTAAACGAATTGAAAAGGAATGGACCATGGAGATTAAGAGGCGAAAGATTTAATCAAGGGTGGAGCATGAAAGAGGAGCAATCCATTTGCACAAATATCCTCCAATGAGAAAATAAGAGTTGACTTTTGTGTCCATATGAGACAAAAAGTGATTTTCTTCTTTTTATAAAATAAGAATAATGCTTTATTTGTACAACTTAGGATAAGAGGAAAAGTGGGGGCTTTTTATTTAATAAAAGCGAAGGAAATTCCTTTTAAATAAATAAAGACTTAGGATAAAATGGTTAGCCCATAGAAAATAATCAAATAAATGATAAAACTAGGATTTTATCAAGGAAAGTGATATAATTTGAAAATATTGATTCAAGGATTTGATAAATTACTGAATGGGGGCCCAAAGTCTAGGTGACCATTTTAGGGTGCATACATTTGCCCCTCTTTGACTAATGTGAGATCAATTTGGGATCACATGTGGTCAAAGAATGGAATTGAAATGTAAGATCAATTTGGGATCACAAAACAACCTAGATGTGTGTTCGATGAATGGGAACACATCAGGAAAAAGATAAGCATAAGCTAACAAAGATAAGCTAAAATACAAGACCAACATACCTGTAAATAGGAAATCATCAAGTCTCAAAATAAGAGATAAAAATCTCAAGGTTCAATTGATAAAGCTAAAATCAAGGATTAAAGCTACTAGGTACTACCCCCTTGGAATTGAAATGGAAATTAGGTAGAGGACAATAGCAAATTGATAAACTTGATCAAGTCACTAGAAATCATAATCAAAGATGAAAGATGATAGGATAATCATCAAGCAGTGAAGACATGCCCCAGGTTGACTAGGTTTGACTAGGAAAGTTATAGATTAAGGATGAAGTCAAACCTCAAAGAGATGAAGTGAATGAAAATGAATGAAAGACTAGAAGGTTGAAAGAGATGGGGATGAAGAAATGGAGATGCCCCAATGAAGATCGAAGGATCGGGCCTCAAAAGGTCAGCCAACTGCGCAAAAGAGGGTGAAATTTTTGAAACACAATTTTGACTATCAAGATGAACTCAAATTTCAATTTTGATCCCGAAAATGGATCTAGAATGTCGAAATTAGCCAGGGCTGCAATTTTTGCAAAATTCTGAGGTGTTTTGAAAATTAGGTCAAAAAGTTAAAATGCTATAAAAGGGGGTAAAAACATCATTTTCAAAATCATGTCTTATTGCGATTTGAGAATTTTGAGAGCTTAGAGAGAGAAAATGGCCCAACAAGAAGCAATTCTGGTTCATGAGCATCGATTCAAGCATGCCAAGTTTAACAACCAGCCTCCTTAATATGGTGCCCTGGTATGTTTTCAAAAAAACTCACTTTTTTGAGTCATTAATGAATATTTATGTCATTTTAAAACATGTTTTTAATGATTTTAAAATATGTCAAATTTTACTCATGCAAAATATTGTACGATAGTTATTTAAGTATCACACCCTTTGATAATATTTGTCGTGCGATAGTTCATGGGTCAAAATAGTATTGCACCAATGTTTGATCTAGTATCACATGATACCAAATGAAACATCGTGCGATACTATGTTAAATATCACATTCAAAGATATTATCGCACTGTTACTGAGGAAAATATCACATGATACTTTACCAGAAAACAATATCGCACAGTGTAAAAAAATGACATGTTTTTATTTTTTTTAGCATCATGACATGGGTCCAGACAATGTTTGCTGTTAAGATGTTTTGTACTAATTTTATACATCCATCATGATATGTTCTAACATCTGGTTTGGGGTTATGGCTTGCAAGAGAACTTTCATGTGCTCCTCATTAGAGCACTGTGAGTGACCGGGTTACGATGTGTCTAAGATCTTGATGATCTAGGATGAGCAGACTTGGGGGAGATGGGCTTTAGGTACTTGTTGTAGATGCCCCATATTTAGGAAGGTCATGGGTTATTAAAAGCACTGGCTGAGAGGTGGCACAGTGAGCATAACACCTTTCACTTGCCAACTAGAGAGGCCATGATTACCTTGGAGGATGTCTATCAGATCCTTCGAGTGCCTAGCCATAGAGAACCAGTGAGTATAATCATGTTTATAGATATTCATAGATGTAAAGTTTCCATATAATAGAAATTGACATGATTGTTTGTTGGCATAGGTATACTATGACCAGGATCTAAATGAGTGACAACAGGTCATCCAGGACATATTCTAGGATGTTACCATTATTGACACACACCTCAGCTGGGATTGGTTGATGGAGGAGTTTGATTTCTCGGTTCTGTGTATAGTGTTCTCTATAGTAGCACAGGCACTGATTGCTGATAGGAGCCAAAGAGGGTTCCCATTGGGTTGGGGCAGGTTGGTGGTAGACCTGATAGCTCACCCATGATAGATGGCATGGGGCCCAGCCATCCTAGATGACATGTACCATGAGCTCCATGATATTTTTTATAGGGAGAGTAGGACTTGGGCATGTAGTCTTGTCTTAGTAGAGGTATGGGCATGGGAAAACATCACCATTATGCACCCACATGTGTAGCTGAGGGAGCAGAGATGCCCCTATATATATAGATATATAGGTTTCATCAGTTAGCCACATAGTGGGGATGTGACATATTACCACAGGTTACTGGATGAGCTCACATCATTTCAGTGGAGACCATATAGGGCTTGTGATAAGTGGGGTGATCGCAAGTGAGAGCTAGGATACATGTTGTGCAGTCGGCCACTAGTAGGTCAAAACTCTGAGATAGTAGAGCACTTCATGATCACCTAGGTCTGGAGATAGTTTGGGTGATAGTAGAGGGTGCCCACAGAGACCATTACCTATGCTCAGGTGAGAAATGAGGAGGGACAGGGATGGCTGCCAATGTTGGACTACCAGCAAGTAGTACAAGATACTATGGCTATATGCAAGGAGCCATGCGACTATCTCCCAGATATGGCAGATGCAGGTGCGGATGCAGCCTATAGGGCAAAGTGGCGGTGGTTTCCATTCCCTCTATTTACTATACCTAATGCATAGCCGATAGCATAGGGTGATGATGGAGATGATGGAGGGGATGGAGGAGGTGGAGGGAGAGTTAGGGAGATAGGATAGGGGTCTCAATTAGGTGGCCAGAAATGACCATAGAGACAGGGTTCTGAGGATGAGAGGGATGATGCAGCAAGACCATCTTTCCACCAGGTGGACGCTAGGTAGGATCAGCTTGCAAGGGGAGGAGGAGAGGATCTCAGGGTGAGGATCTAGGTTTTGGAGATAGAGATGCAGTAGCTATGGATTACTATAGCTATGAGAGATCAGTAGCTAATTGATTTGGGAGCCGAGATAGATCAGTGGGAGAGGGTAGCTCAGGAAGATGCAACAGAGATTCAGCAAGAGGTAGCATGAGCTACTTATTATCATGGACTCTACATACAGGCTATACCTGAGGGAAAAAGAGCACCACTCTACTCTTAGAGGGTAGGCATGTCAGACATGGTACCTGACAAGGCAACGACACCACCACCACCACCTTGTGATGGGGTGAGTCAGACTTAGGTTTAGGATGATAGATGTATAGAGACATACCCTGGGACATTATCTAGATTTTGGATCCCACATTGTATTTCTATCATGACATTTATATATATGAGATTTACTAGATTTGTGATATATCTTTTGTTTTTGTCCCACTTATGATGGATGTTTCAATTTTTATATTATCTTGTGATATTTCTCAAAATGTATGATATATATGCTCATGTATAATCTCTCTCATAGATGTTAGACTCATGTTTCTGAAAAATGATCTCTTTGATATAGATATGATGATAAGATTAACCCCTTGTGATGATAGGAAAAGGATGTGATGTGAAAGACAAGGAGTCAAAGACATGATCAAGAAAAGGAAAGGTGAGTGCAGCTAATTGACAAGTCCATGAAAGATGAAAGGAGAGCTCTCTCCAAATGCAAGATGCAAAACTAAGCTAACATGAACCTAAAAATGCAAGCTACTATGAAAAAGTGGTTTACTTGCAAGGTCACAAAGCTTTTAGACTCTAATATTCATCATCGAGTGTTATTGGTAACATCGCAAGATCATACAATACACACTAGTATGACTATGTGAATCTGAATATGATATATATCAAATAGATATGTGGTAATCCCACCTAGGCACCAAAGACATGTAGGTCAAGATGGATAGTGTAGTGAGATTTCCTAAGTGTAGTATAGCAAGATTATACTCACATCGAGACACAAGGAAAGTCAAGATGGCTATAAGTATGCACTTGCAAAAAAATAGTCAAGGATAATACCTTGTAGACCCCAATGTCAAGTGGAAAAAGCATAAATGCTAATGATAGTTAGGACCGACAAAATATACCCACAAGTAGAAAAAGCAATAAAACATGTCCTCATGCCCCCAGTCTTCTAGCTCAGCATCATCGAAAACTATTAGGGAGAGAACACTCATCAAAGAAATCATCATAGATAGCACACAAATAAAGTCAACTAGGTCTCAATGAGTCAAGTGTTTAAGTGTGTGTGTGTAGGTCATAGAGTCAAAATTTGAGTATCACATCTACCGGTGAGAAATATCATATCATGCTAGACTGTGGGTAAGATATTTGATAAGTGTTGAGAAACACTTAACGCTAGGGTAGTGTTGAAAAACATAGTTGGGGTTGGTGTTGAAAAATACCATTTGCAAGATGTCCTAAAGACCAATGCATCTTAGAGACCAAAGCTAAGATAGTTATGCCCCCTAGACAAAGACAAAGACAAATTCCAAACCAAGGCAACAAGGTGAAGGCAAGATGGAGAAAGGCTAACTGTCGAGGATGCATGCTAAGAAACAAGGGTGTAAAGGCCTCAAGTAGTGCCTATTTCTAGGTTTTCACCACTTGGAGATTTTATTTTATTTTCAATTTTTTTGTATTTTTGCTACCAAGGTGCCTATTTCCAGGTTTTCACCAAGGCACTTTTTCTATTTTTTTTAATTTTTTTGACTTTTTTGATTTTTTTGTATTATTTTTAGGACTTTATATGCTTTTTAGGGTTTTTTTAGCATCATATATGAATTTTTTTGGAATTTTTTTTGGATCAATAATTTATGTACAAAGGTTGCCCCTAGATAGAATAGGCATCATGGATAGAACTTCTTTAGGTGCAACACATTAATAGGATCAGGGAGTTTCTCTCCCTTTATAGTAGACAACAAGTAAGCACTTGTCCCAAAAGTAGCAATAATAATGTATGGTCCAAGCCAATTAGGTTTGAATTTTCACTTTTTCTCTCTATGTTGTTGGTTCTTAGGGTTTTCTCCTAGGACAAGATCCCCCACTTGAAATTCTCTAGGGTGAACCTTCTTGTTGAATGCTTTAGACATACACTTTTGGTAGACTCTCATGTGATCAAATGATGCTTTATGCTTTTCATCTAGAAGTTCTAGTTCTTCAAGCCTCATGGCACAGTAGTCTTCATCTGTCACTAGACCTTTAAGGGAAACTCTAAGTGAAGGAATCTCCACCTCTAAAGGTAACACTGCTTCAGCACCATAAGTGAGGGAAAAAGGAGTAGCCCCTTTTGGAGTACAAATACTTATTCTATAGGCCCACAAGGCTGAATTTATCTATAGATACCAATCTCTACCATTCTTGCGAACTGTTCTATGGAGAATTTTAAGAATGGTCTTATTCGAAGCCTCTGCTTGTCCATTTCCTTGCAGGAAGCAAATGGAGGACCAATGTTGTTTTATCTTGAACTTCTTGCAGAGATGTTTAAGGTCCTTGTTTTTAAACTAACCTCCATTGTCAATGATTATTTCAGAAGGCACTCCATACTAACAGACGATATGGTTTAAACTAAACAGAGAAACTATCTTGCCTGAGGCAAGAGAAAGTGGGACAACTTCTACCCATTTGGTAAAGTAATCAGTAGCAGTAATAATGAATTTGTGTCCACTTGATGAGTTGGGATGAATCTACCCAATGAGGTAAAAGGCCCAGCGCTAAAATGGCCAATGAGAAATAGAAGGAATAAGCTCCCTGCTTGGAGCATATATCAGGTTACTATGTTTCTGACACTTTTCGCATGATTTAGCAAAAGCTATTGCATCTATCTTCATGGTAGGCCAATAGTACCCCACCCTAAGCAACCTTTGGGCCATGGAAATACCATTAGAATGTCCTCCACAAATGCCCTCGTGAATGTCAGCTAACGCTTGGTTGGACTCATCCTTTTCCAAGCACCTAAGAAGTGTCCCATCTAAACCCCTCCTATACAGATCACCAGAGATAAGGGTGTGGTGAGAGGCATTTCGGGTCAAGTTTCTTCATTTAGAGCAATTGAAGGTTTCAAGAATAATGCCATCATAGAGGTATGATTAAATGGAACCATAGCGAGATGACTCATGGCCAACAAGGGTACAAACAACTTGGCTTTCTTGGGAGTCATAGATAGGGTATCGTAGCTCTTCCACTAGGAATTCAAATCTAGACTCATGTTGTTCTAGCTAAAGAAGTGAAGCCAATGTAGCCATAGCATCAACTACTTTATTCTTTGCTCTAGGGATTTTCTAAAATATAACAAAGGTGAAATATTGTCGCAATGAATCAACCATTTTCTTGTAGGGTACTATTTTTTCATCCTTTTTTTGGTATTCTTTATTAACTTGGTTGAAAATTAATTGTGAATCCCCATAGATATGCAGCTTTGTGATTCTCCACTCTATAGCCATTTTTAGTCCATTTTTTAAGGCCTCATACTCAGCAATGTTATTTGTACATGGGAACAATAGTTTGTAGGACTTAGGAATCATGTACCCATGAGGAGAAACAAATAACACTCCTGCTCCTGAACCATTTTGCATGAAAGAGCCATCAAAGAACATCTTCCATGTTCATGTAGTCATTTACATTATGTGCTCATCTGGAAATTCAACTTGGATTGGCGCTTTATCTTGAGTTGGAAAATCAGCCAATTGGTATGCAATGGCTTGTCCTTTTATAGCCTTATGCTCTACATACTCTATGTCAAATTCTAATAAGATCATCATCCACTTAGCAAGTCTACCTATGAGAGAAGCCTTACCAAGCAAATATTTGAGAGGATCAATCTTTGTAATGAGGTGTATTGTATGCGCCAGTATGTAATGTCACAACTTTTGGGAAGCAAACACCACTGCAAGGAAAGATTTTTCAATACTAGTGTAATTAACCTCATATGACATGAGAGTAAGACTGATGTAATATATAGCCCTTTCTTTTCTAGTGTCATCAAGTTGAGCCAATAATGCCCCTAGGGAAGATTCTGTTGCTGACACATACAATATGAGTGGTTTTCCTAGGATAGGAGGCATTAAGATTGGAGGATTGGCCAAGTATTGCTTGATTTGGTCCATGCTTTGCTGACAATCTTCATTCCAGACACATTTAACCCCTTTTCATAAAGTCTTATTAAAGGGTTGAGCTCTATCTGCTAGTTGTGAAATAAACCTCCTTATAGATTGAAGGCGTCTCTGGAGACTCCTCATTTCACTTATGTTTTTGGGAGGTGGCATATCCAATATTGCTTGAACTTTCTCTTAGACCACCTCTATTCCTTTGGTTGAAATGATAAATCCTAGGATTTTTCTAGAGGTGACTCCAAATGCACACTTTTTGGGATTTAATCTTAATTGAAACTATTCCATATGATCTAGAATGACTTCTAAATCTCCTAGGTGTGTATCCCTTTTTTTAGTTTTTGCCAAGGTGTCATCCATATAATCTTCCATATTCTTATGCATCATGTCATGGAAGATAGTAGTCATAGCTCTTTGGTAAGTAGCTCCTACATTCTTTAATCCAAATGGCATGACATTCCAGCAATAGGTTCCCCATGCACAAGTGAATGTAGTCTTTTCCTAGTTTTCAGGAGCTATCTTGATTTGATTATACCTAAAAAAACCATCCATCAATGAATAGATCTCATAACCCATAGTCATGTCCACTATCATGTCTATGTTTGGAAGTGGAAAGTCATCCTTTGGGCATGCTTTATTAAGATCTCTAAAATCTGTGTAGATGCAAATAGACTTGTCATGTTTTGAAACTAGTACAATATTGGATATCCATTCAGCATAATCAATGGCTCTTATAAATCCTACATTGAGGAGTTTTTCTAGTTTAGCTTTGACGAGAAGAGCTATGTGAGGATGCATTTTCCTCAACTTCTATTTTACTGGTTTTATACCTGGAGCTATAGACAAGTGATGCATAATGAGATTAGTGTCCAACCTTGGCATGTTTGAGTAAGTCCAAGAAAAATTAATCTTCTTTCTCTGTAGGAACTTGGTATATGCTTCTTTTTCCTATTTTGATAGAGACTGAGCTAAATGCACTATTTGTGGAGCCTCTTGTGTACTCAAATTAACTAGCTATGTAGGCTTGACAAGCACTGAAGATCTGTCCTAAAAGTAACCTAGGAGATGATCAAGTACCTCATCCTTAGGTGACTTGAAGAGGTTTTCACCCTTGAATACATCCTTTATTTTTACTTTTTTAGGTTTTGATACCGCCACATAGTGGTTTTCACCATCAGAACTCTTATTCTTTTTTTCTTTTCTTTTCATTTTGCGACTAAGGTACTTGATATCTCATTCTATCATGCTTTTAGTTGGTTCGCTAGTGGAAGAGACTATGAGTTCAAGGGCATTTAGGTAACATGTTATCTCATAGTCATTTTGGAAAGTTAGGAGCTGAGGCTCTTGATAGCATTGAGACCAATCAATTAGGTGAGAATTGGAAAGGGGTAGGTCAATGATGGGCTCAATGTTGTGTATGTGAATGGTATCATCTCTGGTGATTGCAAAGTTAGGGCCTATCAAGTATCCCTCTAAGGTACTCAAATCAAGATTTATCCTACCAAACAAAGCATCATCCACTAAAGTGACTTGCGAATTTGAATCCATTAATATAACACTAGACTCATTAGCTACCTTAGGTTGGGAACCATATGTATGAACAACATCAGTGTCCATGTCAACTATAGAATAATTAGAAAGAGATTCTCATTCATACTCATGTGATTCTGTATCTGAATCCCAGCCGAGATGTTTACACCAAGCATATTTTTGAGGCCTTGAGGTAGAGGCTTTGATGTCACCAAGGGTAACACCTTCTTGAATGCCATTTGTGTATTGATGTTCTTGAATAGGATCCTCAACATGATCTTCAACAATGGATTCTTCTTGTTCTAGGTCTGAAACTATTGGATTGGCAACTGGAGTATCTGAATCTCCCCAAAGGAGATTGGTGGAAGGGACCCAATCTTCACACCTATCTTGTTGATTTTGCAAATTGGGTATGTAGCTTGCTTCATCATCACTATCCATCATAGCAAGGATAGGAGCAATTTTCTTGTTATGACTTTCAAAACCTAGGCCAACCATTTTTTTAGACCTACATCCAAAAAGAGCATGATCAAGTGGTTTGGCTCTAGCATCTAATCTATGACTGAGAGGACCATGACCTAGATAGCCCGTACTTTTGACAAGAGTGTACCCTCTTCCATAGGCCTTAGGAAAGGGAGAGAAGTTCTCATTATGCATGTATTTGTCTTCTCTATAGATCTAGTCCTTGACAGCTACCTCTTCCTTTTCATCCTGAATGGGCACCGAGGACTCTACAAATGTACCAAATAGAGTCATGGCTAAAGATGAAGGATGCATCTCTTGTGAAGGTTTACCATAGGACCTAGGTGAGACTAGCAGTTTTGTAAAGGAGTCAATTTGATATCCCCCCATACCAAGGTCTATGGATTTGAACTTATTCTTGCATTGTGCTAAAGGTGCATCAAAATCCTCTGCTTCCCTATTGAGAGGAACATGAGTTCTTGCTGAAATTGCATTTACAGCTAATGTGTTATCCCTAGGTATACAAACTTCTACTCCATTATAGGGGAACTTAACACATTGGTGGTAGGTGGATGGCACCACTTGCATGTCATGGATCCATGGTCTTCCAAGTAGGATATTATATGCTAGAGGACTAGCATCAACAATTTGGAACAAAATGTCCTTTTCAACAGGGCCAATTCTGACAGGAAGGATGGCCAAGCCCTTGGAGCTTCTCTCTGCCTCATCATAGGCTTTAATGGTAATTTTCTTCCAAGTATCAATGACTTGCTCAGAATAACCCAGTATCTTCAACAAACTTAATGAACAAATGTTGAACCCAATACCCCTATCAATCAACACACAACTGACACGGGTCTTGTGGATCATGACTTTGATATGAAGGGAAAGATTATGTGGATGGCTCAAAGATTTGTCATCTTCTTCTGAGAATGTTAGGTAATGAGGGCTGGCAAGGTGGTTAACCATGTTTTGGAATTGGTCAACATCTATGTTGTTAGGAACATTGGTTGTACGCAAAGCATCCTCAAGGATACACTTATGTCTTGGAGATAATTCCAAGAGTTCAAACATTGAGATTTGAGCTGGCATTCTTTGTAATTGGTCAACAAGATTATAGCTCATTTTAGGGTTGACTACTGATTTGGTGGTGACATTCTTAGATGTCACTTGCTTGGGTTTTCTAGACTGGTTGGAACTAGAACCTCTAATAACCATAGGACCTTGATTTTGGCTCTTGGTGACGGCGTTAAGAGCTTGGAATGACCTTTGAGAGTGAGGACCCCTAAGCACCACCACAGGTTCTTTATCAAATATAGGAGGAGAGCCCACATCATAACCATAAGGATCTTTGTCTCTCATCATGTTGAAACTTTCCTCGACAATCTCAAGCATATTGATCACATTTTCTGCACCTGTGTAGGTATAGTTGATTTTGGCCTTGCCATTCTTGGGTTTAGAGGTTTCCCCCTTTTCATATTTGGGAAAAGGCTCCTTGAATTCCTTATGGTCTACATTGGTATTCAACCCATCAATCTAAAGTTTTCAACTTTCAATAAGATCTTGAATAAGGTGTTTAAGTTTCCAACAATGTTTGATGTCATGTCCAAAGCCATTGTGGAATTTGTAGAAAGCTTTTTCATTCCACCAATGTGTTTTGATGTCAGGCATGCAGAAATTTGTTGGATCTTGTGGTTGTGCAAGGTTATCAGCAATAAGCATCTTGAAAACATCCTCATAGGAGTCACCCAGTTTAGAAAATTGCCGCCTCTCCTTTTTAGGCTTATCCTAGTACTTTGGTTTATGCTCTTGTTGGTTGGAGGATGTGTTGAGCTTCATAGCTTGGACTGCACTAGACAAATGGAGGACTCCTTGTTCCTTGGGTTGGGAAGAGTCCACAACTTTGTCATTGACTACTTGCTTATTCTTGTTCCAATGTGAGTGTTTACCTTTGTCCTTAGTAGCATTGTTAGTATTCTGACCATTGTTTTTATTGTTATGTTTGGTCAAAATACCTTGCTCTTTCAAGACATCCTCAATACGACATGTGGTTTTGACCATAGTGTCAAAGGAGTCAAAGACCATCTTCTGAACCTCATACCACATTTTAGGCATTAAATTACTAACAATGATATCAATCCTTTGATGCTCAGGGATAGTCCTAGAATAGCAAGAGCACAATCATCTCCACCTTTGTAAAAAGATAACAAAGGATTCCCCTTGGTTCTGCTTCAAATTGCACAAGTTTAACATAGTGACTGACCTTGACAAGTTGTATGCAAAATGTTGAACAAATCTATGGACAAGTTCCTTGAAAGTTTTGATGGGAGGGGTTATGTTGGTAAACCACTCCATGGCTTGTCCCTTGAGACTCCTTGGAAATAATCTCATAAGATAGGAGTCATCTTGATGGAACTCAAAACTCATGATGTAGAACTGATGCACATGATCATGTGGGTCACCATTGTCATCATACTTGTCATACTAGGGGATTTCAACTTTCCTAGGAAAATCTGTCATACTCACACTTTTGTCAAAAGGATTGGGACAAATAGCTTCAAGTGAAAAGGAACTCTTAGGTGCCAACACCTTTTCCATCATACACTTGAGTTGCTTGATCTCCTCTTCTTGAGAGGGTCCTTGTTTCTTAATTATTCTATCCACATCAAAATTGTAAGGGACCCTGGCACCTTTGTTAATCAAGCTCTCTAGGAACCTATCCTTATTTTGGTTAAGATACTTCTCCGCATATTGTTGGAATAGTGGCTCTTGTTTCATTCTCATAAAATCTCAATCATCAAAACTTGCACTACTACCTCCATGTTGAGAGCCATGATGAGCTCATTGGGAGGGTTGTCTCGAGTTCATAGGAGGTGTTCGTCTCCTATGTTGTGAAATCCTCCTTCTGTTGGTGCTAAAAAATGCTAGTCATTTTGAGGCCAACTAACAGGCACAATAAATGCCTCTACAATTCTGGTTCACTTGAACCAAGGTTGGTAGGCCTAAAATGGATATACTGTATAACCACACAAAATATGTGCGTAATCAACAAAATCTTTCCAAAGGGGTTACTAACCCTTGGAAGATAAAGTAATCTAAAATCCTAATTGTTAGATAGATAGATATTTCAGACCAATGCTACAAATTAATACTAACCCTAATTTAATGCTTTGCAAATAAAATAGTAGATTAGAAATATATTTCACAGAAAGAAATAAATGACAATTTCAAAAGAACAGATAGACCAGTGCCTGATACAATATTAAAAATAGAGTCATATGCATTCAATATTAAAGTAATTGGAGAGAGTTTTAAGGTAACTCGTTTCTACAGAACGAGACCATCACCCTATAAGTTTCTATTTAAACAAAACTTTATGATAATTCATACAATAGGTCCTATGGTTTTTAACTCAGCTTAAGAGCCCAAAGGAAACAACAACAGGTTCCTAGACCATGATATCATTACTCAAATTGCACAAATTGATCATAAAAATGCGTAAAATAGAAAACATGATAAGATACCCTAGTTTAAAGAGTAATCCAAAATACTGATTGAACCATAAAACTATATAATCAATAAGGTAAGAGCACTTATCAGATATCCATGCTTGAGGTCTTGAAACATTGAATTTCAATCTGTGAGAAAGTCTAAATTTTTGTGTGATAGCATTGTGTTCTATTTACAATTTGATTGATTATAAATATATTTCTCAATGGTTCCTTGTGAAAGGACATGCCCTTTCACAGGACCTAATCACGCAACTAACCCTAAATATGTATAATAAATCATTACAATGTTGGTTCAGGATAAATTTCCCTTATAATTTATGAGTGTCGTGCATAATAGCTTATTCTTTAATTTCTTGCACACACAAAATAACCAATATTAATTCATCTTAATTATAATAACAAAAACATTATGTAATGTGTTAATCTTATAAAGCTATTTATTAGTTATTAATAATTAATTGAAACTAAGTATCATAAAAATAAAAAATAAAAATATAATTATACTTAAGTCCCAAAAATTATTAAAATATGAAGGATTTACATAATAAGACCAATAAATCATTATGCTTGTAATTATCATTTTATTTTGAAAATAAAAATTAATGATCCTACTTAAGAGTAAAACCCACTTAATGCAAAATAGATTTAGCCCTAAAATAAAATCTATTCACTAATGGGCTAAATCATTAAGATAAAATAATTACCTTAATAAATATTTCAAATATAAAATGACAATATAATTATAAAAATGTGTATGATTAGGGAAACCTAAAATTTTAACATTATAAAAATAACCCTAAAAACACACCTATAAAAGATTAACTAAAAAAGGTAAAATGAAACTATTAACACCCTAAAATTAAAGTAAAATAAAAGGTGAAAAATTACATTAAGGGATTTGAGATTGAAAAGAAAAAACAATTAATCATTACTCAAACCCTAAGAATACATACAAAAATCAATTTATAAATTATACACAATTAAAGTTCACTAACAATAAAAATTCTTTCACCCTAAAAATATTAATGTTAACTATATGTGAAAACATCAAAATGAGATAAGAAATTAGGTCAAAATACAAACAAATAAATATATATCAAGAAATGAATTCACCTCATCATATATTTTAAGTTTTTAGGGTAAAACAAAAAAATAATTACAATTGATTATAACATGCCAACATTTTCCCTAATAAACAATATTTAATTTAATAATTTATTTTGAAGGAAATATGATTATCTTATGTTTATATATTTATTCACACATATACTCTCAAAGAATAATGTAAAGTAGTTGGTAAGGGGGGTAGATTTGGGTAGTTAGGTAGGAAAAAAGGAATGGGTCAAGAGGTCGAGTGTTCAACTCCCTCTCCCCATTCTTTTTTTCTTTAACATTAAAGATAGACAATATATAAATAGATAATAATCACATTATTACAAAAGGTAATTAAGAGGTAGATAACTCCCTGCATGAAAGGTTATTTTAATCTTTCACTTGCACATACAATAAAATAAGTAAATACTTTCTCCTAATCCTCTTGAAGAATAATGTAGACTAACTGGTTAGGGGGTGAGAGATTAGATAGGTAGGTAAAAGATCAGCTCAAGAGGTTGAGTGTTCAACTCCCTCTCACCGCCTTTTCAGCCCAATTTTATACATATTTTTATTTTTTAAAATTATTAATATCTAAAAACAAATATGCATAAAATTAAAATATTTACAACCTAATACATGAGAGTGGAAAACAATAAATGCATACACCTTTTATCTATTTAAACCTTTTTATCAAAGGAGATTTATAAAATATGACCAATATGTATTATACTTCCCTGACGTCCTATTCCTTTAGGAGCTAAAATTTTCGCTGTCAATAGTGGCTCTTATTGGGGATGTGCATTCATGTCTGGATGTAGCGAGATCCTAGTTATCTCTAGAGAAGCACACCATAGTGAGAAAAGAAACATGATGCTTTAAAAGAAAATAAAACTAATAATATACAAGTTAGAGAATACTTCTTGTTTTAAGAGAAAAATGGCTTCAAATATTGACCATGAGTAGGGAACTCCTGAATTACTTCATCAGTATCTTGCAAATAATAAGAATTCTCACCTGCTTTTAAAACCACCATGTAAGGTCCTAGCCACAATGCCTCGAACTTACCATGTTTTCCTTTGTCTTGGTCTTTCGCACTCCATTTTAATACCCAGTCGCCTTCTCTGAAAGGTCTATCTGACACCCTTTTATCATGAAGAGTTTTGATCTATTGTTGTTGATGAAGATTCCTTTCTTGTGACAATCTTCTTATTTCATCTAATTCTGATAGCTAGCTTAACCGGTCTTCCATAAAGTTTACATCTTCAAGCTCTTCCTCTTGAATGAATTTGTAGAGTGGCAATAGATTTTTCAATGGTAGCCTCGCTTGTTTTCCATAAACCAACTCATAAGGGGAAAAACCTGTCGATCTCTTCACTGTTACTCTGTCCACCCATAAAGCTAAATTTAGTTTAGAGTCCCAAGCCTTTTTGTTATTACTCAACATTCTTCTGATAATCTTCAGTATGTTCTTATTGCTTGATTCTGCCTGACCATTCCCTTGAGGATGATATGGAGATGAATAAGATAAATTTATGCTATATTTTTTGCAAAATTATGAAAATTCCTTAAATCTGAAACACATGCCATTATCAAAAATGATCTTATAAGGCACTCTAAATCTAGTCAGTATGTTCTCCGTCAGAAACTTGATGACCACCTTGCTGGTAGCCTGCCTTGTGGGTATAGCTTCAACCCACTTTGTGAAATAGTCTGTCACAACCAATATCCATCTATGACCTCCACTCAAAGCATCTGCAATTTCACCAATAAAGTCTATCCCCCACATTTTGAAAGGTTCTTCAGTTTGTAACAGAATAAGGGGTAAAGCACCATTGTATTTCAATTTCCCAGAGAATTTCTAACATAACTCACACTTTCTAACATAATCATAGCAATCTTTGAAGACATGAGGCCAGTAATACCCATCTTTCAATATCTTGTGAGCTATTGTCTTAGCTAAAAAATGACTGCCGCACACCCCGTCATGTAAATCTTTAATAACTAACTTGGCTTGATAGGTGTCTAGACAAAAAAGGAGGATACCATCATTATTTTTCCAATATAGGTCTCCTTGGATTAGCACATATCTAGATGCTTGTAACTTTATAGTTCGTTTCTAATTATCATTTAGACCTTCTTGACACTTCATATGTTTTAAGAAGTATACTATGTCTGTGTACCATGGACAATGCTCGATACTCATTTCTGCCTTTTCTCAATCCACTTGGTTTACTTGCACTACATCCAAATTTGTTTCTGCCATAAGCTTAGCCAATCCTTGTCCTCTAATTAACTTAGTGATCTAAATTTCAATGTTGAACTCTTGAATCTAATTTATCCATCAACATATTTTTCCTATAACCTCTGATTGCCTTAAGATATCCTTAGTTGCTGCATTAGGTACGTATGCCATGATTTTGGCCCCAACCAGATAGGGTCTAAATGCTTTAACTAATTTGACCAATGCATAGGCTTTCTTTTCATGTATGTCATAATTTAGCTCAGAAAGTTGTAGATTTTTACTGAAGAATGCTATTGGTTGTTCATATCCTTTATCATTTTTTTGTAACAAGACTGCTGCTATGGTGTGGAAAGAAGCAAAGGAGAATAACTGAAATGGTTTTGAAAAATCAGGCGACTTCAAAATTGGCACTTCCCTGATTGCTTTCTTAATGTTGGCAAATGCTTCTAAAGCCTCATCTCTCCAATTTATAACTACACCCCTTTTTAACATCTTTGCAAAAGGTTTTATGATTTCTGAAAAATTTGGGACAAACTATCTTACAAAGTTGATTTGGCCAAGGAAAGATTGTATTCCCTTAATGTTTTTAGGGATCTGAACTTTATCAATTGCTTCAATTCTTTTTGGATATATTCTAACTCCTTCCTTGGAGACTATATGACCAAGGAGTTTACCCTCGGTAACCCCAAAATGACATTTCTTCGGGTTTAAGGATACTCCATATTCCAGGGCCCTTTTTAAAATCTTCTCTAAGTGCTTACAATGATCTTCTGCTTTCTTGGAATAAGCTGTGATGTCATCCTGATATATTACCATGATAATATCAATGAAATCCTCAAAAGCCACATCCATGGCCCTCTAAAAAGTAGCTCCTACATTCGTAAGCCCAAATGGCATTCTCGCATAAACATATGTACCCCATGGCATAGTGAAAGTTGTTTTGTATTGTTCTTCCTCCTTAACTTTAACCTGGTTGTACCCGGAGAAACCATCCATCATGGACAATAATTCATTTCCTGTAACTTTTTGTAATAATGTTTCCATGTTTGGTAATTCATAATTGTTCTTTAATGAAGATATGTTCAAATTTTTGAAGTCTACACAAACCTTAATATCTCTATTCTTCTTCCTAACAGGTACCAAAATTGAAACCCAAGTAGAATGTCTAATCAGCTTTATAATACTAGCATCCCTCATCTTAATGAGTTCCTCTTTCATCTTAGGAGCCAAAGTCAGATTGATCAGTCTTTGCCTTTGTCTAAAAGGCTTTGCATTAGGTTTTAAGCATATTTCATGTTGGAACAAGTCTTCTCTATAAGCTTTAAGATCGTCATAGGACCAAGCAAACACATGTCTATACTTTCTTAATAAACTAACTATATCAGATCTAATTTTAGGAGTTAACTTTGTACCAATGAAAATTTCTTTAGGAGTGTGTTCATTTCCTAAATTTATCTTTTCCACTTCATCTATATTAGTATTTTCCATTTTAACCTTATCACTAAACTCTTTACTATCAAACATCTTCTCTAGTGTAACAAGTCCCTTAGGAATTTTATTAGTTTTAAGCTAAATTACATCTTTTCCAAATAAAGTATCATTTTCCTCTATAGTTTCAACATAAGCATTTAAATCAATGAATTGATCTTCGTACCTTTCCTCACATGCAAGAAACTTTATGATGTCTCTATCATTATCAAAGATTTTCCAATTATGAACGTTATCCAATATTGATGGCCTTAGTTTGATCTCTATCTGTACAATATCTTCACATGGGATGTCATTGTGCTTAACTGCTAGGTTAGCCATGAAATCAGCAAGAATATTCTCAGCTATCTATCCATGTTATCGAAAAAGAATCAACAACTTCTATTGAATCCCACACTTCATTTTTGTACCTTTTTAAGATATGATTCTTAGTAATAAACTTGTCCCTAATCTGAGATACAATTAATTTAGAATCACCATAAACAGAAAGAATTTTGATACCATGCTTACCTACTATTTTGAGACCTAGTAGGAGCACTTCATATTCTGCAATGTTGTTAGTACATTCAAATACTAACAAAAAGGAATATTTAAAAGATTTCCCATTTGTGGATATAAACACTACACCTGCTCCATTACCATTTTTACTACATGATCCATCAAAAAACATTTTCCAAATGAGATCGTTATTTTCCTTAGCACATATTTCAATAGGGCTAGTATTTTCAATGAGGTTTTTATGAATTCTTACCTGAAAGTTCTCCATGTCGGTGTGGCAGAAGTGCGTAACTTGGCTTGGATCAACACCCTCAATGATGTAAGTAGATCTTGGTTCTCTATCAATCCTTACAACCCTGTCATTCACTGGGATAGAAGCGTAAGATAGATCTAGTTGAATATTTCCACCTACTAAATTAGACCATTGTCTAGATAATAGCATTCCATAACTAGGTGGTACTTCTACAACAGTAATGTCTATTTTATAAGATTTTTCAGGACATGAAGGGAACTTAAACTCAACATTTTTCATTATTCCAATAACTAGAACTAACCTATTGTCCATAGCATAACACTTTCCATAAGTAGTATCCACATTCATTCCTAATTCTTTCATTACTCCATGAGGCATAATATTAACCACTGCCCTAGAATCTAACATACAATTTTTAACCAATTTATTATTTATCAATAAAGTAAGAAATAAAGGATCTACTTTAGTAGCTTCTTCATTGATAGAAGTTCCTAGGTAAACAACTGGTAATTCTTCATTATCATTTTGTTCCTTTGCATCTTTTTTAACAACATCATTTATTAACTTGATCGTTTCATTCCTGCAATCAGTTAATTTAACTATTTCCATTATAGGGATAGAAAGTTTCACCTGAGATAATGCTTGAGACATAAATGAAGTACAGTTTGAAATTTCCTTACCATTGCCCTGTTTGTCCATGGTTTTTCTTATCTTCGATGTTTGATCAACATGCCTCTTAGGGGCATCTATCTTTGCTTTCTTTATCTCAGCATTCTTGTTCAGAATTCTATACATCCCTGTTGATTGTTCATTTCCTGAGTTGACATTCCTATTCCTCAAGTGATATTTGCTAAGCACTTGTTCTATTGCTGCTATAGTGTAAGCCTCTCTTTCTTTTTTTGTTATCCTCCTAATAACCGGACCCCTATCATCATCTGAGAAGACTTGCTACTCTTGTTGGTATCCCAACCTTCTGTAACTTTCATCTGGCACATATTCCCCATCCGAATCATCACTATATCCTGACCAAAAGGGTGTGGATGAAAGAGTGTTTATCATAGGCCTCTCTTCATATTCCTAGTTTTCTTCCTCTAGAATCTTTCTTGCTATAAGGCATTGATCTTGAGGGTGAGGCATTTTACAAATTTCACACCACAACTCATCCCCTATGAAATGATTATTTTTCTTGAGAGGATCTAGAGTGTCTGTCTACTTTTTTAAAGGCCTTCCATCTTTCCATTCTGTATGATAAGGCATGTCCTGTAACCTGTATCTATCATTTCTATTGAAATTTTTGTCCTATCTTCCTATTTGAAAATGACTTTTGTTTGGTTGCAAATTCTTCATCAAATCTACTAATTCATCCATTTTATCACTTTCACTGTTCTTTTTCGAGATTGCAAGATCGAATAGCTTAGGATCACTTCTTTTATCAATTCTCCTAGTAGCTATTCTATTGTTTTCAATATTCAATGCTATCTTGAAATCCTACTGTAAAGTTGTTGGGTTATGAGACCTTATCTTGTAATTCATCTTAACATCAAAAGCTTTCAAATAAAAGGTGATTAAAAAGGGGTCAACAGGACATGTATCTTTTGGGATTTTATTCAACACCTTGTTAAACCTCTTATTAAATTCCTTCACTATTTCATTATTTTTTTTCCTCATAGTGGTTAATTCATGAGTTGCAAAGGATGGATCTCTGTGATCCCCAAACTCCTCAATAAACTGATCAACAAAGTCCTGCCCACTAGTAATTGATCTATTTGGCAAATTTCTGTACCACTCATCTACACTATCTTTGAGTAAAAGAACTAACATTTTCATACGCACATCTTCATGAGTGATGTCAAATTCATAAACAATGCTTTTGACATTAATGACTGTTGGCATTAAGAAGAATTGCCACTAGTGACAACACTTATTTGCATTCTGAGTGCAAACCGAGCAGACAGTGCAAACCGAGCAGACAGTGCAAACCGAGCAGACAGTGCAAATCGAGCAGACAGTGCAAACCGAGCAGACAGTGCAAACCGAGCAGACAGTGCAAACCGAGCAAGACAATGCAAACTGAGCAAGTTAGTACAAACTGAACAGGATAGTGTAAACCGAGTAACATCATGTCTACCGAGTCACCAGTATTTACTGAGTTCAAAACCTACCGAGTGATCAGTATGAACCATGCCTTCACTTCTACCGAGTGCATGACGATGCCGAGTAATGCAGTGGACGCCGAGTATCAGAAAGTCACCGAGTTAGTTTGAAGGAACCGTGTAACCATACTTGGGCCGACTTAGTAGCACTTATGTTTATTTGTCAAGCCGACTTTGTAATTGTAATTGTAATTAATTGTTTAAGACTTGTATATAAACAATGTTGTAAAAATGTCAAGAGAAATGTAAGAAGCATATATGTGAAAAAGAAAGAAAGGCAGAGATAAGCGAATTACAAAGGGCTTCAGTAGTATAAGGAATAGCAAAGACAAATTCATCACAGAAGGTGATTAGTACATCAGCGAATCTCAATCATCAATCCAGTTGCAAAGCAAGAGATCTACTGTTTCATCCTAACAGGTGAATCAGTACTAAATCCTTTAACCGGGTAGACTTAACAGTCTTTTGTAAAATCTCTTTACCGAGTGCATACTTCATTGTATGTTTGTAAATCCTTTAACAGGGTGGATTTAGCAATCCTTATTGCTCCTAATAGGGCAAATCATCAGAAGTGATCAAATTGTAAGCCTTAACCGGCCAACTTTATTCTGCAGTATTAAAGCTTTATGGGTTTCATCCCCACCCCAGTTTTACTTTCTTTTTGGAAGGTTTCTGGGTAACCAAATCTATGTGTCATTATTGTGAATGCTCTTAAGTTTCATGCTTTCTATATGCAAAGGTTAAATTAAATTACATGTTAAATTGAAAGAAAATTTGGAGTTACTGATTCACCCCTCCCCTCTCAGTAACTCAGTTAATTCCTGAATATTTCCAACAATGACATGTTGCTCTGCTGATTGAGACCCATCGCCAGTGTATTTAGGAATAGTGATCTTCAGTTTATTTGGTATAGGGTCAAGACAACATATTACATCTGTGCAATATAATGGTTTATACCTTTCATTTACTTCCTAAAATCTGGCATTAAATTGATTTCTATCATTATTGTTCTGAAGATATTGATTCTGGGGCATAGGGTTACCTCCCTGCTATTGATTTTCCATATTACTATTTTGACCACTGTGAGGATGTTGAGTGACATTTATTTGATTCGGTATCCCTCCTTGATACTATTGATATTGTTGTTGTGCAAAGTTTCAAGGTTTCCTATTTGTACCCATAGCATATGGCTGTGCATAATTTTGGCCTCTTTCTGGATGCATTGAACTCTACACTGGTTGTGTATGACATTGTTGTGTCTGAGTTCTTCCATGCTGTGGATAATAATTTTGCCTTTGTTCCTATGTGTAATTCCTGCTTGTATTATCAACAGGGGGATTAAAACTTTGTGCCCCACCATGATTTTGTGTGTAGTTTCCCGGATGTACATATTGTCCACCATTCTAACTATGATTATATTTATTTTCATTTTGAATATATTGACTATGTACCTGCTTATTCCCATCATTAATATCTCCACTATATAAATAATTGTTTTGTGGAGGACAAATATCTTTATTCATTCTTCCAAAATTAACTTGAATATTTTCATTGATATGGTCATTTTTACCATATTCACCATTCTCAGTAAAATGATAATGATTACTTTGCCTATAGTGTGACTCATCACCCTTTTCACTATGCTGCATATTATCATAGTTCATAGGAATATTTCTTTCAAAATATCCTTCTTGATTAATCATAGAATGACAAATGTTACCTGGCTGCATGTTTTCACCCGCAATTGGATAATCCTCATTATTCATATTTTTTATGATGGGCATTTCATTTGGACGTTTCCCATCATAATTTACATAATTCCAAGCATGAATAAATTTATTTGATTTTTCTCTCCCATTAATGTTTTCATAATTATCTTGTTGTAAACAAACATCTTTATTTACTTTTCTAGAATTAATGTGAACATTATTACCACTGTAATTGTTTTTACTGTATTCATCATCAGCATAATCATTTTTACTATTACCTAGCATAAATTTTACACACTCACATTTGTTAACATATAGACTGTTACACATTCTGCCACCTTTGTCTTGGAGGACTTCGCAATGCTCACATGGATCTCCATGCTGCACAATATCTTGCGCAATTTTGGAATTATGCAGTTGCTTTAAATTGTATTTATGATAAGTATTAGCTATATTCAATAACCCAATTTTTCTATCAAATTTCTCATTGTGAATGTTTTTATCATAAAAACTATAGATTGGGGGGCATGTATTAATATTTTGCTGCTGTGTGAAATGCATGTAATCCTTGTCTTTTGTAGATTCTGGATCATATGGCTACTGCATATAGTAACCTTGTTGATTATTGATGTTGAGGTAATCTTTTCTGCCTTGAGCAATCAAGTTAACATCCTCTTTTTGATAATACATATCATCATTATCTTGAAACGGTTGCTATTGTGTATCATCTTGATACTGTGCATAATCATTATTGTGTATTTTATAATGTGCATTGTAAATACTTTTAAAATAATTCTCTTTCTTAAAACGGTCGTGTGGCTCTTCATCTGGTGGCAAGTAGTTCGAAAGCACATCATACTGTCTCTTTTGAATATTTTCCTACATATGTGTTCTAGTGTTCTGTATATCACCCATATAATGATTCACGTGAGTGAATCCACATGGCTGCTCAGGCATGCTTTTAGCGTGATAACACTTATCATCACTCTGTGTATCCCGTTGAGCATTATTTTTGTGATTCTTATATTGTGCATGGTGTTGATTATCATATGAATCTGTATGAAGAAGAATATCTTGCGCAAGCTTACCTTGGGGCTATGTGAAATGCCCATAATGATCATTGTGCTACATGGGTTTATCATACTCACCATTTTGTGTAGATAAACTATATTCCAATTTTTATTATGTGTCGTGTTTACTGTCTAAATAGTAACCTCCTTTTTCTTGTGGCCCCTCACATACTTGATGCATATCATTTTGAGCATTGCCCAACCACGCACCATTCTCTCCACATGAGTGCTCATGTGGCTGCCTATCACATCCTCATTTATCATGCACCACCATATCCCCCTTTTGCGTATTATACACCTGATACCTATTTAGGTTTTATGTATCATGGCTTTGCACAAGAATTGTTTGTTGCCTATGAAAAGCTTTAAACTCTTCATCAGCATGATTAATATGTTGCTCCAATTTATCACTATTCCCATATGGCTAGGCATATTCATTATGTCATATATCTTCATGGTCTAAAAACTTAGTATTCTGTAACTACTCACATCGCTGATTGGAGCTCATTAATTTATTATTTCCAATACCATATTGCTCATGTGATTGCTGGTCTAGATGCCATACATTGTCATTTTGCTATTGGTTATCATCTCCTCTTTGCACAAACTTATAAGGCACATCACACAAATCTTTATCATGTCAGACATTATGAACATACTTCCTCTCGTATTCCTCCTTCCTCTACACAAATAAATGTTTACTATTTTTCTATTCAAGTGATTGAAAACCATTACCATTCTCCTACTGATGATGTGTGTTTAGGCTTCATGCATATGTTCCATCACATTCCTATTGATAAGAGCAGTCCTCTTGTGTAGTTTTATGAGGATAATCATGCATATGATAGGGTTGATGGTAAACATTACTATCTATATGTTGATTGGCCTACGCAATTCCACCCTGGGGTTGTGTAAAACAATTGCAATGCTCCCTTTGCTCTGTGAATTTAGAAATATTATGATCATTTTCTAATATACTATTTTCATGCAGCTACACACTACCTTTTCTTGGCTCTTTACGCAAAAATCCACACCATACATTGGTGTGATGTTGCACAATAACATCCTTGTCTGCTATGTCATTAATAGGTTTCTCACACCTTTTTCCATCTCCATGGAATTGGGTGTATTCACTTTTTCGTATACAGTATTCATCTCCATATTTTCCCTTTTGAGTATTATCATATTCATCTTCGTGTTGTATAGTTCAATTTTCACAATGTACATTATCCTCATCTTAATATTGCTCATTTCAAAAAAATTTATTCATATGTTCCTCATCATGATTATGCTCAGAGTTATTAACATTATGATCTAGATAATCATTATCTTTTCCCCAATACTGTGAATCTTCACCATATTGGGGATGATTATGTTTGCCATTATTAAATAAGTTGTAGATGTTTCTATTAGGCACCAACTATCTCTGCACATCATTTAAATCACGTTCATTATCCTGACCATTATTCTGATTGTTGTCATTTCTTCTTCCCCCACTGTTCTAATTTCCATGGGGATTATTGATATTTTTTGACCTATTACTTAGGTCACACATCGGATTATCAAAAACTTTAAACCATTCATTGTTGTCTCCTGTGGTTCTCCCTTCATTATTTGTTTGAAATTTATGGTTAGTGACATTGTCCTGAATAGTGTGACCACTATTCTTTCTGTGAGGAGGAGTGTACTTTAGAGTTCTGCCACTTTGATTTATTTCCCCTTCATCAACCTTTTCTCCTTCATTGATCTATTCTAATCCTACTATACTTTCTAGAGGAGTAACAATATCATCAATCTATAACCCAAAGCATTTCAAAATATCAACTGGTTTTTTTCTAAAATTCTTTGTGAATCTTTTCTTATCAGGGATAAGTTCAGCGAACTCTCGGATTGTATCCGAGTGTCAACTTCATCATCTTCTTCCTCATTTTGGTGATTGCATTGATTTATGTTTGAGTGAAAAGGGTTTATATTGCCTTCATCACTCTAACATTTAGGACTGGGAAACTATTCACAAGCAAGCTCCCGATCATCCTTGTCAAGCCACTTCTCAGGAGACACATACAACATCCTTTTCTTTGGTTTCTTATTCCTGTTTTTAGGTTTCAATTCAGAGAATGAATTGTTCTTTAGGGACCTTCTCCCTAACATAATTTTTTCTTGATACTAAATTTTAGAGTCACCACCTCACTTCCTATGAGGAATTAATATCTGTTCTGAATCTTTCTCCCAGTTGAGTCTTCACAACTCAACTAGAGATTCTGAAACTAACATTCACTGATAGGTTGTCCCTAGTAGAGTCGCCAATTTGTTGGTGCTCAAAAATGCTGGTCATTTTGAGGCCAACTGATAGGCACAATAAATGCCTCTGCAATTCTGGTTCACTTGAACCAAGGCTGGTAGGCCTAAAATGGATATACTGTATAACCGCACAAAATATGTGTGTAATCAACAAAATCTTTCCAAAGGGGTTACTGACCCTTGGAAGATAAAGTAATCTAAAATCCTAATTGTTAGATAGATAGATATTTTAGACTAATGTTATGAATTAATACTGACCCTAATTTAATGCTTTGCAAATAAAATAGTAGATTAGAAATATATTTCACAGAAAGAAATAAATGACAATTTCAAAAGAACAGATAGACCAATGCCTGATACAATATTAAAAATAGAGTCATATGCATTCAATATTAAAGTAATTGGAGATCTAGTTTTAAGGTAACTTGTTTCTACAGAATGAGACCATCACCCTATAAGTTTCTATTTAAACAAAACTTTATGATAATTCGTACAATAGGTCCTATGGTTTTTAACTTAGCTTCAGAGACCAAAGGAAACAACAACAGGTTCCTAGACCATGATATCATTATTCAAATTGCACAAATTGATCATAAAAATGCGTAAAATAGAAAACATGATAAGATACCCTAGTTTAAAGAGTAATCCAAAATACTGATTGAACCAATAAACTATATAATCAATAAGGTAAGAGCACTTATCAGATATCCGTGCTTGAGGTCTTGAAACATTGAATTTCAATCTGTGAGAAAGTCTATATTTTTGCGTGATAGCGTTGTGTTCTATTTACAATTTGATTGATTATAAATATATTTCTCAATGGTTCCCTGTGAAAGGACATGCCCTTTCATAGGACCTAATCACACAGCTAACCCTAAATATGTATAATAAATCATTACAATGTTGGTTCAGGATAAATTTCCCTTATAATTTATGAGTGTCATGCATAATAGCTTATTCTTTAATTTCCTGCACACACAAAATAACCAATATTAATTCATCTTAATTATAATAACAAAAACATTATGTAATGTGTTAATCTTATAAAGCTATTTATTATTTATTAATAATTAATTGAAACTAAGTATCATAAAAATAAAAAATAAAAATATAATTATACTTAAGTCCCAAAAATTATTAAAATATGAAGGATTTACATAATAAGACCAATAAATCATTATGCTCGTAATTATCATTTTATTTTGAAAATAAAAATGAATGATCCTACTTAAGAGTAAAACCCACTTAATGCAAAATAGATTTAGCCCTAAAATAAAATCTATTCACTAATGGGCTAAATCATTAAGATAAAATAATTACCTTAATAAATATTTCAAATATAAGATGACAATATAATTATAAAAATGTTTATGATTAGGGAAACCTAAAATTTTAACATTATAAAAATAACCCTAAAAACACACCTATAAAAGATTAACTAAAAAAGGTAAAATGAAACTATTAACACCCTAAAATTAAAGTAAAATAAAAGGTGAAAAATTACATTAAGGGATTTGAGATTGAAAAGAGAAAACAATTAATCATTACTCAAACCCTAAGAATACATACAAAAATCAATTTACAAATTATACACAATTAAAGTTCACTAATAATAAAAATTCTTTCACCCTAAAAATATTAATGTTAACTATATGTGAAAACATCAAAATGAGATAAGAAATTAGGTCAAAATACAAACAAATAAATATATATCAAGAAATGAATTCACCTCATCATATATTTTAAGTTTTTAGGGTAAAACAAAAAAATAATTACAAGTGATTATAACATGCCAACATTTTCCCTAATAAACAATATTTAATTTAATAATTTATTTTGAAGGAAATATGATTATCTTATGTTTATATATTTATTCACACATATACTCTCAAAGAATAATGTAGAGTAGTTGGTAAGGGGGGTAGATTTGGGTAGTTAGGTAGGAAAAAAGGAATGGGTTGAGTGGTCAAGTGTTCAACTCCCTCTCCCCATTCCTTTTTTCTTTAACATTAAAGATACACAATATATAAATAGATAATAATCACATTATTACAAAAGGTAATTAAGAGGTAGATAACTCCCTGCATGAAAGGTTATTTTAATCTTTCACCTGCACATACAATAAAATAAGTAAATACTTTCTCCTAATCCTCTCAAAGAATAATGTAGACTAAATGGTTACAGGGTGAGAGATTAGATAGGTAGGTAAAAGGTTGGCTCGAGAGGTTGAGTGTTCAACTCCCTCTTGCTGCCTTTTTAGCCCAATTTTATACATATTTTTATTTTTTAAAATTATTAATACTAAAAACAAATATGCATAAAATTAAAATATTTACAACCTAATACATGAGAGTGGAAAACAATAAATGCATACACCTTTTATCTATTTAAACCTTTTTATCACAGGAGATTTATAAAATATGACCAATATGTATTATACTTCCCTGACGAGCTATTCTTTAGGAGCTAAAATTTTCGGTGTCAACACCTTCCTCTAGGACTAGGAGATCTTGAAGGGGTCCTTGACCACCTTCTACTTCTTGGGGCTCTTGAGGGAGTAGATGGTGGAGAATCATTTCCACTATTGGTACCCCTATTGTTGAATCGATCATTAAGTTGTTGGGCTAAAAGCCTATCTTGTTCCTCTTGGAATGCTTTTCTTTTCAACTCTAACAAGGCTTATTGTTCCACCTCTAGGTGTCTAATCCTTTCTTCTTTAGTGGCTTGTTCATCCAAAAAGGCCTTCTTTTCACGCTCAATCCTTTTAAGCCCTTCATTTGCATATCTTGAGGTTGTTTTGAGCGGAGAGTTGGGTCTTGAATGTTTGAACAAGTCGTTAGTAAATGCTACATTTGCATGAGCATCACAAGATTGGTTGTTTTGGTCTTCATGTTATGACTGTGCATCTTGGTGAGCTCATCCATAATGTCTTTCAGCTCTTTGATGGGCATCTAAATATCTTGATTTAATAGGAGGTGATTCAGGTTGATTCTCATCACCAAACAGCATGTTATCCCTATGTCTTTGGAAAATGTCATCAAGATTTTGATCCATCACTTCTCTCTCCTTTCTACTCATGGTGTATCTCATGTCCATATATGATTGAGATGGTGCTAAAGAGGTACTCAACTCACTAGGATTTCTCTTTGGGTCAAACCAAGCTTCAGACTCCCTCCTAGGTGATTGATCAAAGATGGGTTCCTTTCACTTTTGACGAGTTTGGACTAAGGGTAACTGATCAAAGACAACTTGAGGTCATTTTCCTTGAATAACTTGGTACCTTATTGTAACCGACATGAAAGAAAAAGACCCTTGGTGATAAGATGACCATATGAAACATCAATACCAAAATGGGATAGTAAAAGTGTTCAATTGTCCAAAAAGAGATGGTAAGATAGAAAGCTGCAAAAGGTGCAAACCAACACTGCCATAGAGGTGTATAATAAAATGATAAGTATCCTAACACATATGGACCAGGAGGATGGATTTACCCAAATATATTTGAAATTGAAATTGAATTTTGATGGAAGTGATTTGGACAAAAGAGTACTGAAACTCTCCAAGTGTGTTACCAAAGAATCTAAAGGTGTACTTTTTTCAATCAAGGATAATTCCTAACTTATTGATGCCAAGAAAGACTACTTTGGAAGATCAAAGAATACTAATTCAAGGGGTCTAAACATAGGAACCCAAGGTACAAATAGGTTTCTAGGAGCAGAGTAAGTCACCTACTAAAATCTGGTCAACTAAGGAAAGACTGAAAATTGCATAAACCAAATAGATAGCAAAAAGACTCTGTGCAATAGTTTCCAAGCAAACAGTACGATAAAATCTGACCAAGCAATATTTCACACTAAGCAGTGTGATACTTTTCAGGCAGCCTGTGTGATACTTTCTAGGCAAGCAGTGCGATAGTTTTCTAGTAATGAACTATCGCATGATAAATCTCAGAACAGTGTGCGATAAAGTTTCAAGATCGTATGACTCTTGACTAGTGAGTGCTAAAAATTTCAATTTTAAGGGTAATTTGTTCAAAGTTTTAGTCTGAAGGTTGGATTTTTTGATTTCAAGCATAGTACTAGTAGTAATCAGACAAGTTTGCAAACAGTAGGTGATCAAAGAATACTGATTCAAGGGGTCTAAACATAGGAACCCAAGGTACAAACAGGTTTCTAGGAGCAGAGTAAGTCACCTACTAAAATCTAGTCAACTAAGGAAAGACTAAAAATTGCATAAACCAAATAGATAGCAAAAAGACTCTGTGTGATAGTTTCTAGACAAACAGTACGATAAAATCTGACCAAGCGATATTTCACACTAAGTAGTGTGATAGTTTCCAGGTAGCCTGTGTGATACTTTCTAGGCAAGCAGTGTGATAGTTTTCCAGTAACAAACTATCGCATGATAAATCTCAGAACAATGTGCGATAAAGTTTCAGGATCGTACGACTCTTGACTAGTGAGTACTAAAAATTTCAATTTTAAGGGCAATTTTTTCAAAGTTTCAGTCTGAAGGTTGGATTTTTTGATTTCAAGCATAGTACTAGTAGTAATCAGACAAGTTTGCAAACAGTAGGTGATCAAACATTTCATAAAACACTTGCACAAGGGCAAAAGCAACCTTTCCAAGACAAGAAATTATGATATCAAAGAAATAAAATCCTATGAATGCTACCATGATGTTTGATTTTGAGAACATTTACATGGGTAGATCACAGTGAGAACACTTCAAGCACTTACTAGCCTAAAAAAGACAATGGCTCAATACTTAACAACTTGGCCCACACTTGATGCTCCATTGCCTCACACAAAGTGGTTGCCCATAATAGATATTGGCTTTGTCGTGGAAGTGCCAATGACACAACCAAAGGAACACAGATGGTGAGTAATCTTGGGGTGATCCAGGTTAGTCCACTAGGATCAATCATTGCACCAAGAAGCTAAGCGGAAAAATAGGGTGGCTTCTATCTATGGTTCTTAGTAAAGGCTTCTGTTCATAATATCCCTCTTGCTCCCCAAAGGGACTCCTTACCTTGCGGCAAGTAATGGACCTCATAGCCACAAGAGTACCTTAAGCATTCTTGCTCAACATTTTCCTCATGGTCACAATCCCACAAGTACTCACATCAAGTGAAGACAAGTACTACATCTACTAAGGTTTTATGTCCTTGATAGCCTTGAGTTTATAGTGGGTCGGAATAGCTGGCAAAAAGCTTGTCCCCACTTGGGTCATTCCTTTTGATTGCTCAAGAGCATGCCCGCTAAAGGATTCTAAAACTAAACAAAGAGTGGATCAACCTTTGAGGTTTAGGATTTCTATTTCACCTCAAGGGTGAAGAGCATATTCTCCTAGCTCAAAAATTTCTCCCAAACACACCAAGCAAAGGTTCAATTACCCTCTCGCTTTCAAAATCCAAAGATGGGTCAAGATTTTTGTTTCACCACAAGGGTGAAGAGCATACTCTCCTACCACCCAAAGATTCCTACAACAAGATATTAAGTGCCCATGAAAAGAAATAACTAGTATATGCCGCACTCAAAAAGAAAGCAATTAAACAAGCACTTGATTGGTTTTTATGCTTTGGGCAGCCCTGCAAAAACCATTAGTAGCCCTTGTGCATTTGGAGCTTTGACATGCATTCTTTTAAAAAAATATTCAAGCAATGAGAGCACCTACAAGCATAACTTGTTATCCCTACAAGGGTTAGCACATCAAAACCAAATAAAATCTACAAATCAAACTCTATTCTACCATAGCAAATCAGAAATCTAAATCAAATAGATCGAATCTTGCAAAGAAATGTCAAAAATTACTCACTGCCAGGCCTGGGTGATATTTCTATTAGAGAAAGAATCATGTGACACTTCATTGTATACTACTATGATACTTTATCCCTATGTGATAGTTCATGATACCTGCAAGCGACAGAGAGAAAAACAACAGTGCAACAGAATCTAAAAAGGTGTGTGATACTTTAACAGGTAAAGTATCACACTGGTATATAAGAAACTATCGTACGACACTAGAAAACTGTCGCATGATAATTCTGTTAGAAAAATAAAGAGCCAAAACAACAAGCTAAAATGATGATGAAAAATTGATAGAAATGCATAAAAAAAAGGACAAAACAAGAGTGTTTTGCCCCATGGTGGGCGCCAAAAATGTACACACTAAATAGTGCACTTCTCTAAGTCATTACTTCCAAGGGAATCAATGAATGGGAAACCTTGAGAAAATGACCTAGAGCTCCCTAGGCATGGAGTCACAAGGATGTTGATGGTTCTCTTAGCTAGAGCTATTGTAGCATGCAACCTTGTTAGTAAATCACACAATGGGAGATTCAAAGAGAAAAGGGCAAGAATGCCAATATCCTCAAGAATCAAGATGAGAATGCAATGCAATGCAACTATGCTAAGAATGAAGATGCAAGCTAAGCTATGAAAATGAAAGGATTACAAGCCCTTGCTAATTAAGCTATGTGAGCTAATCTAGAGCATAAAGGAAACTAAACTAGATGCCATGAAAGCTTAAGATAAGAATGCAAGAATGAAAGCTAAATGCATGAAGATCTCAAAAGCTCCAAAGTCTCCAAGAAATCCTACAGCATAAGATTAGTATTCAAAGTTGGGATCCTAGAATGAGAAAAGAGCTCTCCTTTTAAACGAATTGAAAAGGAATGGACCATGGAAATTAAGAGGCAAAAGATTTAATCAAGGGTGGAGCATGAAAGAGGAGAAATCCATGTGCACAAATATCCTCCAATGAGAAAATAAGAGTTGACTTTTGTGTCCATATGAGACAAAAAGTGCTTTTCTTCTTTTTATAAAATAAGAATAATACTTTATTTGTGCAACTTAGGATAAGAGGAAAAGTGGGGGATTTTTATTTAATAAAAGGGGAGGGAATTCCTTTTAAATAAATAAAGACTTAGGATAAAATGGTTAGCCCATAGAAAATAATTGAATAAATGATAAAACTAGGATTTGATCAAGGAAATTGATATAATTTGAAAATATTGATTTTTGAAAATATATATTCAAGGATTTGATAAATTGCTGAATGGGGGTCCAAAGTCTAGCCAACCATTTTAGGGTGCATACAATAGGTAATGAGACTTTTTCTTGAAATAATGCCTTTGGAGTATCATAAAAATTATCTCCAGTGTGGCCACTATTAGATTTATAACTTTTATATTGTGACTCTTCTTCATTAGAAGATGCATGTGGTACCCTATTTATAGGATTATTGTGTTCTCTTATAGGGGCACTAGTAGATTCCCCATCTCTCTTGATCCAACTTTTCTTTCCTGATCTACGTAATTCATCTATGGCAACCTTTGGATGCTTCTTGACAAAAGACCTTATATTCCTTCTTTTGTCCATGGTTTGTAATTTGTAAACACTAGTTCTAACCCTTTGAGTCACCACCCACTTGATATGGAAAATCTTAAGAAACAAACCCTTGAGAAGCTTCAAAGAAAAACACAGACTGAGATAGGAGAAACACAAGAATCTTGTTAAGATTCCTTTTAGCCTTAGACTCTAATGCAGGAGCATCTCGGGTCCTTGGAAATATTGTGTCACCAAAAGTATTTTGAAGTTTGTCTATGTTGCTCGATTCCTTCTATGACCGAGTTGGCTCGATAGTTGGTTAGTTTCTTTTGGTTATCGAGTTTGGTCGGTTATGTCCTAGGCAGTCAGTTGTTTTACTGGTGCTCGGTGATGCTTGTCTGTTTCTCAAACATCCTTTCTTACCAAGTAGTTTATTTTGAATTTATGTTGAGGCTAACTTGTGCATTGATTATGGGTCATGGATTTAATGCTAGTATCCATCATTGGGAAGCATGTGGTCCCATATCTAACTATTCCTTCCATTAATTATGGTTCTGAAGGTTGACTTAGTTTGATAGTCTCTTGTATAAGTATAGTTGTTTCATTAGAGTTTAGGGATTTAGTTTTTTATAAAAGTTATAAGGGACAAGATTAGATATTATCTTCAGATCATCACATGTTTTAGGAATTTTGGTAATTCATTGTAATATCTAGCAGAAACCAAGAAGGCCTTATAGCCTGGCATGTATGAATCAATTTGAATAATAATATATGAATGATCCTACTTTCTCTCTCTCTCTCTCACTATGTTGTTGTTTCTTCCATGTGTTGTTGAGCAAGGTGGATCAAGTAGGGTGTACCATCATTTTGGCCCCTTCATCCACCCTTGCATTAGGTGGTATTAGAGTGAGGTGAGATCTAGATCTAGGTCTGCAGATCTATGTTTGTAGGTTCCTTCTTGCGAAGCCCTAGTTGAATTTTTGTAGGGTGGTAGATTGCGATCTGACCTACAATTGTAGAGGTTTTTCAAGATGGTTTGTGCAAGGTGAGAAGCGGATCTAGGATTGGAAAGCATGTTGAGACAACTTGCTACTATATTAGAAGTTGTTGAAACAGCCCAGAGAAGAGGCAGACATCTTGAAGATGTTAGTGATGATGAAATTGAAGTAGAAAAAGGTGAAGCAAAAATTGCACCTGTGATGGATCAAGGTGAGGAAAGATTCTTGAAGGCTTTGACAAGTTTGAAGTCGACACCACACTTCAATCCTCCCAACTATAGGGGGAAATTGGATTCTGATGAATTGATAGACTGGATCACTGAGATGGAAAAGTATTTCGAGTATGAAAATGTATCTAAGGAAAAGAATGTGAAAATTGTAGGCACAAAGTTGAAAGGTCATGCATCCTTGTGTTGGGAGCATCTGCAATTGGATCAGAAAAAGAAAGGCAAAGAAAAAATCAAGGTATGGAATAAAATGGTGAATAAATTGAAAGGAAAGATCTTACCTTGTGATTATTAGATTAACCTAATTAGGTGAATGCAAAGTCTAAGGTAGAAAGATAGCTCAGTAAAAGAGTATACTGAGGAATTCTATAGATTAGATATCAGATCTGGACATGATGAGGATGATGTGGAAAGAATTGCTAGATACCTGAATGGTTTGATAGTTTCCATCCAAGAGGAAATTAGTTTGGTCAAATTGGAGAAGATTGAAGAGGCTTATCAATTTGCATTGAAATATGAGGAGAAATTGAACAAGAGACATGAACAGAGGCAAAGAGGTTGAGGTGGTAGATTCCCTAGAGGAAGAGGTAGATCTAATGGTGAAAGTGGTAGATCTGAACCTAAAAAGAAAAATCTAGATAAAGGCAAGACTGAGTGGAAAGGTGAAAGTTCATTTACAGGTAGAGGTAATAAATACCGAGGTGGTCATAATAGAGGTAATTTTTGAAGAACTTTTTACAATTTTGGAGAAGGACATAGATCTTTTGAATGTACACATGCTAGTAAGAAGGCTGGTAGCAGTAGAAATGCTTTGGTACAACAGGAGTCACCGAATGAAGCTAAGAAGGAAAATAACTTGATGGTGAGAATAGCACTATGGAATGAAAGTAAAAAGGAAGATCTAGTAAGGAAAAGTTTGTTCAAGACTAGATGTAGAGTTTTTGACAAATTTTGGAAGGTAATCATTGACAGTGGTAGCTCAGAGAATCTAGCATCTGAGGAAATGGTCACAAAGTTGTAGTTGAAAAGGTTGGAACATCTGAAGCCTTATCAGATTTCATGGATCAAAGATGAGCATACACTCTTGGTAAGTGAACAATGTTATGTGAATTTGAAAATTGGAAAGTACTATGATAAGGTGTTGTGTGATATCATGCCTATGGATTGTTGTCATATTTTATTGGGTAGACCTTGGCAGTATGATAGACATGCTATATATGATGGGAGATTGCATAAGTATAATATTGTGGCTAATGGAAGAAAAAAAAATCTTGTTACCTTTGATGGAAGAACCTATAAGTAATGTTTTCACATCTGTGAAAGTTTGTTTGATGGAAGGAAGAAAATTTGTTGAGGATTTGAAGAATGATGTATGTTTTGCTATGATTCCTAACAAACCGAGTAAGAAAAAAGAGGATAGTGTTCCTGAGGAGATTGATAAGTTACTCACCAAGTACAGTGATATCATTTTTGATAATGTACCTGATGGTTTACTACCAAAGACAAGTATTGATCATTGCATGGATCTAATCCCTAGAGCTAGTTTACTAAATAAGGCACCTCATCAGTTGACACCTACCAAGAATCAGAAATTGAACCAACAGATTCAAGAGTTGCTGGATAAAGGTTTGATCAGATAAATTTTGAGTCCTTGTGTAGTAGTTGTGGTATTGACACCAAATAAGAATGGAGAATGGAAAATGTGTACTGATTCCAGAGCAATCAATAAGATAACAGTGAAGTATAGGTTTCCTATACCAAGAATGGATGACATAATGGATAGTTTGACTAGAGAAAAGTATTTCACAAAGATTGATTTGAAAAGTGGGTATCATTAGATCAGAATCAGAGAAGGTGATGAGTGGAAGACTACTTTCAAGACAAAAGAAAGTTTGTATGAGTGGTTGGTTATGCCTTTTAGTTTAACTAATGCACCAAGTACTTTTATGAGGTTAATGAATGAATTTTTGAAGAAATTCTTGGGTAAGTTTGTGATTGTATATCTTGATGATATTCTAATATTCAGTAATCCTAGAGAAGAACATTTGTTGCATGTTAGACAAGTTTTGCAGAGATTGAAAGAAGAAAAGTTTCTAATAAATCTGAAAAAATGTTCATTCATGAAAGAGGAGATTGTGTATTTGGGATTTGTAATTTCAGCTAATGGTTTGAAGATAGATCCTAAAAAGGTTGAAGCTATTCTGAATTGGCCTACACCTATGAATTCTAGTGAGGTCAGATCATTTCATGGTTTGGAAAGTTTTTACCAAAAGTTCATAAGGAATTTCAGTTCAATTTGTAATGCTATGACTGAGACTATGAGAGGAGATAAAAGAGAATTCAAGTGGACACATGGAGCTGATAAGAGTTTTGAGACCCTGAAGTAGAAGGTTGGTGAATTGCCTATTTTGGCATTGCCTGATTTCAATAAGGTATTTCAAGTGGAATGTGATGCAAGTGGAAGTGAAATTGGAGCTGTATTGAGTCAAGATGGTAAACCTGTTGCTTTCTTTAGTGAAAAATTGAATGATGCTAGAAGGAAATATTTTGTGTATGATCAATAATTCTATGCTATTGTTCAAGCATTGAAGAAATGGAGACATTATTTGATACTAAGTGAATTTGTGTTGTATACTGATCATAAGGCTTTACAATACTTCTGTAGTCAGAATATGTTGAGCCCAAGACATATGAAATGGGTTGAGTATTTGCAGAGTTATACATTTTTTATCAAACATAAAAGTGGAGTCACTAACTGAGTTGCTAATGCATTGAGTAGAAGAAGATCTTTGATGACCGAAATGAAAATTGAAGTTCTTGGTTTTGATGAGATGAGAGATTTGTATGAAACTGATCCTAATTTTTTTGAGTCGTGGAGAAAGTGCATAGCACCTATTCAAGATCAACCAAGTACAAAATAGGAAGATTATTTCATTCAAGAAGGTATGTTGTTTAAAGGTATTTAGTTGTGTATACCAAGAGGACAAATGAGATCTGATTTGATAAAGGAGAAACATAGTAGTGGTTTGGCTAGACATTTTAGTATTGATAAAACTTTGAATTTTCTTAAGGAGAAATACTTTTGGCCACACTTGTGTAAAGATGTTGAGAAAATTGTGAAAAGTTGTGGAATTTGTCAAATTGCAAAAGGAGTAAGTCAAAATACTAGATTGTATACACCGATTATTGTACCTGAGGAACCTTGGATTGACATTAGTATGGATTTTGTTCTTGGCTTACCAAAGACAATAAGAGGTAATGATTCTATATGATGTAGGAGCATCCTAGGATTCTTGGTAATCTTGTATCAACCAAAAATATGTTTATCTTTGAAGGTAGATTGTTGGTTTTGATCTTGGTTTGGTGGAGTTCTTGCTTAGTTTGGGAGACTAGTTGCTCAGTTTATGTGGTTACCGGGGTGCTTGGTCTTGGAAGAACACTTAGTAACTGAAGGCATCAATTCACTGGCACTTGGTGATAACTATGTTTCTCAGCGTGGTCGATCGACTGGTGCTCGATTATTTTCTTTTGTTGCTCAGTGTTCTTGCTTACTGACTGGATTGTTTGGATAGATCGGCTTGGTCGACTGGTGCATTTAATTTGGGTCACACTCCTCATGTTATGGATTGATGGTTGGATGTGTGAGGACCTAGATTTGTCATATTGCATTCTTCTATGTGAATTTGGTGACCGTTGGGGCCATCTTTGAGAGTTTATTTATTTTGTAAGGATATGTGAGAGCCGACTAATGTTTTAGCATTTAATATTTGTTTGTAAGGGTTTATTGTTTCATCAGCCAACTTCTAGTTGGAAATCAGTATTTATAGGTTGCTTGGGTAGTTGTTTAGGGGCATGAGATTGTTGGAGGGAAGGTTAGTAGCCTGTGAGCTTAGGAGCAAGAAGATTGCTTGGAAGTTTGAGTATGAGTTTAGATCTTTCCTGGGTGCCTACCAGTGTGTTGTGTGTTGAAGACCTGGGCTAGCTAAATGTTGATGTTGGGGAAAATATTTTTGATCCTATGAGATCTTGTAGATTGTTACTTGCATTGTAATTGGTCGTAACCAGGAAGGCCTTACAGCTTGGCACATTGAATGTAATCGATAATTTGATGAATAAAGACTTATGTTTGATTTCATATCTGTTGTTGTTATTGTGTATTTTCACTGCATATTGGTTTGGCTACAAGGTTGGTCAATCCTTAATTGGATCCACCAGCCTTGACTGTATCAGGTGGTATCAAAGTGAATGTTTGTTCTTGTTTGAGCAAAGTTTATTCATGTTGAAATCGAGTGGATCTTGTGTGTTCATGTCTAGACCTTGATTTGAATATGCCTCTGAGGAGAAATTGTAGATCTCTAAGGAAGAAGAAATGACTGGAGAATTCAGTATTGATGATTTTAGAGCTTTGTAGGGACAAGTGCAAAACTTACAAGAAGAATTGAGAAAGAAGAAGCCTACCTTGAAAGTGGATAGTGATGATGAATTTGAGGAAGATCATTTTGAAGATGTCAAAGAAGCTAGAGATTCTGAGGAGAATCGAATTCTAAAAGCTATGTCTAAGATTGGGAAAAGACCTAAGATTGAAGTTTCTACATTTGCTGGAAGCCTTAGGCCAGAAGAATTGATTGATTTGATCAATGTGATTGATGAGTACTTTGAGTATGAAGAAATAGAAGATCCTGATAGGGTTATATTTGCAAAGACTAAGTTGAAAGGTCATGCAAATATCTGGTGGAGAGAAGTTTGGTTGGAAAGAGGTAGAAGAGGAAAAGAGAAGATCACTAAGTGGAACCAAACAGTGGATAAGTTGAAGAAGAAATTCATTTTGGTGGATTATGAATTGGACATGTTTAAGAAGATGCAAGATTTGAAGCAGACTAAAAAATTGGTACAGGAGTATACCGAGGAGTTTTATAGAATCCTGATTAGGACTGGTCATTCTGAAGTTGATAAAGAGAAGGTTGCTAGGTATGTCTATGGCTTGAGACCTAGTATTCAATAAGAGTTTCTTACTATGTGGATGACAACAATCAGTGATGCTTATCAAATGGCATTGAAGATTGAAGAGAAGCTAAATAGGAAGTATGAAGGAAAATAGAACAATAGGAACCGAGGTGGTAAAACTGGAGAAGCAGTTGCTGAAAGTAATGTGACAAAGAATCCTAAGACTGATGTGGGATCTAGCAGTGGTCAAGTTACTAAGATTACTAGATAGAGAGGAAAGTGGAAGAATGAGTTCACTGGTACTTGTTATAACTGTGGTGAAGCTGGTCATAGAAGTTGGCAATGTCCTAAGAAAAGAGTTGCACTGGCTGCTGAAGAAGACATTGAGAATGTTCTAGAGAAAGGTGAATGTCTTGTCACTAGGAGATTAGCTACATGTGTCCAGGAATTGATGCAAAGAAGTAATTTGTTTAGAACTAGATGTAAGTGCAAGGATAAGGTATGTAATGTCATAGTTGATGGTGGTAGTTCTGAGAACTTTGTTTCAGATGAAATGGTTAGTAAGTTGAATTTGGAAAGAAGGGAGCATCATAATCCTTATCAGATTAGTTGGATACAAGATGTTTCTAAGGTTATAGTTGAAGAACAATGCTTGGTTAAATTTTAGATTGGATCTTACCATGATGAGATATTGTGTGATGTATTGCCTATGGATGCTTATCATCTATTGCTTGGTACACCTTGGTAGTTTGACAAGAATATTTTGTTTGATGGTCATGCTAATACCTATGTGGTTAGGCATGAAGGAGCTCAGCATAAACTAATACCTTTATAGGAAACAGGGGTTAAGGGATGTGGACTTATCAGGTGTTGTCCTCATGACAAACCTTAGGAGCACAAGGTTAATGAACCTATTCCTATTAATTCAATTTTGAAGAAGGAGAATGATATCTCTAAAGAGTTTGTTGAGATTAAGAGACAGATGGTTTTGTTGGTAGAGATGGTACAGTAGATGGTGACATTTGTGACACAGAGAGATGCAGATGATACTGAGTTTATTGAAGAGCCTGGAAGGGATGAACCTTACTGAGGTGCTGATGTGATCGGTAGTGGTCAAAGTTGGTTGTTATCAATTGCTGACCAAAGGGATAAGAAAAGTGGAAAGCAGAAGGACTTTCTGCATAAGACAGTGAATGAACTAAAGACTACTTGGGATGAAGGATAAGAGGAGATGTGGGTGAAGGACAGATTCAGCATACCTATTCAAATTCCCTTGAGGCATTCCTAATTTCCTTATGAGAAAATCCTTCTTACCTGGGGTGTCTGATGCAAGAGCATCCTAGAATTCTTGGCAATCTTTTATCAACCAAAAATATGTTTTTCTTTGAAGGTATATTGTTGGTTTTGATCTTGGTTTGGTGGAGTTCTTTCTCAGTTTGGGAGATTGGTTGCTCAGTTTATGTGGTTACCAGGGTACTCTGTCTCTGAAGAATGCTCGGTGATTGAAGGCATTGGTTCACTGGCACTCGACGATAACTACGTTGCTTGGCATGGTCAGTCGACTAGTGCTCGGTTATTTTCTTATTTTGCTCGGTGTTCTTGTTTACCGACTGGATTGTTTGAATAGATTAGCTTGGCTGACTGGTGCATTTAATTTGGGTCACCCTCCTCATGTTATGGATTGACCATTAGATATGTGGGAGCCTAGTTCTAGCGTATTGCATTCTTCTATGTGAATTTGGTGACTGTTGGGGCCATCTTTGAGAGTTTATTTATTTTGTAAGGCTATGTGAGAGTCGACTAATGTTTTAGAAAATAATATTTGTTTGTAAGGGTTTATTGTTTCATCAGCTGACTTGTGGCTGGGAATCATTATTTATAGTTTTCTTGGGTAGTTTTTTAGGGGCATGAGATTGTTGGAGGGAAAGTTAGTAGCCTATGAGCTTAGGAGCAAGAAGATTGCTTGGAAGTTTGAGTACAAGTTTAGATCTTTCTTGGGTTCCAACCAGTGTGTTGTGTGTTACAGACCTGGGCTAGCTGAATGCTCATGTTGGGGAAAAGATTTGGAACCTACGAGATGTTGTAGACTGTTACTTGCATTGTAATTGGCTGTAACTGGGAAGGCCTTACAGCCCAGCACATTGCATGTAATCAGTAATTTGATGAATAAAGACTTATGTTTGATTTAAGATCTGTTGTTGTTATTATGTATTTTTGTTGTATATTGGTTTGGCTGCAAGGTCGGTCAGTCCTTAATTGGATCCACCAGCCTTGACTGCATCACTATATTTGTTGTGGTAGATAGATTTTCAAAGATAGAACATTTTATGGGTAAAAGCAAAATCAATGTCACCTTTTAGGCTAACTTATTAGCACAACTAAGTTTTAGTATTTCTAACTAAAAATTAATGTTGGTCAAATATATGGTTTAGCTAGATTCATTCTAGCTAAGTTAGATAAGTGGTTTAACTTTTCCAATTGGAAATTTCTATTAAATACATGGTTTATACCACTTTGGGTCCAATTACCATAAAAATAAAATTATTTTAGAAAAGTGGTGTTTCAATAACTCCTAATCTTTTTAATGATATTTAAAAATAAATAAAAAATACCCTTTTGTAGAGATCAGAGTCAAGAATATCCTCATATAGATTTTATATGTTTTAATTAGACATAGTTTATTATAATTAAAAAATATTGCAAGTAGGTATTTTAACAGTAAGGAGATGTTGAATCAAAGGAAGAAAAAAATAGTAAATCATATTAAACAAATTTGAAAAACATATGGTGCACTAGAGGAGAGAGTCTTCTTGAAGAATATATATTGGTTTTTTTTATTAGGATAGATTTGTTATGAAAAATATGGTGCGAGATGAAAATTGTCGATTTCAGTGAGTTGGAATTTGAATTGTTATAAAAAAAAAATATAGGTCACAAACTAATTTTTATTTTTTCATGCACTAGATATATATGTCATCTATGACATATTTTGAAATTAGGGGCAAAAATGTTTATTTACATATTTTTTTTGGTGGGAACTAAACCCCTAATTTTCAGCATTTTTTAGCAACTGAAAAATCATCTTTAAAAATTAAAAAAACATACCAATTCTTATTCAAAAAAAATATTAAAAATATTAATCATAAACTTCATCCATTTTATCACATTTAATTAGTTTACAGCATCTTCAAATTCTAAACATAAATGTCATTTTTATACTATTGAAGTTGGACAACTTTGATTTTGTTAGCCTTTTCCTTTGTAAAAGGGTGACACCATATTGTGCTTTTACCCTTATACCTTGTAGAAAGACATCAGAAGCAGTACATGTATCAGATCTTTTCTTTAAGGAAATTGTCAGATTACATGGATTACCAAGGAGTATCATCTCTAACTGAGATAGTAAATTTTTTGGATACTTTTGGAAGACCCTTTGGAGAAATTTTGGCATTGAGTTGAAATATAGTTCTACATTTCACCCAAAAACCGATGGATAGACAGAAGTTGTAAATAGAAGTTTGGGAAATCTTTTGAGATGTTTAGTTGGAGACACACCTAGTAATTGGGATTCTGTGTTGGCACAAGCAGAGTTTGCATACAATAATTCAGTGAATAGGAGTACGAGAAAAACACCCTTTGAGATTGTGAATGGCATATAGCCGAGAGGTATATCTGATTTAAGGGATGTTGCTGATGAAAGTAAGAGAAGTGCTGAAGGAGTGAAGTTTTTTGAGTACATGAAGACATTGCATGAAGATGTGAAAATCAAGCTGGAAGAGAGTAATCAGAAATACAAAGACAGAGCCAATAGATCAAGGAGACATAAGACTTTTGATGTTGGTGATGAAGTGATGGTTCATTTAAAGAAAGGTTGATTTCCTATTGGAACATATGGGAAGCTAAAGATGAAGAAGTTTGGACCTTGCAAGATTTTGAAGAAATTTGACAGTGGAAATGCATATGAGATTGAGTTACCTGATGACATGGACATATCATTGATTTTCAACATTGTTGATTTGTATGAGTATCATGAACCTAATGAAGACATGACAGTACCGATGGAGTATCCTAAGAAGTAGAATGAAGAAGTTGAATAGATTTTGGAGCAAAGAGTTAGCAAAAGAACAAGAGGTAAACAATATATGGAATATCTAGTAAAGTGGAAGAATATATTGATTGAAGACAGTTCATGGATTTCACAATCTGAGTTAGATGCAACTTGGATTATACCTACTAAATGATTCAAAGAATCATTTCAAAATAACCCCGAGTGTCTGATGTAGGAGCATCTCAGGTCCTTGGCAATCCTGTGTCACCAAAAAGATTTTGAATTTTGTCTGTGTTGCTTGGTGTGTGTGTGAAAATTGTACCTAGATGTAAACACAACACTTTAGTAAAACATTAGAGGTTAGCAAAATCAAAATCTGCAGATAAATGAAACTAAGCTAACCAAGTGATTTACTACCTTCTAGTAGGTGTAAGTATGGTATTCTCAGATTGGACCGAGATTAGTGACAATGCAACACTTAAATGAAGGATTTAATGCTAAAAGATGAATGTAGAATGAATGTAGATTAATCTATTTTTTTGGATTTTTTATGCAATAAGATGAAAAACTATATGAAACTAATCTAGAATGATTGAAATGATATGCAGATCTAATCTAACAATGATATGAATTCATATAAAAAATTATTCAAAGCTGTGAAAAATTATGAATGATCTCACAAAGTCTCCTATTCGCAAAAGCTTGATTATTCGTACGCAATTTCGCCAAAGTAATTATGCAAATTCGAGAGATGTAATTGTGAAGAGCTGAGCCTTGATTTTATAGAAATCTAGGGCTTGAGGATGCATAGAGAAAAGCCATAAATCACTCTTGATGAACTCAAGTTGATTTTTGAGTCAACAAGAAATCATAATTAATTAACTCACAAAATCATGCAAAAATATCTTTTTGACTCAAATCAAAAGTTTAGATCCGCTCTCAACTCAAAATAGATGTTGAGTTTCAAAAAGATAACAACTTGAATTGATTTTTTGATTTAAATTTTAACTACTCCTTCAAATGTGCATAGATAATTATGAATTAATTAAATAAATAAAGTAATTTATCTTCAACTTAACTGATTTTTGAATTAGAACAATTGATTTATGGGTTAATCAATTATTAAATCAAACTTTTATTCAAAAGCTATATCATTAAATATTGACAATTGACATTAATTAATTAAATAAGAATTTAATCAATTAGTCATAAGATTTTTGATTTATTGTCAAAATTAAATAATACAATTTAGGAATAACTGTAATTAAATCTAATTAAATAATTAAGTGGTAGAATTAAATTAATTAATTAAATATTTAGAATATTCAATTAAACAAACTTTAGGATAAATATGATTTATCGCCAAATAATTATTCAATCAAAGATAATTAGGATAAAGTAGGAATATTTCAAGGAATATTCCCCGATGCAAAATTAGGATAATCAATTAGTGTTTTGATAACTTGATGTGCAGATGTGCCTTAGGTTAGGACTTTTGATGTCTATTTCGATCGATTTTTTTATGTAAGAGGTTAATGAACCTATAGCCCATTTCTGGGGTATTACATTTTGCCCCTCTTTGAATTATTGTGCGAAGCGTAGTGGCTAAAAGATTGGTCTATTTTTTATGTTGGAACTAATTTGAGAGATAAATCAATTCTAAGATAGAAACCAATTGAAAGATTGGAGAAAGTTGATTCAGGTCCTAGTCGACCAAGAATCGTGATGATGTTAACTATAGAAAAAATGAACCAGTGATTATGAAAAAGTATCAAAACACCTAATTCTGAACCTTATGATTACAAAGAAGTGAGTGGCCTGATTCTAGACCTGATTGTCCAAAGGAATTGAAATGGTATCACATTTGAACCCTTCAATTATGAAGAACCAAGGAAATTACACTAATGAACTGATGGTTATGGAAAGCTGATACAGTTTACAAGATTGATTAGGATACCAGATTGATATGGATCTTGATGAATCTGATATGCCCCAAGCGACGAGGTATTTTGATAAATCAGCAACTAGACATGGTTGTTGTCTTGATTACTAAGAAAAGATTTGATTTACAGACTTGATTGATGTGCAATACCATGCCCCCTTCGGGATGAAAATCAAAATCTGACAAGAAAAATCAGTGTTAAATAGTTTAGAAGCATGTTGATTGATTTGAGAAGTGGTTATACACATTCAAGAACACATTCTACATTGTTTAGAGGTCCTAGAGACCAAGTTTGACTAGGTTTGACCATGAGTTGACCATGGGTTACCAAGTTGAAATTCAAATAGTTTGATGTAAGATAAATAGATAAGTTGAATTTGAGATTTATGTGATCATTGAAGTTTGATTATGCAAGCAGTCGGTCATCCTGGGTCCAAAAATTTTTAATCGCGATGTTGACATAGTAAACAATCTCAGATTTTGATTTTGATCTCAAAAATGGGTTCAGAATGTCGAAATTAGCTAGGGGTGCCTACTTGGTGATCTATTAAAAAGACCTTCGTGCGATACTCATTCCTTATGATGTGTTTAGCATAGTTTTGAAGAATCGTTTGAGTGTCAAGTTGATTTAGGCAATCGTGAGATAAATGTAATCATGCAAAGTGAAAAATGAGATGCAAACCTAAGATGTAGGACCTAGTCATTGATCATGTGTCGATCATTTTCATCATTGAATTTTTATTAGGTAACAGATAAATCAATACAACATCCACTAGTTAGGAAATTATGAATATATGAATATTGATTTTTACACCAAATTCAATACAACGCCCACTGGCTCAACAACCATGGACATATGAATATTGATTTTGTTTTCTGAATGTTAGATTAGATATAAGCACCAAGGCACAAATACCATGATGACCTGAATATCATGTCCATTTTGATATAGCAATTGGTATAAGCATCAAAACATAAACATTGTGATGACTTGAATACATCTTGTAGTGCAAACACATCATTCTAAATCCATTGTGAATTACCCATAGTGACCCTTTATCATTCACCTCCTTAGGTAAGATCACATTTCACAATAGGAGTAAGATTTCACTCAAAAAGACAAAAGTTATATCAAACTTCCTTGAATTTTCTAGGTATCAATGGTTGAGGTACTCATGGCCATCCAACACATGATGAAGGCTCTTACAGCTGGACACCATTTCAATCCAAATTTTCCAAATTTGTTAGATTTTCACTCAAAGAAGAAAACAAAGAAAAGATTATGCCCCCAGTCATCACTCTCTAAATCCTATAAAGGACCTCATCGAAGAGCTCAAAAGGACACAATATGCAAAAATCTCAATGTGAATCAATAAGCATACAAAGAAGATTAAAGCACGCAACAAAAATTGTTTTGTTCATGTTGATGTTTGTTTGTGTTTGGTTGCAAAATCCATTCTGGAGAGGAGACTGACTGACTCACTCGAATGAAGTTTCAAAGGACTCTGACTGGATATGAATCATCTGAGGTATAGTAGAGACCATAGAATATGACATTGATTACCCCCAAGTTTGAAACATTGATAGGATACAGATGCTTGAGCTGATTGGTGTATAGACTGACTTTATTGAAAACAAGAATGCGAAAACAAATCATGAGGTATGTACAAACTAAAGAAAGACTAAAAGCTAGGAAATACCAAGATTGCATTGATAGATAGAGCATTTTGAAACAAGTGGCATCCATTCTGAGATGATCATACGATGCTTGTCTACGCTCATCTAGTAGTTCAATTTCTTGCAACCTAGACACTCTGTAATCATCATCAGTTACTAGACCATGCATTCTAATTCTTAGTGATGGGATTTCAACCTCAATAGGCAGTACCGCTTCAAACCCATAAACTAAAGAAAATGGTGTAGCCCTAGTGGGCATTCTAATACTTTTTCTATAGGCCCAAAGAGTTGGATTGATCATGAGATGTCGTCTCTTCCTATTTTATTAACTATGCGGTGTAGAATTTTCAATAGATTTTTGTTGGATGCCTCTGCTTATCCATTCCCTTGAGGATAGTAGATAGATGACAAATGTTGTGTAATCTTGAATTTAGCACTCATGTAAGTCTCTATTCTTGAATTGACCACCATTATCTATGACTATAGAATGTGGGATACCATACCGACATATGATATAGCTCATGATGAACATGGAAATTTTCTTGTCAGTTGCTTGAGTCAAAGGGACTACTTCTACCCATTTTGTGAAATAGTTTGTAGCTATAATAATATGGATATGTCCATTAGAAGAATGAGGGTGTATGCTGTAATACCCAAAAATTGGCACCTATTTATTTCAGGAAATTTTGGTGTATTTCTTCAATTCTATGTCATCAAAGTCCTATCTCACTAGGAAATTTTCTCTCTCCTACTTGACTCTATTTGACTTGATGTCAGTTGCAAAGACCCTAAATTGCAATAATCAAATGCTAAATTAATTCCTAAACGTCTTTGACTTATATTAGCTAAATTATCCCTATGATAAATTAATTTAATTCTAAAGTCCTAAGTGCTTTAAATTAAATTAAATCTACCCCTTTAGCTAATTACACATCAAAAAAGGAATTAATATCATTATTTAATTATTTGAGTGGACATCTTTCTATTTGAATTTAATTATTCAAATTATTCAAACTAGTCACACCTCACATGTGGCATAAATTCCACTCTTTGATTAAATAATTTCATGTTTATTTGTCAAAAAAGTGAAGAGCCTTAATGGGAAGTGAAGAGTCACACCCCACATGTGGCAAAAGGAGTTACATGCAAGATTCCCCTCCTTTTCTATTTAAGAGCTTGCTTTTCTCATTCAAATGGACTTTTTGAGAGCATAGAAAATATAGTGGAATTCTACTACATTTTTTTGAGGAACTTTTTGAGAGCACATAGATTATGCCAAAATTCTAGTACACTCTTTGTGATTCATAGCTTTTGATTGTTATCATTTTAGTTAGTTCATTTTAGTATAACATTGCATTTATTATTTAATTAATTTTCTTATCTTGTTCTTAATCTAGTTGCATTCTTATTTGAAAATACCAAAAAGAACTTGCATTCTCATTTCTAGATTAACATGCATTCATTCTAGATTACTTGCAATTTTTATTTTTATTTTATTTATACATATATTTTTCTCTAAAATCCTCCATTGTAGTTCAGTCTTATGGTTGTTGGCTTTCGATCTGAGAGCAATCTTGAAAACACCCCGTCTACATAGGAGGCAACAAATCGCTTCACTACGGATTTCAGATTGAATAACTCATATTCTTTTTTGTAATTTGATTATGTGAGTAATGATCATGTTGTGTGTGTTTTAATTTGAGGTCACATTCACTCATACACATTTTGGCGCCCACCGTGGGGCAGAAAAGATCAACTTCTGGCCTCATTCTTGATTGGTTTTTCAGTTTTAGTGTAGGTTCCAGGACTTGTACGGTCATGTACAGATTGGAAACCTCATAATATAGTAATTGATAGATATAATGATGAATCCTCTTTCTAATTATTTTGGTTTGGTTCATTTTTATAAATAAATGAATAAGTTATGATCATTTTGGTGAAAGTGGGTATTTGCAGATTTGAGATTCTCTGAATACAATCAGATTGAAATGTCTGGTATGGACAAATTGTGAAGAATCGGGATCTCTAATAATATTCATTGGAAAGATACATAAATTATCTTTCATTTCCTTTTTTTTTGAGTCATTTTTATGTAGATTTGTGAAAGTTATGGGCATTTGAGTGAAAACTAATTTTTAACAATTTGTATTGGAGTTGCAGGCAATGATTTATTCTTAGAAAATGATTTATGAATGGAAAAAATAAATGGCTTACATATTTGGAAACTAGATTAATTAATAGTTACTGTGAAATTGGTTTAGTTTCATGTGGATTATTTCTGAGAAAGATATGTGATTCCCTAGGCAGGGTCTGGTGTTTTAAATCTGGTTTATGACAGAAAAATGGCAATCTAAAAAGGTTATTGGTTGAGGAACCAAATTGAATCATAAGACCTTGTAATTTTGGGAAATGGTAGTTCTTGATGTTGGATAAAAACTTCATTCTTTCTATAAATTTTAATATTGTGATTTTATGGGTCAAATAAATCAATCATTAAAGACTATCTTGAAGACAACAATGTTACATGTCTTACGGTTTGCCATTGATTTGTCTTGATTCTGTACTTTCGGATGTGTGCTAAATGTTGGATTGTAGATCTTTGGACCTAAGGTGAGTTCTTAAAATCTCTGTAACACTTGGTTTTGGCATAAAATTAATCTCTCATGTGTTTGGCTTGAGTGTTACATGCTTTCATAGAACATTTTTCAATTGATGCTCTTAATGGGAAATGAACGAGCATAGATTTGTTTTCATACAAGTTTGTGTTAGTGAATGCTTGTGTTTAAACATTAAGTAATTCTTGGTTTCAAATATCAAAACATCTCATTGAGTAATCTAGGGCATGGATTTATTCCTAGTTTACATGAAGAGTTAAATGCACCACTTTGTGAACTCACTTCATGTTTACTTGGAAAGTTAAATATTCCATGATTCAAACCCTCTTGCACTTATGAGTAGTATTGATTAGTAGTCTTAGATTACTTGTGATTGATCTAGATTGCTATCTTGGGTTATTGGACTCACTCATCTATCAGCCTCTCATTCCACCCCATGGTCGCAAGGTTAGCGCCACATTAAAGGGGAGGGGTCTACATAGAAAGAAGTGTTAATTGTTCCACCAGGCAACCCTTTTGTGATTTTTAGAACTCACTAGTTTTTTAGGGTTTGGAATCACTTTGAGTTTGTGTGAGGAGTTAAATGCACCACTTTTTGGACTCACCTCACATTTACTTGAAGGGTTAAATGCACCACCTTTAGTGCTTTCCAATACTTTTGATAGTGAATTACTTACTTTTTCATTTCTAGAAGGCCTTCTTGGGATTTCACTCTTGGCTAAGCCTCAAAGAACTTTATACCTTTGAGAAGTGAAGGAGGAGATTTGGATTACCATCTCCCCCCAGCTGTGTGATTTCAGATTCTTCTCATCTATAGATTTGTGCCTCACGTACCTTGCGTATATCAAGGACTCCTTTTAGAAAAGCCATGTATATCCTTGTAGACAACTTGCTAGGATGTTGTTGTGTTCTAAGTGCTTGCTAAAACATTTTCAAGAACATACACAAGTAGAGTCCTTAGGGAGTAGAAATACTAAGTCACTATTCATGTTCATGTGCAAGGTTGCTCTGTTCCTTGCCCATTGCTTGAAGACTGTTTGCTTGAACTCCTTGATTGTTGTCTTACGTGCTTGATCAATGACATAAATCTGATCTACCTTTTTGTCTGTGATCTATTTTTCTATTTTCTTGTCATTCACTGTCAAAAACTAGTTGTCTTGAGTTAGGAATCAATTGATCTTTTCTTTGACTCACGTTGTCTCTCATCTATTCATCTTATCTCTTTATGCCTTTTGTACCTCATGTTGCGATAGTATTATCTCAGCTATTCTAGCCATCTCTTTTGATGACTCATACCAGGTTCATCTAGCATCTTGGCTATTCTAGCCATTCATCTCCTTTCGTTATCTTTGAGACAGAGTCTAGCTTTATCCTGAATCTTCTCTCATTACATCTTCATCTATGACTATCATGACTCAAAGTGGCAAGACTTATCCCATCCAGAATACTGGTCCAGATCAAAGTAAACCCCCTAATCAAGAAATAGGTCATTCTGAATATGTTGCAAAATCTAAACTTTGTGAGAAATCCTCAAGCTCTTCATTGAGTACTTTGAAAGATAGTTTGTCTCAATCATCAACTCCGGTCTTCCAAGAGTTTTTTAATCCTTTGTTTGAATTGCAATCTGGTTTGTCACTCCAAGATCAAGATAATTCATTCTTCCAGAACAATTCACTATTTCATAACTATAGAAGACCATTTCCTCAAATAGACCCTGCTATTAAAATCATTGATATTGCTGAAGATAGTGACTTGCTTGAAACTATTGATCTTACTAGCTCTGTTCAAACACCAAAGGTTACCTTAGCTATGCCTTTTCAACACCGTGCACATCACTTTATTGAAGCTTCAATTGTAGTGCAGATCCTTCTCAATAAGATGGGAACCAAGAACCCATTTGACCTTCAATCAGGCCAATATGGCCAAACCCACAATTAATACCATGGTCAGTCTTCTAATGATCAACATCATGGTCAATCCCAACATGACCAAAATTAGACTCATAATGATGACCAATCTCACAATAGAACTCAAGGAGATCAACAAGCACATTTTTATTGCCCTCCCCCATTTGATCAAAACCAAGATGATCAACAAGATCAAGCTCCTAGTATCTATGAGATCCTTGGTGATGGGAATGATGTGATAACCTGATGCGATATAGATGCTACCAAAGCTTAAAAAATTCTTATCAAAATGATGGAGATCCTCCTTTTAGAAGAGAAAGAGAAGTATTTTCTTGAGTTAGCACAACAAGGGGTCAAATTACCCCCAAACTTTCAAGTTGAAACACTTATAGCTAAAGAGGAAGAAACTAAAACTGCCAAGCTACAAAAGATGATCCAAAGTATGCAAGATCAGATTACTCAATTGATAAAAGAAAAGGATAAGCCCACGCAACAATTCACATTGGAGAATATATGTCCTTTTCCTTTTGATAAGAATATTCACATGCCTCCTTTTCCAAGAGGAGTGGAGTTGCCCAAATATGACAAGTTCATGGGAACAACCAATCCTCAAGATCATCTAAGGGAGTTTGGGGCCTTGTCTATGAAATTCATGCATGACCAAATGTACCTTATGAGACTCTTTCCTTGTAGCTTGGGTGGGCCAGCTATGGAGTGGTTCTATCGGTTTCTTCCTGGCATTAAGACATTTGATGAGATTGCTAATCTTTTTCTTCAACATTATTCTCACAACATTCAACATCTTGTCAACATTCGTGACTTGTGTAACTTGAAACAATGACAAGGAGAGTCTTTCTTGTCCTTCCTCTAGAGGTGGAGACAATTGTGCCTGAAGTATCCTCATAAATTGCCTAAATCTGAGAAACTTGATATCTTTTTGAACAATCTTCTCCCAGAGTTTAGTTATCAGGTACAATTATAAGGTCCTTTGACATTTGATAATATGATTAAATAGGCTATAAGGATAGAAGCCTTCATGATTAAAAAGGGAGAGTTGACTCTGAATAAGGATAATAAGAAAGGATTCTCCACAAACAAAGACAAAGGAAAGAATGTGAACAAAAATAGAGATGTGGTCAATGATGGAGTGGTTGATAACGTCACCGTGAAACCTTCAAAGCCTATCTTTAATCTTACCTCTAGTATGCAAGTGACTAAGGCTATTGAAAAGGCCACCACCATAGATAAACAGCAAGATTCAAATTTTTCTAGGAACAAACCTTGGGCCGATCGACCCAAGCATGACTTCACTCCTCTAGGAGAGCCTCTTGATGTGGTCTTTAAAACTCTTATAGAGAGTCAAGTTCTCACTCTATTGGAAAAGTGTCTTTACAACCCACAATCGAGACCTTATTGGTGGAATGACAATGATTACTATGACTACCACCAAAACATTGGTCATAAGACATCTACTTGTCATCAGCTGAGGCACAAAGTTCAAGATCTCATTGATAAGCATGAAATTCTTGTGGAAAACCATAATAAGAATTCAGACCATCAAGCATTTAAGAATCCTTTCCCTCCTCATGAGAAAGGTGAGTCTTCCATAGCTAAGAACAACAATGCCAAGGTTAATTATACATACACTACTATGGATAATGTCATCAATATGCTTGAACCTGTTGGGGTTGAGTATTGCAATATGGCTTCTTCTGAGGGGAATGGTGATGTTCCCAAACTTAGGACTTCATTTATCTTGCGTACTTCCACCTCTTGTTCATCTGAATCTAAACAAACTCATGATTGTGCTAATGTCATTACTCATTCACATGGAAGAGTTGTGCTGAAAGGCCCTGATCCTCTGAAGAAAACTATGGGTAACAATTCCTCAAAACAAACTGTAGACAAGGCTGCTCCGAAACAAGTCATTGATAAGACTACTACTGGTCCTATCAGCAAAGCTCCAAAATTGACCCCTACACCTAATACTGCTAGCTACAGTATTCTAGATCAACTCCATTGAACTAATGCTCATATTACCATCTTTAAGTTGTTGAAAATCTCACCTACTCATAGGAAAATTTTGGATAAGGCCCTTGTCGAGGTGAACATCCCCAAAGACCTTGATCTTAATTGGTTCCAATCTATGGTGGCTCACTTGACCTCACCTCACTATTTATCCTTCTCAGAAGAAGATGATCACTCACTAAGTCACCCACATAATGCTCCCCTACACATAGAGGTGATGATAGGTCCTAAGCGTGTCTACCATGTGCTTATTGATAATGGTGTTGGTCTTAACATCTGTTCAGCCAAATTGCTTACTCAGCTAGGTTATGATGAGGATTGTGTAGACTCCCATAAAAAGATTACCATTAAGGCATATGATGGAGAAAAATGCAAATCCCAAGGCTTAGTTGTGCTACCTATATGCGTAGGTCCCGTTGAGAGAGATGTCACTTTTCAGGTCCTTGATATTCCTTTGGCATACAACATTTTGTTGGGAAGACCATGGATTCATGAGATGCAAGATATTCCATCCACTTACCATCAATGCATCAAGTTTCCTTTCCATGGTGCAGAAGTCACCGTTCCAGCTAACACCAATTATGCTTGCAACACTCTTGCACAATCTACAGATAGCTTGGTTCCAACAAATAGAGACTCCACTGAGTTCTATGATGCTAAGCTTAGAGAAATGGAACAAACCTTGAAACTGAAGGATACTGGCATGGGAGAGTACCAAATGGAACCTGTGCTATCCCTGGCAGCTTTACCTCCATCTCCACACTCTTATGGAAGACCTTCTGAGAATAACACCACTAGCTCCCCTCAGATTGTTTATGATGGTGCTTTTGTTAAAGCTATAGTACATTTAGAGGATGAGGAAGAAGAAAGAGCTATCAAGGCTTGGATTTATAAAGGGAAAGAAACAACTGAGCAAACTACTCCTTCTCCAAATTTAGAACAAGAACCCTATAGTGAAGGCTTCAAGATCATGAAGTGCTTTGGGTACAAAGGGAGTGGTCCAATAGGAATAAATGACAATGGTTTTCTGAAACCTATTGAAGCTACTAGTCACCGCTCAAAAGACACCACTGGCTTAGGCTTTGAAAAGAAGGCTTTCCATTTGGGAATGAAGAAATTTGTGTTTGTACCTGAACCTAAACCTGAGTCAGAATCTGAGGATACTATACCAAAGGTAAATCTAGAGGCTAGCTCTGATGAAGACGTCCTTCCTTATCCCATACCTCAGGATCTTGCTGCACTCTTTGAAGAACTTGATGAGCCTATCATTCCTATTCATATGGTAGAAACTAACACTGAGATAGATACTGATACTTATTCTAAGGCTAGTTCTAATAAAACCTCTTCAATGCATGAATTCACTCATGAGAAATGGAAAGAAACATTGACTAATGATCCCCATTATACTGGTGAGTGATATGTATTCCCACATTTTGAAAAGAGGTATGAATGAGAAAAACTTCAACAATTCATTAATGCCACCAGAGATGATAATGAGTCTGATGATGATGCCAATGCTAATGGAATTCTTGCATCAAGTACTGACTCACATGAATATGAGTTTGATTCTTTGTTTTTTGCTACTTTTGATGTAGACATTGATACTGTTCATGAATATGAAAGACTTCTTGAAATAGGTGAGGGGTCTAATGCTAGGGTGCCCGAATTAGATGCTATTGGTGTTAACATATCTTCTACTTCTGATGTAGGGTCTCATAGGGATTTGAACACTCCTTTGGATGAAATCAATTTGGGTCTTGGCTTACTTGTCAGCGCTTTTGAGAATCATACCATGAACGCAATTGAACCAGCCATTACTCCTACTCTTTTGCTTCGTCGTCCTGATCTTATTGACTGGAACTCTTCCTCCGCATCCAATGAAGTCCTAACATTCTAGAATGATTATGAGCTAGCCTATTACCTCCATGCAATTGAGCCCGTAATGCCTTCCACTAGCGAATACAATGTCAACATGACGGAGGGGGATATTAAGTATCTTAGTCAAAAAATCAAAAAAAGAAAAAATAGAAGCTCTGATGGTGAAAACCACATTGTGGCAGTATCAGAGCACAAAATAGTAAAAATAAAAGATGTATCTGCAGGTGAAAACCTCTCTGAGGTGCCCAAAGATGAGATACTGGATACTCTCCCAAGTCATTTTTAGGAAAGATCATCAGTTTTGATAGAGCAGACATAGGCAGTGAATTTGGGTATAGAGGCTACTCCGCAAATCATACATTTAGCTCAGTCATTGTCTGCACAAGAGAAAGAAGAGTTCACTAGCTTCTTTCAAAGTAAGAAAATAAAATTTGCATGGACCTATTCTGATATGCCTGGATTAGATCCCAATTTGATCATGCATCATCTATCCATTGTACCAGATGTCAAACCTGTCAAGCAAAAACTTTGAAAGATGCACCCTCATGTGGCACTTTTGGTTAAGGTTGAACTAGAGAAACTTCTTAAAGCTGGCTTCATAAGAGTAATTGATTATGATGAATGGATTTCAAACATTGTTCCTATCACCAAGCATGATAAGTCCATCTGTGTATGTATAGATTTCTAGGATCTCAATAAGGCATGTCCAAAAGATGACTTTCCATTGCCAAATATTGATATGAAGTAGACATGACAGCAGGATATGAGATGTAGTCACTAATGGATGGCTTCTCTAGCTATAACCAAATAAAAATTGCGCTAGAGGATCAAGAAAAAATTGCTTTTACATGTGCCTGGGGCACTTTCTATTGGAATGTCATGCCTTTTGGGCTCAAGAACACTGGAGCAACATATCAGAGAGCTGTTACCACTATTTTTCATGATATGATGCATAAGACCATGGAGGATTATGTGGATGATACTTTAGCCAAAAGTATGCAATGAAGAACTCACCTTGAAGATTTGGGTCCTATTCTTGATTGTATGGAACATTTTAGCCTAAGACTTAATCCCAAGAAATGTGCATTTGGCGTTACTTCTGGAAAACTCTTGGGTTACATTATTTCAGCCAAGGGTATAGAGGTGGATCCAAAAAAGGTGCAAGCTATTATGGACATGTCTCCACCTAAAAACATAAGTGAGATGAAAGGTCTCCAAGGAAGATTACAATCCATCTGGCGGTTCATCTCACAATTAGCTGATAAATCCCAACCATTTACTAAAACTCTACACAAGGGTGTGACCTATAAATGGGATGAAGAGTGTGATAAAGGACTTACTCAAATAAAGTAGTATCTCACTAATCCACTGATTCTGATGCCTCCCATTCATGGGAAGCCACTTATACTATACATCTCAGCCACAAAAACATCTTTGGGAGCTCTCCTAGCTGAAGAAGATCAGAACAATAAAGAGAGGGCTATTTACTATATCAGTAGAACGTTGGTTTCCTATGAGATGAATTATTCAGTTATTGAAAAAGCTTGTCTGGCTATAGTTTTTGCATCTCAGAAGATGTGACATTATATGTTGGCTCACACTATGAGGCTTATAGAAAAAATTGATCCACTGAAGTATCTATTGAGCAAAGCTGCCCTCACAAGTAGATTAGCTAAATGGGTTATGATTCTTAGTGAGTTTGACATTGAATATGTGGAAAGAAAAGCCATTAAGGGACAAGAAATTTCTGATCAGTTGGTAGAAGCTCCATTAAAAGATCATCAACCTTTGAGCATTGAATTTCCAGATGAATCCATCATGCTTCTTACACACCAGTCTTGGGGCATGTTCTTTGATGGATCGTTTACTCAACAAGGATTAGGTGTAGGTATTCTATTTATAACACCTCAGAGGTACTCATTTCCAAAAGCATATAAGATGTTGTTTCCTTGCACGAACAACATAGCTAAATACAAAGCTCTCATTAATGGCATGAAGATAGCCATTGAATGGCGTGTGGACGAGCTCAAAATTTTTGGAGACTCTCAGTTGATTGTCAACCAAGTCAATGATGTTTATCAAACAAAGGATGACAAGCTAATACCTTACAAGAAAATGGTGGATGATCTCAAATTGTACTTTGCACACATTTCTTTCCAAAAAATTCCAAGAGCAGACAATAAGGCAGCTGATGCCATGGCTACTCTCGCTTCAATGCTACAAATGCCAGAAAATGATTTCAGACATGAATTCCTGGTGGAAACATTGCACTACCCTACCTATGATAGCCCCGACTCCAAGATGATCTATTTAGTTATTGGACATGACTCATCGTGCTACCATCACATTTATTCCTACCTTCAGGACCAAATCATTCCTGACACCTACACCCAAAATGAGAAATGTCACCTCATTCGCACTACTTCACGGTATGTTATCATAGCAAATGACTTGTATAGACAAGGTCTAGACGGTACTCTCCTTAGGTGTCTAGAACTCGATGAGTCCAAATGTGTGCTAGTTGAGGTACATGAAGGTATTTGTGGCTCTCATTTGAGTGGTCTAATGTTAGCTCGCAAACTTATTAGAGCTGGATACTACTGGCCGGATATGGAAAAAGAAGCTGTTCAATATGCCAAAACTTGCAAACAATGCCAATATCATGGGAATCTAATTCATGCTCCTGCTCAAGAGCTTATACCTTTCATCAATTTTTGGCCATTTCAGTAATGGGCCTTTGATTTGGTAGGGTAGATTCATCCTTCTTCTTCAAGGGGACACAAGTTCATAATCACTGCTATAGATTTCTTTACCAAATGGGTCGAGGTAGTTCCTCTCACCATTGCTAATGGAAAGACTATTGCTATGTTCATTCTGAACTACATCATTTGCAGATATGGTTAACCCTCATCTATTATCACTAAAAATGGGGGACAATTCAAAAATAAGGACTTGACGGACTTGTGTGCCAAATTTAGGATTATTTAGCATTGGTCATCTATCTATTATCCTTAGGGTAATGGACAAGCAGAAGCTTTGAATAAAATAATTCTCAAAATTTTGCATAGAAAATAGTTCACAAATCTGGTAGAGATTGGCACCTCTAGATTAATCTGGCTTTATGGGCTTACAGAACAAGTATCCAGACACCAATAGGAGCCACACCCTTTGCCTTAGTCTACGGAATAGATGTAGTGTTACCTATCAAGGTCGAGATTCCTACTTTACGAGTCTCTCTGAAGGGCCTCATCACTGATGAAGACACCCAAATATATAGGCTACAAGAGCTTGAACTATTGGATGAATGTCAGAAGGTGGCATTCGATCATCTTTGAGAATACCAGAATAGAATTTCAAAAGCATACAAAAAAAAATCAGACAAAGGGAATTCCAAGTGGGTGATCTCATCCTGAGAGAAAACCCCAAGAATTAACAGCAGAGAGTTCAGAAAGGAAAATTTGAACCAAACTGGCTTGGTCCATACATTGTTACTGTAGCATTTGGATCTGGCGCATACAAACTCTCCACCACTGAAGGAGAGGCACTCAAAGAGCCCATCAATGCTCTTCATCTGAAGAATTTCTACAGCTGACATTCTCTATGTGCTCGTGTACATACTTATTGGTCCTGAAAAAATCCTTTAAATGGTATATTCTCAAAAAATCCTAAAAATTGCAAAATGTCCTGAAAAAATGATCATCTTAGTGAAAACTTGGTAAACAGGCACTTTGATGTATTTATTATCCTAGTGAAAACCTGGTAAATAGGCACCTTGATAATACTCAAAAATATAGAAAATTTGAAAAATACAAAAAAAAATGAAAAAAAAAAAATACAAAAAAAAATGAGATATTCAAAAAATACAAAAAAAAAACAAAAAAGATAAAAATACAAAAAAATTGAAAAAGAAAAAAATGTGCCATTGATGAAAACCTGGTAAATAGGTGTCATGGTAGCAAAAATAGAATCTCTGCCAAGATGGTGAAAACCTAGTAAACAGGCGCCTCTTATTTTCCTGAATTAACATATTCTCTCGGCATCGCTTGGCTCTTAGATTCTTGCTTTAGTTTGCTTTCTAGCTTTGGTTTGCTTCCTTTGTTTCCTGTTTTAGTTTGCTTTCCAGCTTTGGTTTGCTAGCTCATGCCTTTGCTTTCAGTGTCTTTGAGTTTTTTGCTTGACTCTTCATAGATTGGAACTGGTTCATGCTTAGGGGCACCTACCTGGTCTAGGGGGCATTGTCCTATCACTTTCGAAAACTCTTTTTGTGCATCAATCACCAGTGGTTCTCACTGTGTCTGCCTATTGATGCCTAGCTACTTTTTGAGATCTCTCTCTTTGAGGATCTCTCTTGTATCGGTCACCGGTGGTTCCCACTGTGCTTGCCTACTGATACCTAACTCTCATTCGATCTCTTTTCAGGATCCATCCCTTACATCAGTCACTAGTGGTTCTCATTGCGTCTGCCTGCTAATGTTTCGCTAGTATCTATGAGATCTCTCACCTTGAGGATCTCTCTTGTATCGGTCACCAGTGATTCTTACTACATTTGTTTGCCAATACTTCATTTAGTTTCCCGATATCTTCTTGAGATTTAGTCTCCCGCGATAGTCACCAATGATTCTCACTGTGTCTGCCTATTGTCACTATCCTGTTGAGACTTTGAATGTTGTATGTTTCTGAATTGATTTCAATCCACTTGAACATGAACTTAAACTGAAACTAAACTAAATATGTGTTTCTCTGAGGCATGTTGAGCTTTGTTTTCTTTGAGTGCTTGTTTGTTTGCTTTGCTTTTTTTTTGCTTTATGTTTGTTGGTTTAGTTCCAATGATCCAATGAATTCATATAAGAGGGGTGTCCATCTATAAGAGCCTCCATCTCATATTGGATGGCCATGCATACCTCAACTCCTTTTATATGGATGCTTTGGTGAGGTTGCTTCTTCTCCTTATCTTTTGAGTGACTTCTTTCTACTACTGGTGAAATTGTAAACGCTCGTCCTATTAAGTGAACGTAAGGGTCACTACGAGAAATCTTTGGCAAAAGAAGGAACTCCTACATGTTTGGTGTGTTTTTCACAAGAAACATTCAGGTCATTATAGTATCTATGCTCTAATGCTTATGTTAACTTGCTAGATCAAAAGGAATAGGTGTTCAGGTCATTCTGGCTTCTTATGCCTTAATGCTTACATCTTATTCTGACAAACCTAAGACTTATGTCATATTCATATTCTCATGATAGTGATATTAGTGAGGATTATATGACATCTTGTGATTTTTTGAACTTAAACGGCTCTATGATGATAAATACGGTGAGTCCAACAACCAAGTCCTAGGGTTTTCATTTTCATTCTAGGCTTGCATCTTTAGCTTAGGCTTGCATTTTCTAGGCTTGCATGTTCATTTTTAGGCTTGCATTTGAGATAATGTTTGGTGCTCTCTTGATTGTCTTCATCAAAGGTTCTAATATTTAGTCCCAGTTTCATCACGGTTGCACAAGTTTTCAGGAGCGAAAGCGAAATTTGACATCTCTACATAGCTCGAAATCGTGTTTTAAATTCTGAGACCCTTTGGGATCGGATGCTGGTGCAATCAACCTTTTGGCATCATTTTCCTATTAGATCCTCATCTTTGCATCATGTTCTTGAGATCTTTGCTCTTTTCATCAAAGTCAACCTAGTCAAATTTGGTCAACCATGGTCAACTATGGTCAAACTTGGTCAACAAGACCTCTGCGTTGCTCTGATTTGCTTCTACATCTTCTCAATCTTTGATCTTATCTTTATCTATAATCTCTTGTTGTCAATCATCTTCGATGTGTCATCTTTTGATTTCACTCCCGAGGGGGCAGGATGATTGCATCATTGAATCTTGTCGAATCAATTCTTGAATCAGTTTGATCTGAATCATCAATTTTCATTGCTTGGGGCATCTTGGTGTCTCACATCTACTTATCTCATCATCTATCTTTTAGGTATCTGAGCAATCTAACTCAGATCCTCAGGAATCAAGTTTCATTTTGGAGGGGATTCTCGAAATCTTTTGGGTATTGGGGAAATCTAACCCTAATTCTTGGGAGTCAAGCTTCATTCTAGATATGGCTCTCAAAATCTCTCTTAGACCATTATCTAGGCAATCTAACCCAAGTCTTGGAGGGCTAAGCTACGTATTGGGGCAATCTAACCCTGATTCTGGAGACAGTCCTAAATCTGCATCTTCATCAATTGGTATTGGGGCAATCCAACCCTAATTCCAGTTCTCTTCTAAGACCGTTGTCTTCACAATCTAACTTGGACTTTGGAAATTCTCATCATTTGTCACTTTAGACTATTCGTTGAATCAATGCACTGCTCGCACATCAATTCAAAGAGGGGCAAATGTAATACCCAAAAATTGGCACCTATTTATTTCAAGCAATTTTGGTGTATTTCTTCAATTCTATGTCATCAAAGGCCTATCTCACTAGGCAATTTTCTCTCTCCTACTTGACTTTATTTGACTTGATGTCAGTTGCAAAGACCCTAAATTGCAATAATCAAATGCTAAATTAATTCCTAAAAGTCTTTGACTTATATTAGCTAAATTATCCTTATGATAAATTAATTTAATTCTAAAGTCCTAAGTGCTTTAAATTAAATTAAATCTACCCCTTTAGCTAATTACACATCAAAAAAAGAATTAATATCATTATTTAATTATTTGAGTGGACATCTTTCTATTTGAATGTAATTATTCAAATTATTCAAACTAGTCACACCTCACATGTGGCATAAATTCCACTCTTTGATTAAATAATTTCATGTTTATTTGTCAAAAAAGTGAAGAGCCTTAATGGGAAGTGAAGAGTCACACCCCACATGTGGCAAAAGGAGTTACATGCAAGATTCCCCTCCTTTTCTATTTAAGAGCTTGCTTTTCTCATTCAAATGAACTTTTTGAGAGCATAGAAAATATAGTGGAATTCTACTACATTTTTTTGAGGAACTTTTTGAGAGCACATAGATTATGCCAAAATTCTAGTACACTCTTTGTGATTCATAGCTTTTGATTGTTATCATTTTAGTTAGTTCATTTTAGTATAACATTGCATTTCTTATTTAATTAATTTTCTTATCTTGTTCTTAATCTAGTTGCATTCTTATTTGAAAATACCAATAAGAACTTGCATTCTCATTTCTAGATTAACATGCATTCATTCTAGATTACTTGCAATTTTTTTATTTTTTATTTTTTATGCATATGCTTTTCTTTAAAATCCTCCATTGTAGTTCAGTCTTATGGTTGTTGGCTTTCAATCTAAGAGCAATCTTGAAAACACCCTGTCTACATAGGAGGCAACAGATCGCTTCACTACGGATTTCGGATTGAATAACTCATTCTTTTTTGTAATCCAATCATGTGAGTAATGATCATGTTGTATGTGTGTTGAATTTGACTTCACATTCACTCATACACATATGCCTCCTATAAGATCAAATGCCCATTGTTGAAAAGGCCATAATGTAGTAAAGGGGATAAGATCTATCACTGGTGCATGAATCAAGTTCCCATGGACTTGACACTTCTGACAATTCTTTGCATATTTAATAGCCTCTTTTTCCATTTTAGGCCAATAGTACCCAGCCCTGATAAGTTTTCGAGCTAGAGTTAAACTGTTGGAATGTGATCCACATACACCTTGATGGACTTCCTCTAATGCATGTTGAGATTCTTCTCATTCTAAACATCTAATGAGTGTACCATCTAGACCTCATTTGTACAGATCATTACCAATGATGACATATCAAGTTGCATTGCAGATAAGGTATTGTTTCTCATGGTAGTTGAAGGTATCGAGAATGATTTGGTCTTAAAGATAGGAGAAAAGGTTTTTGTATCTGGATGAATCATGACCAAAAATGGTGTAGATCATGTGGGTTTTAGGAGAATCATATGCAGGATAAGATAGTCCTTCCACCAGGAACTCGTAGTGTAACTCATGTTCGAACTGCTGTAATAAAGTAGATAGAATTGCCATGGCATCAACAACTTTGTTCTCCAATCTAGGAATTTTCTCAAAAGTGATAAATATGAAATATTTCTTTAGATCATATATCATTCTCTTGTATGGAACTAGCTTTTCATCTTTCATTTGATACACATCATTGACTTGGTGTATTATAAGTTGTGAGTCTCCATGAATGTGTAGCTCCGTTACCCTCCACTCAATTGCTATCTTCATGTCATTAAGAAGGGCTTCATATTCAGAAATATTGTTGGTACAAGGAAACTTTATTTTGAATGCTTTAGGTATTGAATATCCTTGAGGTGTGATGAACAATATGCCTACTCTAGATCCAATCTGTGTATAGGAGTCATCAAAGAATAACTTCCATGCTCTAGAAGAAAGATTCATGATAGAGGAATCTCAAAATTCCATTTGCATTGGTGTATCATCAAACAATGGTTCTTCATCTAGTTGATCTATAATTAGTTATCCTTTGATAGCTTTCCATTCAACATATTCTATGTCAAATTCACTAAATAGCATCACCCATTTGGCTAATCTACCTGTCAGGGGAGCTTTGCTTAGTAAGTACTTTAGTGGATCAATCTTAGCTACCAAATGTGTGGTATGAGCTAACATGTAATGTCTCAATTTTTGTGATGCAAAGATCACAGCTAGAGAAGATTTCTCAATCATTGAATAGTTCTTCACATATTCTACCAATGTTCTACTCATATAGTATATAGCTCTTTCCTTTTTGTCCTCATCATGTTGTGCTAGCAATGCCCCCACTAAGTATCTATGGTGGAGACATATAAGATCAATGGCTTTCCTTTAATAGGAGGCATCAAAATAGGAGGATTTGATAGATATTTCTTGATATGATTAAAGTTCTTTTCACATTCCTCATTCCATGCAAAAGTCACACCTTTATGTAATGTGTTTGTGAAAGGTTGTGATATGTCCACGAGCTAAGATATGCAGTGTCTGATAGATTGTACTCTCCCTTGTAATGTTCTCATTTGACTAATATTCTTTGGAGGTTGCATCTCCATGATAGCTTTGACCTTTGTTGGATCTACTTCAATTCCTTTCTTTGAAACAATGTAACCTAAGAGCTTTCTAGAAGTGACACCAAAAGCACATTTCTTAGGGTTTAGTCTGAGACTAAACTTCTCCATTCAATCTAGTATTTTTCTCAAATCATTTAGATGTTCTTATCTTATCATAGATTTTTCCAAAGTATCATCAACATAATCCTCCATGGTGTGGTGCATCATATCATGAAAAATAGATGTCATGGCTCATTGATATGTAGCACCTATGTATTTTAGACCAAATGGCATGACATTCCAACAAAAAGTACCACATGCACATGTGAAAGCAATTTTATCTTCATCCTCTGGAGCAATTTTTATTTGGTTGTATCTAGAAAAACCATCCATTAAAGAATACATCTCAAAGCCCCCAGTCATGTCCACTATCATATCGATATTTGGTAATGGAAAATCATCCTTAGGGAATGCCTTTTTTACATCTCTAAAATATGTGCATACTCTTATAGATTTGTTTGGTTTTGATACTAGAACAATGTTAGAGATCCATTTTGCATAATCAATAACTTAGATAAATCTGGCTTTTAATAGTTTTTCTAATTCAGCTTTGACCAAAAGTGCAACATGTGGATGCATCTTTCTCAATTTTTGCTTAACAGGTTTGAATCCTAGAGCTATAGATAAATGGTGCATTATAATATTAGGATCTAATCCAGGCATATCTGAATATTTCCATGCAAAGTTGATCTTCTTCTTTGTTAGGAATGTAGTAAATTTTATCTTTTCTTCTTCTGATAAGGATTGTGCTACATGGACCAACTATGGTTCTTCTGTTGTTCCCAAGTTGATAGATTGAGTGGGCTCAATCAATACTGGAGATCTATCCTATAAATGACTTGGAAGGACATCAAATATCTCATCCTTAGGCACCTCAAAGGGGTTTTCACCTTTAGATACGTCTTTTATTTTTACTTTTGTAGGTTCTGAGACTGTCACAAAGTGGTTTTCACCCTTAGAACTCTTTTTCTTTTTATTTTTATTCTTATTCTTTTGACTAAGATACTTGATGTCCAACTTCATCATGCTAACACTCGGTTCACTGATGGAAGTCATCATAGGCTCAACTACATTGAGGTAGCAAGCAAGGGCATAGTCATTTGGAAAGGTATAGATACCTTGGCTTGGATTTGTGGAGGTTTGGTCAAAGTGGGGAAGGATTGAGAAATGGTGTTTACTAATATGGATCTATCATCATTGGTCCCAAACCAACTCTTGAGTTTGAAGGTGATATTACAACTCAAAAATTTCAATTCATGAATAGGCTCAATGTCATTGTGGGAGTCCACTTCAGCCAGTGGTGCATATTGGTGAATAACATCAATATTTTTTTCTATGATAAGATCATCTTCCTCTGGAATGACTCCCCATTCATAGTCATTTGATTCCTCATCTATACCTCTAGGGAATCTGAGAATATGTGTGAAATCAGGACGGATTCCCCAAAAAGGGTTTCCTTCTGATTCCGATTTGAATTCATACTCATGAGAGTCTGTCTCAAAATCACTACTATATATGAAGTGTTTAGCTATTGCGAGAGATTTACCTTTTTCTTTCTTAGTAGTAGGTTCTTGTGTATCTACCACATTGATATTCTCCTTAGGTTCATCTTTAAGGAGGTCTAGTATTTATTTAGGAAAACACTCATAAGGAATGAGCTCATTAGTGGTGTCTAAATCATCACTGTCAGATTGTTGCATTTCTTCCTTTAGTTGAATTGTTGTTGATGGTTCAATCTATTATAAGACATGTAGAGAGTCTTTGCTAAGATATAAAGGCTTCTTCTAATATCCTAGACCTATTGTATTCTTGTTTGTTTGGCCACAGTGGTCAAGAGGTGATAGAAGACCTTTACCTTGTAGTCCTAGAGGTCCTTTTCCAGTAAATCCCATTTTTGTGATCAATTTTTCTCCTGGTCCATATGACTTCTGAGGAATTTTTCTTGAAGTGGAGTGACATTTCTAGACTGATTGGAATTGAGACTCATCCTTGTATAACCATGAAAGCATGGCTTCTTCTTCCTCAAACTCTTGTTTAGATACTTGCTCTATGACAAAGCTTCCATTGAATATGACCTAGGATTCTTTAGCATTGGGTTTCACTTTGTCTGAAGGTTGTCCATAATATTTTGGGGAAAATGGGAGAGAGGTGAGAGATAAAAATAGTTCCATTGTGTATTCTTTCATACCCTTGACTTTGATTTTGACCTCTTGTGCAATGTCTTCCATCTTGGATGTAGATGTAGTATCTATTTTCTTAGTGGAAGATTCTCTGTTATTAGGAACAAGTTTGTCAACACTTTCTTTCAATGCATTGCAAGTTGTAGATATGTCAGCTGGAATTGTTACCTCTACTCCTTCATAAGGAAATTTCACACATTGATGGTATGTGGAAGGAATATCTCACATTTCATGTATCCAGAGTCTTCCTAGAAGAATGTTGTAAGCCAAAGGTATATCAAGAACTTGACATGTGATATCTCTAATAACTGGCCATGTTTTGATAGGTAAGACAATTGTTCCTTTGGAAGCTCTCTTGTTCATCATAAGCTTTGATAGTTATCTTCTTTTTAGGATGAATGGAAGCTTCTAATAATCCTAGTTGTATGATCAAGTTGTAAGAACAAATGTTTAGACCAATGCCTCCATCTATCAACACGTGTTTGACTTGATAGTTTTGGATCAAGACCTCAATGTGCAAGGGTTGGTTATGTGGATGACTCAAGGAGTTATCATCTTCCTCTGAAAATGAGATATATTGGGGAGATGTTAGATGACCAACCATAGTCTAGAATCTATCTAAATCAAGGTTGTCAAGAACATTGGAACCGAGCAAAGGCTTATCTAGGATGGCTCTATGAGCTGGAGATATCCAAAGAAACTCAAACATTGAGATTTTTGCATTAGTATGCTGGAGTTGTTGGATGATAATGTATGATGTTTGCCTCATGTCTTTAGGATTTGATGATTTAGAGGCAGCCCTCTATTTAGAAGTAGATGAAAGATTAAAAGGAATCTTAGGGACATTGGATGAATATGATATTTGTCCTTGTAGATGTGCCTGAGCTTTTGATTGAGTAACTGCATTTGCTGATTAATTATCTCTATCTTTTCGCATGATGGTGATGACATTGCAATGTTTAAATAAGCAAGGTTCCACCATGTTTATGACAACATTGTTTCTAGAGCAAGCATAATTGACTTTAGCACCCATGTTAGGCTGAGAAGATGAATCTCCTTGACCATGTTTTGGAAATGGTTCCATGAATGTTGTATGATCATTATTACTCTTATGATTGTCAATTAAGATTTCTCCATTATCAATTTTGTCTTGTATGAGATGCTTCAAGCATATGCAGTTATTGGTTTTATGACCCTTGTTGTGATGGAAGTCATGAAAATCGGTCTCTTTCCACCATTTCAAAAATCTATTAATACATGATTGAGAAAGCTAGAAAGGATTAATCTTACACTAGCTTTTCATCTTTCGTTTGATTCATTTGTCATATACACTATACTCTTGGTGTATAGAACTAGCTTTTAATCTTTCATTTGATACACATCATTGACTTGGTGTATTACAAGTTGTGAGTCTAGTTTTCTTTTTCTCATTTTTTTTTGTATTTTCCATTTTTTAAAATTTTTTTGTACTTTTGATATTTTTTAATTTTTTTATGATACATCAAGGCGCCTATTGCTAGGTTTTCACCAAGATGATCTTTTTTTTGGACTTTTTCTGATTTTTATAATTTTTTAAAGAAATTTTTTAATACTGAATGCCTTAGGCGTAGAATTTTCACTGTGGTGAAGCTCTAGTTTCCACCATTAACCTTGGGTGACGCAAAAGAGCAAGAATAAGACAACTGAAGAATGACTTGATTCAAGAAGGTTGAATGACACAACCTTGTCAAGATTGGATTGATTGAAGATTAGATTGGATGTAAATGAAGGATAGTGTTCCCTAGAGGTATGGGTAGATGCCCAAAAGATGGCAGACATGAGATCGCAATACTTAGCCATTTTCATGAAGATTGAATTGAAGATGATTTTGACAAGGTTTTGACACAAGATGAAAAAGATTCAAATCGATAGATTAGAAGGCTAGATTAGACTCAAGAGACCACTTTTTGGAAAATAATTGGATTCTTTCTGGTTTCTGCTATGTTCCTAACACAATGATTTTTTTGACAGAATCTGGAAGTAGGCTATAAAAATTGGATTTCTGGCAATTTTTCAAAATTCTCATACAAGTTTCTCCAGGCTTGTACAAGTCTGGGTAAGGTCTGGCACAATAGGTGAAAGGGCCCGTACAACAATTGCAAAGCTCATATGACAGTTGACAATAGGTTTTTTATTTTTTGCTTATTATTTTTGACAAAGCCCATACGACAATATACTGACTCTCATACGATAATCTGGGGGTTTTGATATGACAATAGGTCAAAAATTGTATGAATTTTTGAGATTGTGGGATGACGTTGGACTCCAGAAAGGAATTTTGCTTTAGATTTTGCAATTTTTTAGTTTTCAAAATTAGTTTGTTTGTAAGATTTTCTCTATCCAGGTTTGCAAATTCATGTAATAGTTCAGGACTGTTCATTTCCAAAGGACCAAGTAGATAGAAAACATGCAGAACAGCAAGAAAAAGGGAAGTAGGCAATCATCTCAAAATAATGAACAAGGGAAAAACCAACCTTGCGCATGAACAAGCAATAGTGACTTATTGTGCTAATCCCTAGGAATGCTACTTGTGTATGTTCTCAAAAGTTTTTCAATAATGCACATAGTCCTAGAAAATGAAAAATTTGCCTCGCTAAGGTTTTTAGTAATGGTCTGACTCTGCAACTTTTGTGATCTCAAGAGGGTGAACTCTAATCTAGGTGCACCAAGGTTTTGACATAGTTTGAGAATTTAATCAATTCGGAGCTGCTAGGGAGATCTGATAGCCCAACAAGAGACCAGACTCGTGGAGATTTCTTCCACAAGGACATTTATATAGAAAATGTTGCTACCATAGAGAAAATGGCTATTATCACTTGAGATTCTGTCCACGTGGTTGACCCAATAAAGGTAATGTCCACTATAGTTAACCCTCTCTAAAGGTGACTCACAAAAGATACCACAAGGGGACTAGATCAGATTCAAGGATCTGGGTTCTGATACTATCCAAAAAGTAAGTAGAGCATAATCCCCTAACCTCTTCACTTCACAAAAACAAAGAAGATAGATTAATCTGACATGCTAAGATTGAAATTATCTCACCAAGATTTGTGATGTCAACAACTATGTCTATCAATCTCTCCGGAGAGAGAACGTATCGATCAAAAGCTGAGGACCAAACCTAGTAAAACCATGAAATAATCTCAGTAACCTCCCTACCTACAAGGGGATCCTTCGTCAAGAAGAGATTTGCATGTAAACAAGAAAATGAAGCCCACTCTCTCAAGATCATCCACAAATAGTGTTCATAGGGCCTATTTACTATGTGTAACAGATATGCAAAAAGAAAATCTATGTTCATTTTATAGCCCAAAACTGAATTCTGTGATATGAAATAGGAAAAGTTATGCAAGCTTGACATGTGAGAATTCATTTTGTCCCAAAATGAAGTGTTATCAAATGCAACAGAATACCTGAGTTCCTCACAACGCGCTTAGTAGATTTTACCTATTTTACAATTTTGTTGCACTTTTCCAATTAGATTCAACAAATACCAATCAGAAATAGAACATCTCAATTGTTAGGGTTAGCTGTTAGTCCAAATCCAAAAATCAAATCTAGAAAACTACCTAAAAATTTGAAACGACAATTGAATTCTGATGGTAAAACTCATACGACAATCAGTTACCTCTCATACAATAATCTAGAAACTCATATGATAGTGGGTGTATTCCCACATGATGCAGTAGCTCCCAAATGACAATGTGTAAGATCCTATATGAGTCTCAAAAACATTAACTATCATATGACAGTCAGGGGGTTCTGGCATGACTTTCTAACAAAACTTGTATGAAAAATGTACGGACAGAAAATGAAAGATCATAGTTTTGACCAGAAATTGATAGAAAATTGATAGAAATTATTAGAAAAGAAATGGAAATGCATTTCAGGGCCCCACAGTGGGTGCCAGAAATGTGTGTGTGAAAATTGTACCTAGCTGTAAACACAACACTTTAGTAAAACATTAGAGGTTAGCAAAATCAAAATCTGTAGATAAATGAAACTAAGCTAACCAGGTGATTTACTACCTTCTAGTAGGTGTGAGTATGGTATTCTTAGATTGGACCGAGATCAGTGACAATGGAACACCTAAATAAAGGATTTAATGCTAAAAGATGAATGTAGAATGAATGCAAATTAATCTATTTTTTTGGATTTTTGATGCAATAAGATAAAAAACTGTATGAAACTAATCTAGAAGGATTGAAATGATATGCAGATCTAATCTAACAATGATATGAATTGATATGAAAAACTATGCAAAGCTATGAAAAATTATGAATGATCTCACAAAGTCGCCTATTTGCAAATGCTTGATTCTTCATACGCAATTTTGCCAAAGTAATTATGCAAATTAGAGAGATGTAATTGTGAAGAGTTGAGCCTTGATTTTATAGAAATCTAGGGCTTGAGGATGCATTGAGAAAAGCCATAAATCACTCTTGATGAACTTGGGTTGATTTTTGAGTCAACAATAAATAAGAATTAATTAACTCACAAAATCATGCAAAAATAGCTTTTTGACTCAAATCAAAAGTTTAGATCCACTTTCAACTCAAAATAAATGTTGAGATTCAAAAAGATAACAACTTGAATTGATTTTCTGATTTAAAGTTTAACTGCTCCTTCAAATGCCCATAGATAATTATGAATTAATTAAATAAATAAAGTAATTTATCTTCAACTTAACTGATTTTTGAATTAGAACAATTGATTTATGGGTTAATCAATTATTAAATCAAACTTTTATTCAAAAACTATATCATTAAATATTGACAATTGACATTAATTAATTAAATAAGAATTTAATCAATTAGTCATAAGATTTTTGATTTATTGTCAAAATTAAATAATACAATTTAGGAATAATTGTAATTAAATCTAATTAAATAATTAAGTGGTAGAATTAAATTAATTAATTAAATATTCAAAATATTCAATTAATCAAACTTTAGGATAAATATGATTTATCGCCAAATAATTATTCAATCAAAGATAATTAGGATAAAGTAAGAATATTTCAAGGAATATTTCCCGATGCAAAATTAGGATAATCAATTAGTGTTTTGATAACTTGATGTGTAGATGTGCCTTAGGTTAGAAGTTTTGATGTTGATTTCGATCGAATTATTGATGTAAGAGGTTAATGAACCTATAGCCCATTTTTGGGGTATTACACTCAGTTCCTTCTTTGACTGAGTTGGCTGGGTAGTTGGTCGGTTTCCTTTGGTTACCGAGTTTGGTCGGTTACCTCTTGGGTGGTTGATTATTTCAGTGGCACTCAGTGATGCTTGTCTATTGCTCAGTCATCCTTTCTTACCGAGTAGTTTATTTTGAGTCTCTATTGAGGCCAACTTGTGCATTGATTATGGGTCATAGATTTAATGCTAGTATCTATCATTGGGAAGCGTGTGGTCCCTGATCTGATCTTTCCTTCCATTGATTGTGGATCTAAAGGCCAACTCAATTCAATAGCCTCTTGCATAAGTATAATTTTTTGGTTCGAGTTTAGGGAGTCAATTTTTGATAGAAGTTAGAAGGGAGAAGATTAGAGATTATCTGCATATCCTCGCATGTTTGAGGACTTTTGGTAATTCATTGTAATATATGGCCAAAACCAGGAAGGCCTTATAGCCTGGCATGTATGAATCAATTTAAATAATAATATATGAATGATCCTACTTTCTCTCTCTCACTATGTTGTTATTGCTTCCACATGTTGTTGAGCAAGGTGGATCAGGTAGGGTGTACCATCATTTTTGCCCCTTTATCCACCCTTGCATTATACTCTCCCTAATAGAGTCACCATTTTATTGGTTCCTTTTCTTTCTACTTGCAAATTTACACTATGATTGACAAACTAATGTCACTAACTCTATCACCACTCCAAACTCTGCAAGGAAAAGGGCCAATTAACAAGGATCAACTATATGATCCTCCTACACTTTGAGATCTAATGCTTAGGTGGGTATACCTTTGATTCACTTCTTAAAGGAATTAGAAAATGTTAAGCATTAATGTCATTGAGACTTTGATTTAAAGATTTTATCATTTAAAAGTTTGATTGATGATGGAGAACTGCTTCCTCAAAATGTACCAGTGTCTTCTCCTAGGGCATGGAATCACAAACAACATACATCAACTGAAATCCTAACTTAAACACACCCAAATCTAGAATAAGTGCTTTTCCTATTACTCCTCTCACTCTCAGACCTGGACATCAAATTCCCATTCCACCATGAATTCTCTAAAACTATCTTTAAGGATTTAATCTTGACTTTGGCAAGAACTCAAAGATAATTTCACAATATACCTTATATAACATACATTAACTTACTTTGTAACATTAACATATAAGAATTCAGGATCAAAACAAGAAGACATACACAAATCTGAGATTGGAATCCAAGTGTATTCTCATTAAAATTTTGCAGAATCAATACATTACAAAATAACAAAATGCTAGGAAAATAAACCCTAAATCTGAGCTCTCTCTATTCAATTTCCATATTGACCATCAACCCTGACAAATACATCAAATTGCAATATATAGTCACTAGTCATCTTGGGATCCCTGAAAGTCAGGATGTAATAAGCTATGGATGACTAGGATAGGACTAAGGTTTCAACAACCACTTCACCAACCAGATTCAATCAAGAAATTACTGCAAGGGAGAAAATTGAGAAATCTAGAGCAATTAGATCTAAGATTGATCTTCATTTATGGCTATAACTCTAGCTGGTATGCAAGAAACTAGAGATCCATCATTTCATCTCTCTGTTTACTTCACCTACAACATAATTTGAGTGACTTTTTCACCCACTTTCCACAGCATAGGCATCTTTCCGCAGCCAATCATCACCTCTAGACCATACTATGATAGTGAACAAGATCAAATCAGGAAAATTAGCTTCCCAAGCATTAAATAACCAGTCCTTTTCTCACTGTAAACTCATAAACAATTCAAATTTTTGATGGCAACGGTCAGTCAGGAAAGTTTGAAAATGCAGTCGTTGATCTTTTTCTTTCTTGACAGATTAGGTGGTCCTCACTGAGTCACTAGATATTTCATGACTTGATTGTTTCATCACAAGACCAAGAGATAATCATGTCGCTAGTTTTCTGAATGTTTGGGACATAACCACCATGATCAAGAGACTACAAGAACACACAGTCATGTAATCATTGAATGTGAAACATAACCACCAGGGACTAACCACATTTTGACTTTAACTTAACTCGCACCCATCTAGAGATTACATGACAAAAGACTTCACCAAATCTTTGAATCAATTTCTTAACTCGGGTTAAGTTGTGAGAACATGTGACAAAGGTAATCTCCAAGTCGCTAAAAATTTTCCTTACCCTGGGTTACATCTAGAGATTAAACATTGACCTTTGATCTTGTCTTTATCCTCTGGTAGTCACGCTATCTCCCAATCTCATCCTTGACTTTGAATTCTTTAGGAGATCTGGCGACTCAAGGAAATAATATCTGCTTTATTATATTCGGAGACCTGGTGACTATAGTCATATTCAAGAAATTTTTCAATGTAGTCACTGAGTCTCATGAAGCACTTAAACCATTCAGAGACTTCTCGACTGAAGGCATTCACTAAGTCGCTTAATAAAAGAGAATATTCCCATGCCTTAAGGAGACTACGTGACTAAAGGGTTTCACGATGTCGCTTAACAAAAAGGAGTATTCTAAATTTCTCAGGAGACTAAGCGACTGAAAGAAAAGATAATTGCACGCTAGGTCACTAAATTCTAAGTCACTAACTGCTGAAGTCAAGAGATTACACAACCAATTCAGTCGCCCAATCGCTAAATAAAAAAACTAACCACCTGGGGATTTAGAGATCTGGAAAATGCTTAGTCGCGGAGTTGCCAAATAAAAGATAAAGCAGCCCACCGAGGAAATAAAATATGTTCAAAAGGAGGCTTAAGTGGCTAAAAAAGGTAACGGGGAAAAAGAAAAGGCCGAGGGTTTTGGACATTAAACAATTTTTAGAAACCCTTAAACATGGAACTTAGACCTATTTATAGACCTTAAAACATGAATTTCTCCCTGGTTTCTACACATAAAGCCATGCAATTTTTACTGGACCTTGGACACATGATAAACTATCTCTGGCTGAAGGTGCAAGCCATGAAAAACTATGGATTTTCTTTGCATATCAAAACAAGTTTTACCCAGGACAAGGCAATTTCTAGGGTTTTCCATGAGATAAGACCATTTTTATTGGATTTTTGCATTAACAGGAAAATGACCTAGCACCTTGTCACCAATCTAAAACTCATGAGAAGTTCTATGTTTATCATACATTTCCTTATACTTTTGATTACTCTGCCAAAATCGCATGAACTTATTGTTGTAGGTTTCTAATGTTATATATGAATTTTTTTTCATTATCTACCTCCTTACAAGCATTCAATAGAATATTAGATTGTAGAATCAGTAATGCTACATCCATAGGTACAAATGGTTGATACCCAAGACAAACCTCAAATGGACTATGCCCTGTAGTACTATGGAGTGCACGGTCGTAGCTTAGTTGTATGTAGGGTAAGCTTGCATCCCATATGCAAGGATGTTTTTAATGATACCTTTGTAAGATATAAATGGTCATTTGATTCACCACTTTTATCTTCCCATCTATTTAGGGATGGAATATTATGGACTTTGTCAACTTTGTGACCATTTTAGCCCATAGTGTAGACCAAAAATTATCGATGAACTTGCTATCCCTATTAGAAATAATGCTTTTTGGAAAACCAAAATGAACCCAAACATGTTCAAAAAATAACTTGGTAGTCTCTTCTACATAAATGATCCACCATGATATCCATTTTGGAAAACCTATCTCCCACATCATATACACAATTATGCCCCTGCCTAGTAGTTGGAAGCCCAGACATAAAATCCATTGAGACAGAGTACCACGGATTATCAAGAATAGGAAATGGTAAATATAGACCCAACGTACAGTTTGTTAGCTTTGCAATTGCATAGGTTTTACAAGCTTACATATATGAATTGATATCATGCTTCTCTTTTTGGCCAATAGAAAGACTTTTGAAGGATAGCATTAGTCTTACCAATACCAAAATGCCTTTCAATACGACTGTAGTGAGATTCCCATATCATTTTCTTATATTCCTCGGTGGGTACACATATATGACCAACATGGAAAAGCAACCCATCCTAGAAGTGAAAATTGTAATCACCCTAAATCAAGATAATAAAACCAAAGGCCCTATTTTCCCTAATTTAGAACAATTTCCTAATTATGTTAATTTGGTCATCTAATTATTAGGACAATTCATTAAAATCAATGAAATTTCTTAATCAAGCATTTAATTATCATCAATTGATCAAAAATCATATTAATTACCTTTAGCCTAATTAATTAAATCAATCCCACTTAAATACATGGCTAAAGTAATTAATTAAAACCAATTAATAAAAAGGTCTAAAAAACATGTCACCTCTCAAGGGAAAACAAGGACAAATGCAGCCAATCAGAGACTAAGCACATAGATCAAAGGAGGATTAATATCAATCACTCCTCTCAAATTGAATCTCAAAAGTTGAATTCACTAATGTTTCTATAAAAGAGAAATTTCAAAACTCAAAAATCACCTAGTTAATTGTAATCATACTTACATGTCATTTTGAATTCATAGCTAAAATCATAATTTAATTCATAGCTTAATACTCTTATAATTGGTAATGAATTAATGGAATTGTTTGATTTGTCAATTTCTTAGTTAAATTGCATTGAATATCTCATTCTAGTGGTGTAATGTTATTGTTTAGAGTCTAAATCTGAGAGAGAAATAGACTTTAAATACACTCTTTCTAGTTAGAGAGAAATAGAGATATTTTTCTTAGTTTTCTTGATTTCAAATTTGATTGTGAAACTAATAATATAATGTCTTATTTAAATATTGTGTTGCAAGATAATAGCTACCACAATTTACACACACATTTTTGGTGTCATAATTCTAACTCTTGTAGTCACGAGATTCTTTAGTCCTCATCAGTGACTAGATTTTTCAATGACACCCTCAATGATGGAATCTCTACTTCAATTGGAAATACTGCTCCAGACCCATATATCAGTGCAAAAGGAGTTGGTCTGGTTGGCGTTCTAATGCTAGTGTGATATGCCCATAATGTTGGATTAATTTTCAAGTGTCAATCTCTTCCAAATTTGATGATCATTCTATGAAATATCTTTAAGATTTTTTTGTTTGATACCTCAGCTTGCCCGTTAACCTAAGGGTAATAGATCAAGGAATAGTGATGAGTGCTTTTGAATTATAGACATAAGTCATACATGTCCTTGTTTTTGAACTTCCCTCCATTGCAAATTACAATTCATGAGGATACCCCATACCTAAAATTTATATAGTTTAGGATAAACATTAAAAATTTTGTGTGTGTTGCATTGGCTAGTGGTATAGGTTCAACCCATTTTATAAAGTATTCAATTACCTTAATGATATACCTATGTCCATTAGATGAGTTTGGCTAAATCTAGCCTACTAGATCAAAGGTCCATTGTTGAAATGGATAATGTGTAATGAATGGAATTAACTCCCTAGCCAAAGCATGTATCAAGTTTCCGTGAACTTGGCATTTCTTGCATGTTTTGGCATAATTAAGAGCATATTTTTCCATTGTAGGCTAGTATTATCCCACTCTTAAGAGTTTCTTGGCTAATGAAAAGCCATTCAAGTGAGACCCATACACACCTTCATGTACTTACATTAATGCATGACTTGACTCTTCATTTTCTAAACATCTAACTAGCATACCATCTAGAGCACATCAATACAAGTCGTTAGCAATGATTAAATAACATGATGTTGATCTGATGAGGCACCTTTTTCCATTTCTCAAATAATTTTTAGGGAAAATTTGATCTTTAAGATAGGAATAAATATGGGCATATCTAGATAAGACTTGGGTTTCAATAGCGCATATAATTTGGGAATCAGGGGAGTCATAGGCTAGAAAGGGGAGTTCTTCTACCAAAAAGTCATAGTGAAACTAATGCTCTTCAAGTTGTAACATAGATGCTAAGGTATCCATTACATCAGTAGCTCTATTATCGGACCTTGGAATTTGTTCGAATGTGATGTAGACAAAATATTTCTTTAGGTTGTCCACCATCCTCTTATAGGGCATTAGCTTATCATCCTTTGTCTAATAGTCAGCATTGACCCAATTAATAATAAGTTGTGAGTCTCCATAAATATGTAGCTCAATGATTTTCCATTCTACTACTAGCTTTAATCCATTCACCAAGGATTCATACTCTACTATGTTATTCATGCATGGAAATATCATCTTGTATGCCTTTGGTATTTTTTATCCTTGTGGAGTAATGAATAACATCCATCCCCTGGCCCTTTTTGTGTAAAGGGGCCATCAATATACATCTTCCATGGATGTTCTATAAGGTACATGATTGCTTCATCAAGGAACTCTATATACAATGGTTTTTCATTTGTCAATGGTCCTTCAGCATGTTGGTCAGTGATCACTTATCCTTTGATGGCCTTTCTATCAACATATTTAATATCAAACTCACTTAATTCCAAGACCCACTTTTCTATTATTCCTATTAGTGTTTCTTTATTCAACATATATTTAAGGGGATCTATCTTTGCAACTAAATTCACCTTATGTGACAACATATAATTTTTGAGTTTCTGAGATGCAAATACCATTGCTAGGCATACATTTTCAATCATTGAGTAATTTAGCTCATAGGAGACTAGAGTTCTAGTGATATAATATATATCCCTTTCTTTCTTAGACTCATCCTCTTGTGCTAGTAACACTCCTAATGATGTGTTTGTCATTGATATATTTAATATAAGCTAGTTTCCATGAATCAGAGCCATCAAGATTGGAGGATTTTCCAAATATTGTTTAACTTGAACAAAAAAATTATCGCATTGTTCATCCCATGTGATTGTGACTCCTTTTATGCATCATTTTTGTGAATGGTTGAGCTTTATCTACTAATTGAGATATGAACCTCCTTATAGATTGCAATTTACCTTGAAGTGTCCTCATATGACTGATATTTTTTGGTGGTTGCATTTCAATGATTTCTTTTACCTTTGTTGGGTTAACTTCAATTCCTTTTGTTGAAACTATGAAGCCTAGAAACTTGCCTGATGATACTCCAAATGCACACTTCTTAGGGTTTAATCTAAGTTGGAACTGCTCCATTTTGTTGAATATTTTCCTTAGGTCCTCTATATGCATTGTTCTAACTTTTGATTTTCTAGTGTGTCATCAACATAATCTTCCATATTTTTGTGCATCATATCATGGAATATTATCTTTGTTTCCCTTTGGTATGTTGCACCTATATTTTTTAGACCAAATGGCATGACATTCCAATAGTATGTACCCCATGCAAATGTAAATTTAGTTTTCTCTTGATCTTCAGTAGAAATTTTAATTTGGTTGTAACATGAGAAACCATCCATTAAGGAATACATCTCATATCTCACAATAAGGTCCACAATCATATCTATGTTAGGAAGTGGAAAATCATCATTTGGACAAGCTTTGTTTAGATCTTTGAAGTCTTTACAAACCCTTATATATTTATCCTCTTTGGAAATAGAAACTATGTTAGATATCCAGTTCTCATAGTCAATAGTCATGATGAATCCATATTTCAACAATTTCTCTAGCTCTACTTTTACTAATAATGCCACATGTGGATTCATCTTTCTCACTTTTTTTTTATGGGCTTTACTTCAAGAGCAATAGCTAGGTGATGAATTATTAGGTCTGTATCTAATCCAGACATGTATGAATAAGTCCAAGAAAAGTTGATCTTCTTTTCCTTGAAGAAATTAGTGAATTGTAGTGTCTCCTCTTTTGATAAAGATTGAGAGATGTGGACCATTTGTGGAGTTTATGATGTTCCAATTTTGACTCGTTGTGTTGGCTCAATTAATACTAAAGATCTTTCTTGGAAATGATCTAGAAGAATATCAAGATTCTCACCCTTTGGTGCCTCTGAGAGGTTTTCACCATTGGATATGTCTTTTTATTTTACTATTTTGAAATCTGATACTACCACAATGTGGTTTTCACCATCAAATTTCATTTTCTTTTTATTTTTCACTTTTAGACTAAGAAACTTGATATCCCCCTCTGTCATGTTTATGCTCCTTTCACTGGTGGAAGAGGTAAAGGGTTCGTAAGCATTTAGATAGTAGGCTTGAGTATAGTCATTATCAAAGGATAATAGGCTCATGGATGTGGATTCATTCCAGTCTATAAGCTTAGGATTAACCAAGGATAAGGATTCATAGGGTTTGAGAGACAACACAATGTTATTATCAATGTTTTTAACTTGCAAGATGATTTATGTCAAGTTAGCTTCCAAAGAGTTGTTAAGATTATTAAATTCATTATCATTACTATGTGCTAAGGAAAGCACCTCACTTGATTGATCTTATCCAATTTCAGGTGATTATAGTTACTATTGGAGTTCACGTTAGTATTGTGTGAGTCTAACCCTAGCGGCCTAGCATTAGAACTTTATCCTTCTTCAATTTGAACTCTAGGAGTGTATTTATGCACCAAATCTATCTCTATATCCATTGTAGCATCAAAGAGTATGTCCCATTCATACTCATGTGAATCATTTTGAATATCATCTAAGATACCCAAGAAATAGGCTATAGTAATTGGTACATTTTCTTCTTCTTCATCATTTTTTCTTCTTGTTGATTCTCTCCTTCTTGAAAAGTTGTTTTTAAAGATAAAAGTATATCTTGTTGATCTTCAAAATGAGACATGTCAAGACTATGAGTGATAGTAACCAACTGCCCCTAGTTAGGATTCCTTTCTTGTTCTTCTTCCTCTGGTTCTTCTTCTTATCCATGTTTAGGTCCAGGATTGGTACTAATCTCTGATAGTGGATCTCCTTGCAAGAGTATTAATCTCTCATATGATATTGGTTGTCCTTCTATCTCTTCTTCATCATCTGAATCACATGATCTGTCAAATACATAACCATCTTTAGCTATAGGATGAGATTTTTCTTCTTTAAATCCCACTCTGATTTTGTCTCTAGGGTTTTGGAAGTTCATATGTATTGGTTCTATGATTCATTTCTTATTTTGACCCACCATTCCTTTTCCTTTATAACCCGTTTGTCTCATGATTTCATACCCTTTACCATATTTTTTCAGGGCTATCTCCACATTTTTGACATTTCCTGTTGGAAATATAGATGCAGTAACTGAGAGAGGGGGGGTGAATCAGTTAACCACAAAAATATTACCACTGATCCCTTAAATATCTTAACAAATTATTTACTGTGCCACTTGGTAAATATACAAAGAAATGCTAAAACTTGATCCTTGAAGTGTGTAATAATTAAACTGTTCTTAATCATTCATCATTGATTAACTTACATGAATAAAGAAAATAACATGAACACAAGAGACACCAGATTTATCATGGAAACCCAATATGGGAAAAACCACCAATGTAACTAGTTACTATTTTTCACTCTTCTGAAGTGATGCCCGGTTAGAAGCCAACCCGGTAAAAGGTTACAAAACACACTGTTAGGTGTGACCTTGTTAGAGGATTTAATCACCCTCCTAGGAGTGGCCTTGTAAGAGGTCTTGAAACAATTCAATAGAACTGTCACCTTGTTAGAGGATTTACAAAATGGTTGTTAAACCAACTCGGTTAAGAGATTTTGATATCACTGCTACAATTGTAAGAGAGTAACAATGAAATGACCTGCAACTAAATTTCTGAATATAGATCTCTATTCTGCTTCACTAGATCCTTACTAATCAAATAAATCTTTGCTGCTCCTCAAGGATATCTAACCATCCTTCAAAATTCGCACATACCTTTCTTCAAAATGATTTCTACATGCTATATATATTTTATTCACCACTTGACCTTATATATATATGCCATTTTAATTAACATTTAGATTTTCAAGTAGGCACTAATAATTATTATAACAGTCGGCTTGGATAAACAAACTGTAACAACAAAATCCTTTGAAGGGCCGACCTTGCTCGATAAACATTAATCCTGAAAAGATTTCCTTCGGTGACCAAGTGAACTCGGTAACCACAGCGAATTCTGCAACATCCTTTGGAGACTGAGAGAGCTCAGTAACCACTAATTTTTCCTTCGATAACTAAGGAGGCTTGGTTAACACTATTTCCCTGTCATGTTTCCTTTTGACACCTGAGAGATCTTGGTAGACACTAAAAACCACCTAGCTGACCGACTGAGCTCGGTAGACACTGAAAATCACTTAGCTGACCGACTAAACTCGGTAGAGACTGAGAATGATAATTGATATGACATTTGTGTGATATCAAAGATAACACATAGCTAATCCAACAATGTCCTTCATAAAATTGTATCCAACAATCTCCCTCTTTGGCATTGATGGCAACACAACATGTCATAGCACAATGAAATTTCATAGAGAAACCTAGAGTAAGAAACATATCCTTAGCTTCATTCTGATTCTCATCATCTTCAAACTTCTTTCTGACTGAGAACTCTCCCTCTTAACTTCTCAAATTATTCTTCTTAGAAATTTCTTGGAATGACAGCAAACTCTCCCTCTTTGACAACACATGCCAAAGACAACTTACACAGTTTCAGTAAATATCAATGTACCTTATGTACTAATTCATATGCAATGATTCCCTGACTATGCTACATCAACTGATTGATCTTCAACATGTTATGGTTGATGCATCACTAAAACTTTATTTAGTGAACCTCGGATAGGGGAGTGACCCCTAACTTGCCTCTAAGATACAAGAATGCATCCTTAGGTAGTGGCTTGGTGAAGATATCTGCAATTTGTTTTTTTGTATGAATATATTCCAATCTGATTTCCTTGTCCTACACCAATTCTCTGACAAAGTGATATTTAATTGCAATGTGCTTGGTTTTGGAATGCATTACTGGATTCTTTGAAATATTTATTGCACTTGTATTATCACAAAACATAACAACTAGTTCTTTGATCTCAACCTTCATGCCTTCTAAAAGCTATTTAAACCATACAATATTAGAGTAGTTTACTGCTACAGCAACATATTCTACTTCTACTACGGATTGGGATGTGTAGTTTTGCTTTTTACTAGTCCAAGATACTAACCTCTTGCCAAGAAAGAATGCTCCACCACTTGTACTTTTTCTGTCATCAATGTTTCCTTCCCAATCAGCATCAGTAAACACTTTTAAATCTAGATTGCCTCCAAATTTATACCACAACCCATAATCTTCAATTCCCCTTAAATACCTCAAGATTCTTTTGATTGCCATCATGTGATTTTCTCTGGGTTTAGCCGAGAATCTTGTCACTATACCAACTACTAAGGCAATATCAGGCCTTGTGTGTACTACATATTGTAATTTTCCAATCATTGATCTATATAAGGTCTGATCTACTTATTTTGAATCATCATCTTTGGTAAGCTTTAGTCTAGTACTCATGGGTGTACCAACTAGTTTTGAATCTTCCATACCAAATTTCTTAAGGATTTCCCTGATATATTTAGACTGAGTAATGTAGATACCATTTTTGTTCTGCTGAATCTGAAGTCCAAAAAAAAAATTTATCTGACCAAACATAGACATTTCAAATTCTTTGTTCATATGCTCTGAAGATTCTTTGCACTGATCATCATTTCCTGTAAATACAGTATCATCCACAAATATTTCTGCCAAAACAATTTTGTTATCTGATCCTTCTTTGATGTATAAATTACTATTGTCATTAGCTCTTTTGAAATCAATCTATAGTTATGTAATCTTTCATACCATGCTCTAGGATCTTGTTTCAGACCATACAATGCTTTGTGTAATTTGTAGACCATATCCCTTTTGTCTAGATCAATAAAACCTTCAGGTTGCTCAATGTAGACTTCTTCCTCAAGAATACCATTGAGAAATGTAGATTTTATATCCATCTGATATACCTTAAATCCTTTATGTGATGCATATGCAAGTAAAGTCCTCACACCTTCTAATATTGCAATAGGAGCAAAAGTCTCTCCATAATCTATTCCTTCTTCTTGAGAATATCCTTTACATACCAATATTTCTTTGTTTCTTGATACTTGACCATCTTCATTCAACTTATTTCTGAATACCCATTTTGTCCCAATTACATTTTTATCTTTAGGCCTAGGTACAAGAGTCCATGTCTTATTTTTCTCTATTTGCTCTATTTCTTCATTCATAGCCTCAATCCAACTTTCATTTTCCAATGCATCTTTGACATTTTTAGGTTCAAAATCAGCAAATAAATATGTACCTTTTAGTTTACTTCTTATCATAGTACCATCTGATTTGTTTCCAATAATCTAATCTAGTTTATGATGCTTTCTGACGTACTTGGCCAATACAGGTTCCTTGCTTCCTGAATGAGTTACATTGTCATCTTCTTCATCTTCAGGTTCAGGTTGCTTGGGCTCGGTAGATACTTGCTCGGTAGCTTCAGACTGAGACTCGGTACTTTGTGACTCGGTCTGAACTTCTTCTTGTGACTCGGTTACTGTACTGGGCTCGGTAGATGTAGTTTCCTTATATGTGTCTGGCAATGTATCAAGTTCAATGTAAGCAAATTTTCTGTAATCCTCTGGTTCCTTTTTGCTTTCTTCTTCAGTCTTTTCTGCAAACTCATCAATTCTCACATGTGCACTTTCTATGTTTTTGTGAGTAGACAAATTTAGACATCTATATGCCTTACTTTTGCAAGAATATCCCAAAAATATTCCTTCATCACTTTTTACATCAAATTTTCCTTTTCTAGATTCTTTTAAGATGTAACATTTACTACCAAATGCTTGTAGGTAACTTACATTTGGTTTGTAGCCATACCATAGCTCATACAGAGTCTTGAATGTGTCTTTTCTCAGCTGTACTTGGTTCAAGGTATGAACTATAGTGCTGATAGCTTCCTTCCAGTATTTCATAGCAATGTTCTTTTCAATCATTAGAGTCCTTGCACAATCCATGATAGATCTGTTCCTTCTTTCGGCTATTCCATTCTGCTCAGGAGTTCTCTGGGTTGATACCTATCTTTTGATTCCTCTTTCAATGTAGAAATTGTTGAATTCATGGGAGATGAATTCACCACCTGTGTCTGATCTCAAGCATTTTATTCTTTTTCCTATTTCCTTTTCTACTCTTGCTAAATGCCATTTGAACTTCTCAAATGCTTCTGACTTTTCTCTTAAATACATAACAGTCATCATTCTAGAGTAATCATCAACAAAGAGAATAAAGAATTTTTCTCTGGTATAGCTCTCAATTCCAATAGGTTCACATAAATCAGTATGCACAATTTCCAAAATATCTTCAGGCTGATAGTTTTTACTTTTAAAACTAGACTTTCCCATTTTACCAATTTGACAATTCTTGCATAGACCAACATCAGGTTTCTTCAAAGTAGGAATACCTCTTACTTTCTTGAATTTGCTTATTTTCATCATGTTGTCAAAATTTACATGACATAACCTTTTGTGCCATAACCAACTTTCTTCAATTTGAGCAATAAAACATGAGTAATCACCAAGATCAAGATAAAACAGGTTACCTTTGGTTTGTTTGCCTGATCTTATCAGTTTTCCTTTGTCATCCAGCAGTCTTGCTTTGCCATTCATGAATTCAACCTTGAATCAAATGTTAATTAGCTATGCTACACTTAGAAGATTATGCTTTAGTCCTTCAACCCAATATGCATTATCACATATAAGCTCTTTGGTTAATGAAATTTGTCCCTTTCCTTTTATACAACAAGGTTCATTGTTTCCAAACCTTACATTACCACCATCAAAGTTTTCAAAGTGTTCAAACTTAGTCCTGTCACCAGTCATATGATGTGAACATCCACTGTCTATAATCCATGTATCATTCTTGCTTATATGAGAGATAAGTGCCATCTCATCTTCATCATTATCAAATTCATCTTTTACAGCAATGAAAATAATTTCTTCTTCACTATCATCTGAATCTTTAGCTAAAAAACATGTTTTCTTACCTTTATCCTTAAATGATTTGAAATTCTTCTTGCCATTGTACTTGTAACTTTTCTTCTCATCTTTGCTTTGCTTATTTGAAAACCTAGCTGCAATATGACCAATTTCTTCACATGAAAAATAGATTAAGGGAGTTTTACCTTTGTATTTTCCTCTGCCTCTTGAATACTTCTTTGCAAGTAATGCTTCAATAACTTCAAGATCGCTATCAGAACTTTCCTCTGATTCTTCTTCACTTTCTGATTGGATTTTCTTCCCTTTCTTGAGTGAAAGTTTGGCCTCAAAAGCTGATTCAATATTTTTAGAAGTTGGAACATAGTTGTCATAGTTATCCAGTTCAAAGGCTATCAATCTTCCAACTAAGGCATCCAAAGTTATATTGTGATTTTCTTCACATCTTCTTTCTTGAATAGCAGAAACTCTTATTGCATAAATAGGAAGTAATGTTCTAAGAACCTTACTTATAACAGTTTCATCATCAATTTTTCCTCCAGAAGCTCTGATTGCACTAACACTTGTCTTGATCCTTTCAACATATTTTGCAATGTTTTCTTCTTCTCTCATTTTCATCTGATCAAACTATCCTCTTAGGCTCTCTGCTTTGGCTCTCTTCACATTATCATCACCACCATAGATTTTCTTTAGCTTGTTCCACATTTCATGAGCAGTTGTGCAGTCTTTGATTTCATCAAAATCTTCATATCTAAGAGCTGATGCAATGTCTATCATCATAGTGTTATGGTTCTTCTTCTCTGTAATGTCTTCAACAGTTAATGTGCCAGTAGGAATTGTATATTCTTGATCAATATATTTGCATCCTAAATCACCAATGGAAGCCAGATGAAGTCTCATGAGACCTTGCCATGCTGAAAAGTTATTTATGTTAAGCCTTGGAATTTCTCTTTTGTAAGACATCCTGATCTTTAGCTTAGGTCCTTGAAACCCTTCCTGCAAGCACTAAAAGCTCTGATACCAATTGTTGGAAATATAGATGTAGTAATTGAGAGGGGGGGGGTGAATCAATTACTGCATCTATATTTCCAACAATTTCCATCATTTTTATCTCCTTTATATAGCCATTGTAGGACATCTTTTTATTTATTTATTTCTTCTAGAGACGCCTTCACTTTCACCATCCCTATTCCTTCATGAATTGTCAATGCATCACCTTTGGAGGGTGTGAATTTTGATGAAGGTCTTCCTTGGGATCTAGGAGATAAGGGTAAATTTGTCATGGGCATCAAGGAATCTATCTTGTATTCTCCCATTCCTACCTCTTGAGTATTCATCTTCTTTGAAAAACTCCTTAGGACCATTTCTTTGGAAGTTTCTACTTTATGAGCACTTTCTTTATTGTGAGGAACCATACTATCTACTTGCTTGATATTTTTACTAGGTTGTATCTGCTGGAATGGTTACTTCTCCTCCATTATGAGAAAATTTTATGCATTGATGATAGGTAGAAGATACTACATGCATTGTATGGATCCATAGCCTTCCAAGAAGAATGTTTTAGGAAAGTGGTAGGTCTAGAACTTGACATATCACTTTTATTTCCACTTGTCCCACTTTGATGGGAAAGAAAACCAATCCTTTAGAGGATCTTTTTTCTTGATCATAAGCTTTGATGGTTATATTTCTTCTTGGATCAATTGTGTATTCAGAGAACCCCAATTGCTTCACCAGATTATACATAAATATATTTAAACCAACACCTCTATCTATTAAGACACACTTAACTCAGTTTTTATGAATCAATACCTCTAGATGCAATGGTTGATTATGCGGATGGTTCAAGGACTTATCATCTTGGTCAAAAAAATAAAAATAGTATGGAGAATTTACATGACTAACCATAGTTTTGAGTCTGTCTACATCTAAGTCCTTGGGTACATTAGTAGTAAGCAGGGCTTGATCAAGAATCTCTTGATGGGCCAAAGAGATCTTAAATAGTTCCAAAATGGAAATTTGGGTAGGTGTGCATTGCAATTGGTCTACTAGATTAAAATTTTAAGACAATGTCAATTATTTAGGAGCCATTTTTATAGCTAGTTGACTTGATGTATAAGCCCCTTTAAGGGTGAGCTTAGCTTGACTCCTTGTCATAGCATTGGAAGATTTTGCTTTATCTTGTAATCCCTTGAGAGTAATCACATTGATGGATTATTTTCATGGTTCCACCATATGAATCACATTATCATTGTCGGTGAATGTGTAATTAATTTTATTTCTTTTAGAGGATTCACCTTTTTTATAATTAGGTAATGGGGTTTGGAATTCTCTATAATCATTATTCATATGATGTCCATCCACTTCAACCTTTCTTTTTCAATTAAGTCCTAAATGACACTTCTTAGCTTCATGCAACTATTGGTCGTGTGTCCTTTATTGTGATGAAAATCATAATATTTGTTATCATTCCACCATTTCGGCTTCACTTTTGGTTCCCATGGTTTTGAATCAGGGAATGTTAATCTTATTATACATAAGTGATTTCAAGAACACCTCCAGTGTATCTCCTAAAGGTGTAAAAGTACACTTAGGTCTTGATAACCAAGGCTCATTCTGATTATTAGGTTTATTTAAAGTCTTAGGAGTCATTTGTGTCATTTTTCTATTGGAGCTATTATTATCTTGTAGGATTGTGGAAAGATTAAACACCTCAAGTTTGGGCCTTGTATTAGGTGTATCCACAACTCCATCATTGATCACATTCTTGTTTTTATTCCCATATTTGTACTTATCCCTATTGTTGTTAGAATAGTACTTATCTTTATTTTCCTTCTAGATAGTGATTTCTCCTTTCTTAATCAAGACTTCTTCAATCTTGATTTCACTATCTATCATTTTTTCAAAACTTGGTGGACCCTGGAGTTGTATGGGATAATTCATTTTAGGCACCACATTGTTAATGAAGATGTTCATCTTCTCTATCTCAGGTATTTGCCTTGAGTGTCTTGCAAAGATTTTTATCCATCATTATAGAAATGTTAGGAATGATCCTCCACTCTTTTGTTTCATATTGGATAGGTCTAACATGGTCAGTGTGTGTTGTATGTTGTATGAATATTGTTGAATAAACTTATTGACTAGTTCTTTGAATGTTTTAATGTTTTGGGGTAGTTTGGAAAACCAATCCATTTATTTTCCACCCAAGCTTCTTGAAAATAACCTCATTAAGTAGGTTTGTTCATGCATAAATTCTATGCTCAATTTGAAAAACTCTCATACATGATCCTGAGGACCTGCATTGTTAGTATATTTATCATACTTAGGGATCATGACATGTTGTGTAAATGGTATCATTCTCATGTCCTTACCAAAAGAGAAAGGACAAATATGTTCTAATGAGCATTTCTTTGTTGGTTTATCCTTCTCCTTCTTCAAATCTTGGATTTTAGAAACTATCGTGTTAATATAGATATGGGAGTATCAACTTCTCTTTGTTTAAGCTAATTTATATAATAGTCCTTTGGTAGTTTGACTCCCTAAGATGCTAGATCCAGAAAGTATTTCTCTTTGTTTTCTCCCAATGTTCTTTCAAGTAATTTTTGAAATCTTTTACTCCTTTGACATCTTCGATAATCTTGTTCTGTCAGATCTCCGTCACTATTAGAATCATATTGATATCTTCAATTATCTTCTTCCCCCTAACTATCTTATTCTTCTTGATCATTTTAATCATTTTTTCTTTGTTCCCAATTATAGTCAGTTTGGTTTGACATTTTAGTAGTACTAGGAGTCACTGTATAATTAGTACTTGGAGTAGCATTGAATAAAATATTTACCCTTGAAGCTTCTTCTTGTCTAAAGGTTAACAATCTTGGAATTTCATCCAAAAATGGATTTGTTTTTAGATTGTAAGACTTATGTCTTGTGTTAACTATGAAATATTGATAAGGTAATTGTTCGAGTATCCTGATGTGTCCAAAGGTCTAAAAATTGTCCAAGTGTGTCTATCCAAGGTTGCAAGTGTAGATTTGAGAATATGAAAGGATCTAGCATCAAAGGGTTATAATGCCTTATTTTTGAGTTGGGAACCAAGTGAAAAGGAGTTTTGGAATTTAAAAAGCTCTAGCGTCTAAGGGTTAGAATGCCCTATTTGTGAACTAGGAACTGATTATATTTGATTAGGATTGGACTACAAGACTTGAAAAATGTGGATTAAGGACTAAAAAATTAGGTAAGGTACACTCAAGAATTGACAATCTCATTTTTATAACTTTACTATTTCTAATGACATAAACTGACAAAATATTTAAAAATTAAAAAATCTAGGTTCTAGAATGTGCAAAAGTACTCTCTGTCCTAGATGCAATCCTCTAAATGCAAGATGTCAGGGTATTAAAATACATGCAATCTAGGAAATCTTGGATGTGATCCCTAATCCATGTGCCACTCAGGGTAAACTAGATGCGAGCTTGGTTTTATTATATGTGACTTGGGATACCAAATGTGATCTTCTGATGTCTAGTTTGAGGAAAAATTTTGTCAAATTTGTCAAAAATCAAGATTCTTTCATTTGATTCCAATGAGTTTGAGTGTTTGGAAATATTTTTGATTATTCATTAAAGGTTTTTATCTTTCAATTCAATTCAAACATATCGAGAAGAGTTTGTTTTAGGACCTCAAACACACCTAATTCCCCTATGAACTTGGTTGAGATTCAAAATACTTGTTCACTAGCTTAGGAACACACTAACAAACTCCTCAAAATATGATAGTCCAACAACATGTAATGGATGTCAAAGACCATATTAGCTGAGTAGTAGCATTTATGAGGGCTCGATATGGTGAACTTCTTGGGGAAATTACTATTTTCCTTGTACAAGCATTACTAACCTTTTGGGAGTAATTTGGGTGGTTTATAGCATAGAGGATTTAATGAAGGCATCTATTTATAATCGTTCCCCATAGTCTATAGCCCTATGAGTACTCAAATGTGTGTAGTCTCGTAAGAGATATTTAAGAGGCTCCTCTCTACACAATTCCAAGAATGTCCAACAGGTGATTAAATCAAGATCCCATGGACAAAATTGACTAAGTCTTTCAAGATTTTTATCTCAAGGAAGTGTCTTTATTATAGTGAGGTGGAAGGGTTGGCTTCTACCTGTCCTCACTTGGGTCATTCTTAGGAGCTTTTTACCTCAACCAATACGACCTCTAAAGATTATGACAATAAATTAAAGAGGATTGGTGACTTAGGAGTCTTCATTTATTATTCTCCACTAAGAATAAGAGCATACTCTCCTATCCATGTCATTTTCCCCTATTAAATTTATCATGCAAAATATTGTGAATTTACCCCAAATTTGATGTCAAATCCCAACCTAATGTTTGAGTTTCTGATTTTCCTAAAGGGAAAAGAGCATAATCCTCTAATCAAGTTGAAAACTAACCTCAAATTGTAATTAAATTCCTATTAAATCAAGAAAGGCAAGCATAGTGTTTGGTTGAGTTCATAAGGCAACCTAAAAAACCACACATTAGTAGTTTTAGTTGTTTTTTCTCTATCAAATTAACCTACAAACCACAGTCAAGCTGGAAAATCAATCAGAATCATAAAATTCACCCATTAGTCATTAGAAATCTCAAATATGCAAATAAAAACATAGAATGTGATCCTATTTCTAAACCAAATGTAATTCAATTTAAACCAAATGTGATAAATGGAACTAAATATTGTTGGACTAAGTATGGAAAGGTGAGTATTGAGAGGGGAGGGGTGAATTAGTACTATAAAACACTTTTAAACTATCTAAACTTTCTTCTTTAATCATTTATTGATTCCATAACTTTTGCATGCATCTCATAAAACATATAAATCATCAACATAAAATATAACTCATAACACATTCATTTTGGTATCGCAAAAATCCTTGTTAGAGGATAAAAACTTTGGTGGGGATGACACCCACAAAATTTGAATACTACAGTAAAAAAATTTCTTGGTTAGAGCTACAGTGTTAGCTATTTCTAATAGCTTGCCCTGTTAAGAGCATTAACCTGGTTAAGAGTCTTAAGACTAGTTAAGTCTACCTTGCTAAAGGATTTTACAATTCTAATCTAAGAATTGTATCCGATTAAAGGATTTACAATATAAGACCTATTAGGATCTATTCGGTTAAGAGACTTTACAATTCTAATTACTCTTTAATCAGTAAAAAAAACTTGTCTATTAAACTTTCATCTACTTATGCTTTTCAAATTCTATATGCTCAATAACTTATTACATCATACTATGCACTTCTTACTATAACAATTCAATACTCGGTAGATTCAACTCTAAATCACAATTACTCTCTACTCTTTTCTACTCTATACTCGGTAGCTTCTCTTCTCATAACCTTCTTTCTACAATCTTTGCTTCACACGTGCAATCTCCTCTCACATGTGTATTGATCTTCATACTTAGATTTATTTATGTACAATTCTAGAATGGTGGAAATGATCTAGAATCATCTCTTCAAGCGTTGCTAGCATTGGTTACTCCTCCAATGCATATATAGTACCTAATTATCATTTGTAGATCTCACCTTGTAATCATGCATAATCATCATGGTTAAATATCCAATGCTCTGTCATAAAATCTCGTCAAGATTTGTAAACCATTTTATGTTCAGTGTCGAGATTCAATGTATCTAGAGATTCTTCTTATGCCAACTTGATATGATCGGTAACACATTTTCCTCTTTCTTAGTAACTATCTCATCTTCTCGATTAGGTGGACATTGTATCTTGGTATAACTCAGTGCTTGTTGTTTCCTTTCTTAGTGACTAAACTTCATTTGCCTTTATCGAAATTACCTGTTCCTTTATTCCATTTTACCAAATAGCTTATGTTCTTTACCGACTTATTTTTCCTTCATTACCGAATGACTTTGAAAAACATTATGACTTCCTCATAACTAATAACAATAAAATAACTCTTAGGAGTATCACTTTCCCTCTTTGGAATTACTTTTCTATCTTTGTTAAAAACCTTCAAAGTCATCAAAAAATTAAAAAAAAATTCCTTAGCAAAATTTTCCATGTATCCATTCCTTGTTAAACTTATTTACTCCCCTTGAAGTAATACTCCTTGTACACATATTATATCTATCCTATGTATATATCATCCCTTTATATTCTTCTATTTCCCCCTTTTTCATATAATATATCTCCCCCTTTATTAACAAAAATGCCAAAATAACAACTCGTTATTTTTCTAGTGGAGGGATCTTGTCAAAAATAGATTTTTACATGTCTTGTGCATCCTCAATGATGTCTTCCATGAATCTTTTAGTTTCTATAATACTATGATTTGTTCACTGATATCAGCTGTCAAACTCATCATGTTGTCCATTGCAATAACATCTGGTGTGCTGACTAAATTGTTTGCTTTATGTACCTATTTTTGCAATGATTTAATGTGGGGTATCAAAAATGTTTTGAGTTCCATAATATCCATTTTGATTTGATTCTCCTCTTTTCTCAGCTCATATTGCACTCTCATTAAGTGCTTCGATTTTCTAGAATATTCTTTGAAAGAATTAGGCTCGATTAAAACTTTAGCTAACTTCTTGGTAAACTCCTCAATATTTTTATCTTTTTCCTTGATGTCCTTAATGAAATTTGAAAATAAATAAATGTTCTGAAATAATAAAAGATTTTTTTGCAGCTCATTCTCCAATTCAGTAACTAAATCAAACAGAGTTACCTTATTCAGTGCAACTGATTGAAGAAGTTCTTCAATCATTTTATCTTCCATTTTCTTCTTATGCACTTGCATCAAGTATTTTGATGTCTCGGTACTAGGTTGGTTGATTTGGTTTACCAATTCTCTTAGTTGATTGTATATATCTCCTTTTTCATTCACATCAACCTCTAGTACAATTTCATGTAAAATATCTTTAATAGTCTCCAAAACATTAGTCTTGTCCTTGTTTGCAATTAGCTTGTCTTGAGCAGCTTTTCTCTTTAATAAGTCTCTAAACTCTAATAGTTCCTTTGGGATCAAGGTTGAAATATCAACTTTAGGAATAATAATAAGATAGCTTACATCAACCTCTTTTTCATGCTTCCTCTTGTTGGATTTTCCTTTCAGTGTAGATTCCTTCTTTGCATCAAATTTTGCAATAGTTATGTCCACATTCTTCTCTTTTGTTTCCTTCTTATTCTCTTCTTGCTTCTTTTCTTCTTTCGTCTCCTATTTCTCTTCTTTCTTCCCTTCATATGTGTCTTTTTCTCTCTTTTTCTTATTCCTTTCTTTTTCTACAGTCTCGGTAGGAGTTACTAACTCTTCATTCTAACCTTGTTTTGGCTCAATCTCTTTAGTCGCCTCTGTATCCTTCATTGCAAACTCCTATGTTGGTTTGGTGGGGGCATCAGAAACTATTGGAACATCTTTAGTTACATCTAAGATTACTTCTTCAATCTTAGGAAAATTCAATACCTTCTCAATTACAGGATCTTCTATCATCCACCTTGCCTTGGTAGAATCATCTATATCCATTTATTTAGTCTCTTTGTCCTCGGTTTCCATGATATCTTCATCATCTTGTATGTTCTTAGCAAGGTCCTAATCTATGATATCCTCAATGATAACTTCATCTTTATCTATTGTCAAGTCAATTGGATATGACTTATATGTTTATTCTTTGACCTCTTCATCAGTCGATTGATCAAGAGAGAAAATGTTTCTCCATAGATCATCAGTCTCATTTTATACTTCTTCTAACTTAGTGACCATGATGCTTAGTTCTCTAATTTTGACTTGAAATCTCATTGATTATTCTTGTAGGTATCTTTGATTTCTCTTTTGGTTATGTTGGGGATTGTAATAGGTAGGGATCTTTCCCTTATTTGCTTCTCAAATGCTAGAGCATATTTCCATCTAGCATCAATCATCTGATATAACTCATCAGCCATATTTGGTGCAACTTCAACTAGTGTAGTTCTGAATTTGTGCAAAGTAAATATAAGAGCCTCTTCAATTTTACCTTTTTCTTCATCACTCCTTTTCTCATATTTCAGTTGCTTTAGACTTGAATAACCTCCATATTTCTTTAGTGTTGTAAGAGATTCATCAAGGCTTTTCAATTTTGGTACTTGGCTTTATACAACCTTAAATTGTGAAACATCCTCTGATTCAGTTTCACTTTCCTCTTGTAGCTTCAATTTTCTCCTAGGCCTTCCAATAGCCTTTTCCTCTCTTATGTAGGTTTTAGTCTTTGATGGTTCTATCTCTACTTTCTTCTTCTCTCTCGATGTGGAGGAAGACCTTGTTGATGGTCTAACACTGATTGGACTAGGGGTCTCTTTCTTCATTCTTGTTTTCTTCCCCTTAACCTCTGTTGGTTCAACTTCTTCTTAAATAGGAATACCCAAATTCTCTGACAAGTTACTAATCATCCTACTATTTTTTCTTATGGCCTTAGGTATCAAGATACCTAGTTTGATTTTCTCTTTAACTTCTTCATAAGTACCATACCGAGTTGCACTTTTGTCAACTAGTTTCTCTAAAAGTCCTTTTATTTGTATTGATGCAGCATCAATGTCCAGTTCATATCCCATAGGTGTCAGCCACATGGTTCTTGGCTCCATAGCTCTTACTATACATGTGTCTATGTCTACTTCAAAACATAAATCATCCTTATATTTTTCCACAAATTGAGGTGGAATCTTGAATCTCTTATGCATCTTTGTTTGAAAATTAAAAAAGTAATCATTCATGACCATATCAAAATTTTCTCCTATTCTTTGAATATATTCATTGATTTGATAGATAATCAATTTATCTACTTTCCAAACTACTTCACCGATTGTAGGAAAGAAGTTCTAAAAATAAAAGAAAATGCATACCGGTAATGGTTTGAACTTCAATGTATTAGAATTTTTTTTCCTAATAGTATTCATGTTGTCATCCAATTTCTTCAACAATATTTCACATAAGTCTATCTTCATGTCCTTCTTAACAATCTTGTATGCAATATCAACTACTCCACAAGGTACACAGTCTACCCGAGATGGCTGAAAGATTCAGTATGATATGATGTTACTTATGAATCTTATCTTAGGGTCATCAATAGTAGACAACTGCTAACCTCTACTATCCTATTTGGCTTGAGTAATCTCACATAGTTTATTCTTGTCAATTTTCTTGTATTCCCTCAGTTTGTCACTGATCAAAAATCATGTGACAATGTGCAATACATACTTGGTGATCTTTACTAGTGCATCGATCCACATGAACTAATCATGTACAAGACAAGTACCATCCTCATCCATTATTATTTGACAATTATTGGTACATTCATAGCATGGTCCAAACTCTAGGTCTCCAGATGCATGTGGTCATATTTCAATTTTCTATTTATGCATAAATTCCTATAAGATGTGTCAATTTCAACTTGGTAGATGTCTTCAATTTTATACTGAATGAAGGTGCAAATGTCTTCAATGAGTATAAACCTCGGTGAAATTGATGATAGGGATCCAGACTTGTCAACTTCAACAAAAATAGTAGGAGGCAACTTGTGTTTAGGATTGATAGGGTCAATCTTCTCAACAACAATAGCCTTTTGAACTTTTGGTGCCATTTGGATCTCAGAAATGATCTTTAAACATATAGGGTTTCACTTGAATAGTAATTAGATTATTTTAGCATGGCTTAGTAAACACTTTAAATACCTTAAATTCACTTTATGCTACTTGGATTTTCTTGAATAATCACTTGGAATCACTTGATAGTCTCTTCTCTGTCAAATTATTCAAATGCTCATTAAAGCATAAGGTGAAAATTAAATATCAAAGCCTCTATTTATAGATAGAATTTAGGTTATCATCTCCTACAAATACCTTTGACCGATTAAGTATAGATAGGTGCACCTGATCTAGAGGATGTGGTGCCATTAGTTGTTCCAAGTTTAGTTCCATCATCTTGAGACTTCCTTCTCCATTTCTTGTTCATCTGATCTCTTATCTCATTAATATTGACTTGAGATTTTTGATTCAGTTGCTCCTCGGCTGGGGATTTACCTCAGTACCTGCAGTCTTTGGATAGGTGACAGACCTTGTGATAGTGAAAACAAGCCATTTCAGAGTTTCTCTATGACCTTCTATTGTTCATACCATGCATCCTAAAATAATTTGCAGCAATGTGACCAAATCTCCAATGTGAAGTACAATTAATTTTTTGTATTGTAGTCTCAAGGTATAGTTGATCCTTGTCGATTGTTTGTAGTATTCTATTGGTTAGGGACCCATTTCTAATTCCTTATTTGTAACTTGCATTCTTCAGATTTGTGACCAAATATATTGCAATTGTTACAGTAGCCCTTGAAGCTTGGATTTATTGGATTGTTATCAACTCTTTCTCTACATTCAAATGCCTTATAACCATACTTGTTACAATTGTAACAATAACCAAAAAACTTAGGAGCACTCAGTGGATTAAATATTTTGTTCCTACAGACATTAGTTGTGTACCCTGGTTTCCCACAATGATAGAAAGTTGGCTTCTTTTTCTTTGGTGGGATAGAAGCATTAACTCAATTGGCTGCTTTATTAGAGGATTCACCCATCTCAGTAGTATTGTTTTCATTATATCCAAGTCCAATACTATCTCTCAATTATCTCTGACCTCTTACCTAATCATACAAAATCCTCTATGATTCTTCATTTCTTTTCAAGACTTCATTAGCATCTTTTTCAAATTTTAGTTGATTCTTTAGATGTTCATTCTCAAATCTCAATTTAGAAATCTCTCCAACTTTCCTTGAAACATCCTAATTTGTACTTACTAGTTGGTATGTCAAGTTGTAGTGAATTTGTGTTAACCTTAGTAATTCCCCATCTTTCCCATTCAGTCTTGTGTTCATTTGTCTTCTCTCATTTTCTACCATTATTTTGTCATCTTCAAATTTTCCTTTTTGTTCTAGGACTTCACACATCCTTACCAATTGGGCTTCTTGTTCTATTTTCAGTGCTTTCACCTAATCAACTAGGTTTTTATTCTTTTCAGCCAGTTCTAATATTATGGCATCATATTCATCAAACATGCTTCCCTCTGATTTTTCTTCAATTTCTTCAACTTGATCTTGATTTTTCATCAATTGATGTGCTAGCTCCTTTCTCTTGTTGATTGAATGCATCAGTTTTCTCCTTAATTCATCAATCTTCTTATTATCCATTCTTAGTTCTATTTACATGTTATCAATCACCCTTTCATACCTATAAATTTCCATCTCTCTAGATCTTTCCTCTCAAGTGGTTAAAATTCTTAATAAGAGACAAATCTCTAATATTAATTGTTGGAATAAGTATGGAAAGGTGAGTACTAAGAGGGGAGGGGTGAATCAGTACTATAAAAAACTTTTAAACTATCTAAACTTTCTTCTTCAATCACTTACTGATTCCATAACTTTTGTATGCATCTCATAAAACATATAAATTATCAATATAAAATATAACTCATAATACATTCATTTTGGTATCGCATAAATCCTTGTTAGAAGATACAAACTGAGGTGGGGATGACACCCACAAAACTACACTATTGCAGTAAAAAAAATTCTCAGTTAGAGCTACACTGTTAGCTATTTTTGATAGCTTACCCTATTAAGAGTATTAATTCAGTTAAGGGTATTAAAACCATTTAATTCTACCTTGATAAAATATTTTACAATTCTAATCTAAGAATTGTACCTGGTTAAAGGATTTACAATATAAGACCTATTAGGATTTTCTCAATTAAGAGACTTTACAATACTGATTACTCTTTAATCAGTAACACAACTTGTCTATTAAACTTACATCTACTTATTCTTTTCATACTTTATATGCTCAATAACTTATTACCTCATATTGTGCACTTCTTACAATAACAATTCAATACTCGGTAGATTCAACTCTGAATCACAATTACTCTCTACTATTTTTTGCTCTATACTCGGTAGCTTCTTTTCGCATAACCTTCTTTCTGCAATCTCTTCTTTGCACATGTAATCCCCTCTCACATGTGTACTGGTCTTCATACTTAGATTCATTTATATATAATTCTAGAAGTGGTGGAAATGTTCTAGAATCATCTCTTCAAGTGGTGCTACCATTGGTTGCTCCCCCAATGCATATATCATACTTAATTCTCAATCATAGATATCACCTTGTAATCATGCATAATCATCATGTTTAAATATCCAATGTTCTATCATAAAATCTCCTCGAGATTTGTAAACCATTTTCTCTTTCCTATCCAAATTCAATGTATCTAGAGATTCTTCTTATGTCGGCCTGACATGCTCAGTAGCACATTTTCCTCTTTCTCGATAATTGTCTCATCTTCTCAATTAGGTGGATGTTGTAGCTCAATATAACTTGGTGCTTGGTGTTGCCTTGCCTAGTGACTAAAATTCATTTGCCTTTACCGAAATTACATTTTCCTTTATTCCATTCTACCAAATAGCTTATGTTCTTTACCGACTTATCTTTCCTTCATTACCAAATGAGTTTGAAAAACATTATGACTTCCTCATAACTAATGAAAACAAAATAACTCTTAAGAGTATCAAATGTGATCTAGAATCAACTAAAGGGGACCTTTATAAAATACAATCTGGGAAAGACCAGATGCGACCCTAGTTTCAACCTGATGCGACTATGTTTCTTGCATGCGATCTAGTATACTAAATGTGACCTTGCATCTACAAAACAATGACAAAAATTACTTAAAATGTCATAAATTCAGGGATAGGCCCCATGGTGGATGCCAAAAATGTGTGTTTAAATTGTGGTATTTTTTATCCTATAACACAATACTTCAATAAGACATTATATTGTTAGTTTCACATCAAATTTGAAATCAAGAAAACTAAGAAATATTTTCCTATTGCTCTCTACCTAGCAAGAGTGTATTTAAAGTGTATTTTTCTCTCAGACTTAGACTCTAAACAGTGACATTACACTACTAGAATGAGAGATTTAATGAAATTTAACTAAGAAATTGAGAAATCAAATAATGTCATTAATTCATTACCAATTTTAAGAGAATTAAGCTATGAATTGAAATATGATTTAAGCTATGAATTCAAAATAAGAGCATGTAAGTATGAATGTAATTAACTAGGTGATTTGTGAGTTTTGAAGTTTCTCTTTTATAGAAACATTAGTGAATTCGATAGTTGAGATTCAATTTGAGAGGAGTGATTTAGATTCATCCTCCTTTGATCCATGTGAGTTAATCTGTGTGCTTAGCAACTGATTGGCTACATTTGTCCTTGTTTTCCCTTGAGAGCCGACATGTATTTTAGACTTTTTTATTAATTAGTTTTAATTAATTACTTTAGCCATGTATTTAAATGGGGCTGATTAATTAATTAGGCTAGAGGTAATTAATAGGATTTTTTATCAATTGATGATAATTAAATGCTTGATTAATAAATTTCATTGATTTTAATAAATAAAGTTAATAATCAGATGATCGGATTAACATAATTAGGAAATTATTTTGAATTAGGGCAAATAGGGCCTTTGGTTTTTTATTAGCCTGGTTTAGGGTGATTACATAATTCAAAATGATAGCATGTAAGTATGAATGCAATCAAATAGGTCATTTGTGAGTTTTGAAATTTCTCTTTTATAGAAACATTAGTGAATTTGACAGTTGAGATTCAATTTGAGATGAGTGATTGAGATTCATCCTCCTTTGATCCATGTGAGTTCATCTATATGCTTAGCCTCTGATTGGTTGCAATTTTCCTTATTGTCCCTTGAGAGGTGACATGTATTTTAGACTTTTTTATTAATTGATTTTAATTAATTACTTTAGCTATGTATTTAAGTGGGGTTGATTTAATTAATTAGGCTAGAGGTAATTAATAGGATTGTTAGGATTAAGTAATACTAAGGGGGTGAATCAGTATTACAGCGCTTTAAATTAAACTTCAACCAATTGAAAATAAACCATATCAATTCTAAAATGAAAAGAACATAAACACATAACACATAACACATAATGCCATTATTTTTTTTCGAGGAAACCTTGGCCAAGGGAAAACCCCTTTGGGGATGGTACCCACAACTATGCACTAAAATATAGAATCCCTGTTAGGAGATCTAGCCCTCTTAGGAGCTGATTATTACATAGTACATTTCCTTGTTAGAGGAATAGAGAACCCTATTAGGGGTATACAAAAACCATGTTAAAGGTGTGGTGAACGTACAGCTCTTACAATAAAATTTTGTTACAAAAGTGTTCTTCAATAAGTGAACTACACAAGCATCTTTTATGCTTTGATAGTTCCAGTTATAGCTTTGTCAATCTCTGATCTCACATCTTCTATCTACCTTTTCTAATATCCTAGATTCACATCCATCACATATCCATCTCTATCACATAGTTTCATACTTATCACTTCCACAAAACACTCTATACTTATATCAATTCTCTCATCTAGTCGGCTCACAAATATAATATAAAACATAAAAATTACTTATAAAAATGATAAATGTAGAGTTGGTGATCTTGTATTACCAAATTTTTGGAAATATACAACTTTCATCTAACTTAGCACATTACCATTTTGTCTAGCCTTCCCTCAATCATCGCGACTGTTCATATACCATGTTTCATTGTTTCTCTATCTTCGCATACCTTTATATCACTTTATCTTATTAATATCAACACCAAAGCATGTGCGACCTTAACTAAAGGTCATACATATCCCAAAATGTCTTCCTCTAAGTTTGCAAGCCATTATATATCATATAAATTATCTTTTCTGACCAAAATAGTATTGCACTATACTATTATTTTGATTTTGTACTTAGTCATTTTCATGACTGTGTCTCCCACACTTGTAATCACTTCATGCAATCACTATAAAATAAGTTTTCCCATAAATAAAAATCCTTAAGTGATCTCTAGCTCTCTCAAATCATCACTTTCCAACAATCTCTCCCTTTGGCATTGATGGCAACACTTAGTGAAAAATGACTAAGTGTCAAACACTATCTTCCTTCTACTTCTCTATATACATATTCTTTCTTTTTCTTCTTTTTTAACAATTTTATCCTTCTCTTTTTCTTTTCATTTTTCTTTTTTATTTACTTCTTTTCTTCTTCTTCTATTTTCCTCATTTTTCTCCTCTCTTCTTCTCTCCCTTTGACATCAATGGAAAAGGTACTTACAAAATTTTAAAATTTTAAGCACAAAAGACTTAGTGCTTACTTACCAGATTCAAAATGTCTTGGAAGGAGTCTTCCAAGGTCTTCACTTCATCATCCCATGACTTGATCAAAAGTTCACTAACATGGATCAATCCATTCAGTGTATAAGATGCAGTCTTTGTTGCCTTCAGCTTAGTGGGTACAGAGTTTTTTATTGATCCCTCTATCTTCTCCATCTCTATGAGATGAGCTTCAAGAATTGATAGCTTGGGAGTGATTAGACTCTTGAGAAACCAAATATTTCAACTACTCTCCCTTTCTCTATATTCAAAGCACTTATATTATCCAAAATTTTGGATGTTTTCTTGTCCATTTCCAATACAGTTTGTGAAGAGGTTTCATGACTCTCCATTATGTTGTCTAATGTAGCTCTGTCCTTGGCTATGATATCTTCAATATTATCTATGTGTCTATTAGGATTGATGCAATAACTGTAGAGTTTTCTTCCTTTTGCCACATAGTTGTTAGCCTTAATTATTATTTCTTTCAGAATGTCCAAGTCCCATGAGATGGACTGGCAAACTTCCTTCAACTTCTTTTCTAAGTATCTCTTCTCAACCTTATCCTGTGCAATCTTCAATAGTGACTCAAAATGGATGTCAAAGTTGTCCAACACCAAGTTCAAGTTCTTTGCATCATCCTTTCCTTGAAATGTGAGAGGTGTAGGGAGCATCTTATTCACAGTCTCTACTGCCCTATAAATCACCTTTACCTTCTTATCCCCCTTTTGTTTTGACATTTCCTTTGCCTTAGAAAATGCCATGAAGGATAACCTCATGATTTCATCCTCATCCATGCTTTCCACATCAGTGCTCATTGGTTTTTCCATACTTTCCAATAATAGGGTGGATGAAGTATCTAGTTCTTGTTTAGGCTCAATTATTACCTCTTCTTCTTTTTCTACTCATGTCTCTTTTTCCTACTTTCCTCTTGTTGTTTCTCCTTCTCTTTTCTTTATCTTCCTATTTTTATTTTATATGTTCTTCCTCTTTCTCTCCTTCCTCATCTACTATCATTGCACTATCCAAATTTTCTTGAAATAGATCATTTACATCAACTGAAGTGTCTAATGATATAGGCACACTAGAAATGAAGAAGTCTGGTTTCTTGTCAACTTTTCTTGCTTGCTCACTCTCTTCAAATGTCCTAGAGCTTTCTCCCATTTCTAAAGGTGTAGGCTCGGTAACCTTGGGAGGTGAGGTCTTCTTAGGCATGTCACACATAAGAATTTGTTCCAATGCCTTTTGTGTGTCTTCTATAACCTCATCATACTTCCTTGCCATTATCTTCACAAGTATGGCCTTTGTTCTCAATAGAGGTTTCAAGTTTTTAATGATTCTCTCCCTCTCTTGTATGGAGACTATAGGAAACATGTCTTCAATAGCCTTATTTCTTATATTCTCATCCTCAAAATGTACTAATTATTTTCTTATTTTCAACTTTCTATACAAGTCCTTAGGAATATTGCCTTCTATTTCTAGAAAATTCTTCTTGTAGACTAACAAGTGCTCAATTACTATATCCTCAATCACTTCTTGATTGTTAGAAGCATATCTTTCATAGTATCTATTTACTATCTTTAGATTTCCATCTCTTAATTCTCTTTTGTAACGTCTTGATATCTGGATTCCATGGATCTTGTGGCTTCTTCTATACTTTTATTTCTCTTTCTTCTCAATCACCTTGTCCTCTTTCTTCTTCATTTCTACTTCTACCTTTTGTTTCTTAGGGCTGCTTGGTTTGTTAGACATTGTACATCTCCTAGGTGTACTTGTAGGTACATTTACTTGTGCTATCTTCTCATGTGTAATTGATAAATCAATTATATTAGGAGTAGGACTTAATGTTAATAGCCACTATGATTCCTTTTTTCTATGTTCCAAGACCACTACAACTGTCATAGCCTATTTGTTGCATTATTTTGAATCATTTCCCATATTTTTTAAAAGGAAACTCGATAGGTTATTTTTATTATTCATCTTTATATATCCATTTGAATAAAACTTCATCAATGTATTATTCATGTAATCCTCCCAATCTTGTGAATGTGGTAGAGTGATTGATATTGATGGTGGTTTGTTTTTATTTTTGTAGGAGGTGTGGCTTTCTATAAGACTTTGGGGAAGGAGGTAATTTTCCAATGTGAAAAGAGTGTGACATGGAATATTCTTCGCCACCTTGATCTCCCATTTTAATTTTCCCTTGTTCATTTTTGCAAGTGTGGATGCATCAATATATTGTGAGGAACTAGGTGATGTTGCTTCACTATTGGTTGGTACTTGCTAAGTAGGAGTATCCCTCATATTTCCAACAAATTGGAAAGGGTTAGGATCTCCAAGAATGGTGAGTTCCACTCCATTGTAGGAATACTTTAGATATTGATGGTAAGTAGATGGGACTGATTTCATTTCATGGATCTAGGGGATGTAATACCCCAAAAATGGGCTTCAGTACCATTAACCTCCTATATCAACAAATCAATCGAAATCGACCTTAAAGTCCTAATCCAAGGCACATCTGCACATCAGGCTATTAAAACCCTAATCAATTTTATCACAAATCCGCATCATAAAATATTCCTAAATATTCCTAATTTATCTTAATTATCCCTAATTTAATATTATTTGGTGATAAATGATATTAAGTTATTTATCATAAGTGTGATTGATTGAATTTGTTAAATATTTAATTCATTAAACTTCATTCAGCCACTTAATCATTTTAATTAGATTTAATTAAATTATTCTTAATTAATATTATTTATTTGACAAATAATCCAAAACTTTAAATTAATTGATTGAATATTTATTTAATTGATTAATTTAAATTGTCAAATTTAATAATATGATTTTGAATAAAATTTGATTTAATAATTGATTAACCCACAAATCAGTTATTTAAGTTAAATCAAATGGGTTGAGAATAAAACACATGGAAATTAAATAAATCCATATTTATCTACATAAAAATTAGAATGTCAGTTAACTCAAAATCAACTTTTGACTCATCCTATTAAGTTTCTAACTCAAGACCTAATTGTGAGTCATAAAGCTAATTTTGTATGGTTACCGAAAGTTAACTATTTCTAATTCCTTGATTACTTACCAATCAATCTAAGTCAATCAAGGAGTGATTTTTGGATTTTCCATGAGTTATCAGATTGAGGATTTTCTATATAAATGACCCTTGGTTCTTCACAAAATAATGTACAATCTTGAGAACAACAGCGCTATATTGTCAAGTTCTTGAGAGATTGTGCCTTCATTGAGATCATTGCTATTCATTCTCTTAGTTTTTGCATTCATAGCTTAATTTGGTTTCATTGTTATCAAGTTTAGATCATTTTTCATCTAGATTAATTGTTTTTATTGCATTGAAAATTACAAAAATATAGATTAAATATTGCATTCATTTCAATCATTTAGCATTCAAATCCTTCATCTAGATGTTGCATTATCACTGATCTAGGTCAAATCTGAGAATACCATACTCACATCTCTTAGAAGGCAATAGATTGTTTGATTTATGATAGATTCATTGATTATCTTCTTATTTATCATTTATCTGTAATGTTTTACTAAAGTGTTGTGGCTTCTTAATAGGTACCATTTTCACATGCACATTTCTGGCACCCACCATGGGGCCCAATATTGGGTTTCCATTTCATGTTCTGTCATATTTCTAATCTTTTTTCATCAATTTTTTTTATTTTGGGAATTTTTCATACAATTACACAGGAAACATCATATGACATTTTGGATTGTCATTTCAAAACATCTTCTTTGTCGTACAACATATGACATTCTTATATTGTCATGCCAGAGAACACCCATCATCATATCAGATTGAATTTATCATGTGGGTAGGTATAGTCTGTCGTACGACACTCAACACCAATTTTTCAATTGCCATATGGGTTTTTGTGATCATTTTTTAAGGTTTTTCCATGAAATTTGATTAATACTAATCCTAACCTCTGTTGTTTGTTGGTGCATGATCAATTTTAGATAGCCTAACACTTTTTGTAGGACATGTAGACAAGACTTGAGCATTAAAAACTTCCTTATTCTTGGTCTATTCTTATCTTCACTTCTAAGCCCTTGTTTGTAGGAAACCCGTCAGATATCTCTTGTCAAAGAAGGCTCAATCAACTCAAAAATTTTGACTTGTGGTTTTGTAGGTCGCCAAATCTTCATCTAGAAAATATTATGTTTGGTTAGAATCTCTTTTTCATAGGCACATAATTAATTACGTGCGGCATATTGACATTGTGGTAGATATTGAGGGGATTATGCTCTTCTCTTTTCAGAGAATCGAAAACCCATAAGGTATCTCCCCCCTAGAAATGTACGTATTATCTCTGGATTAACTTTGTTTGGCATTTCTTGGATAGAAAAAAGGAGCAGGTTAGGGGATTATTCTATTCTCTTTTCAAGAGAATCAAAAACCCAGATCCATTGCTCCCCAACCTCACATTTCAATTAAACCTTAGAGGGCCTATTGATTGAGGTAAAAAACTCCCAGGAACAACCCAAGTGGGGACAAGTTTTAAGCCAACTCTTCCACCCCACTATAAAATTTGATGCTTCCTTGAGGTGAAAGCCTCAAAAGACATTATTATTCTTGTTCTTGGAACCTTGAGTTTATATTTTCCATGAACATGCTTGGATCTTGTGTAGAGCAGAGCTGCTTGAATCTTTCTTATGAGACTACATAGGTTTGAGTACTCATAGGGCTATATGACTCAATCCTTCTTGTGAGACAATGGGAGACAATTGTGAATGGATGCCTTAATTAAAATCCTAAGCTAGTTTTCCACTGATCTACCTCTAAAGGATTTGTAGTGTTTGTGTGAGGTAAATAGTAATCACCACAAGAAACTCATCATATCAAGCCACTTCCAATGTCAACACCCAAACATATATGGGTGTCAATATCCATTGCATGTTATTGGCTTCCCATATGGTGGGGAGTTAGGGGATGTGTTCATCAATGAGAAAGTAATGCATCTCTTCTCATAGTTAGGTTAAGCTAGGTGTGATTGATTCATTGAGTCATCTCCAAAGTCTCTTCTGGGATTGTAAGCCCATTGCTATGTTAAACACCCTTAGATAATAAAAAACACATAGATCCTAAAAAATTGAAAAGAAAAAATGGAAAAGCAACTGAAGACCAAAACCTCAAAGTTCCAAAATTTAAAGCAAAAATCCTTTTTATGGTGTTGGGTTTTATTTTCACTTGTCAATTGTCGTACAATAATTGCTCATGATCCTAAATTGATGTATCAAAACCCCCGTATTTTTATATGACAAGTAAGTGAGTGTCATACAAGTATTGTCACATTTTGCAAGCATAAAACCTTTTCTAGTGTCAATTGTTGTATGAGTTTTCAAATTGTCTTGCCAGGGTCTATTTTGTGTCGTACGAGACTGCATATTGTTGTATGGCAATTTTTCACATAGTGTGAGAAAATTCATAGTTATCATAGGAAAACTAGTCAACCTCTATTTTAGTCAAAAATATGTCAGGGAAATTCATTGTGTCAAGTATAGAGAATAAAAACAAGTCAATTACATTTTCTTAAAGTGGTCTATTTTGCTCAATTTTTCATCTAGGTGGTCAATCTGGAACACATTTCATCTTGTGTCAAAAACCTTGTCAACAGAACTTCAATTTGTCATCATCTCTCAAAGGCTAAGTGTTGTGTATCAGTTTCCACTATTCTTTGGGCATCTACCCATACATCTCGAATATTGCATCCTTTTCTTACATTAGGCTCATCTTTTCATCAATGATCCAAGCTCATCTTGACAAGGTTATGTTACTTGTTCTTTCTAAATCAGATTGTCATTTTAGTTGTCTTATCTTGCTCCAAGATTCACCTAAAGGTTAATAGTGGAAACTAGAGCTTCCCTACACAAGAAACAAAGAGAAGATCCAAATACATCACCCTCATTTTCTCTCATTGCCTAGTCATTTCATCAACCATACAATCACAATCTTTATGAGGAAGAAGAGTTGGGCAATCTAAACACTAAAGAGAGGTCACACATGTCCCCTTGAATCAACTCAAGATAACAATCAACATGCTACTATGTCTCAAAGAGAAGCTATTCATGGTTCATAAGGCCATGACTCTGATGAGGGAAGAGGTCAAGATCCCACACCTTCAGAAATTGCACAATACCGAGATGATGATCTTTTTAAGAAATTCAAAAAATACTCCTTACAAGAAGATAAAGAAACATACTTCCTCAAACTATCCCAACAAGGGGCTAAAGTTCCTCGTAATTTCATTGTTGAAGACATCATAACACAAGAGGAGGAAACCCCTATCACATCCATGATGAGGCAAATGCATGCTATGTAATTCAAAATTAACAAACTAAAAAAGGACAAAGAACCCAAAGAATTCACAATGGATGCCTTATGTCCATTTCCATTCGATCGAAACTTGTATATGCCACCTCTCCCTCAAGGGGTGGAGCTACCAAAGTATGACAAATAAGATAGAAATTCAGATTCCTGAGATCATGTCAGGGAGTTTTTCACCCTATCAATGGAGTTCATGCATGAACCAACCTACCTAATGTGTCTCTTCCCACAATCTTTGGGAGGGGCAGCCATCAATTGGTTCTCCAAAATACCTCCAAAAATAAAACTTTTGAGGAGTTGATCAAACTATTTTATCAACAATACTCCTACATGTAATACCCCAAAAATGGGCTATAGGTTCATTAACCTCCTACATCTTCAATTCGAACGAAATCAACATCAAAGTCCTAACCTAAGGCACATATGCACATTATCGAATCCTAATTGATTTTATCCTAAATTCTACGTCGGGGAATATTCCTAGCAATATTCCTATTTATCCTAATTATCTTTGATTTAATAATTATTTGGGGATAAATCCTATTTATCCTAAAGTTTGATTAATTGAATATTTTGAATATTTAATTAATCAGATTTAATACTGCCACTTAATTATTTAATTAAATTTAATTACATTTATTCCTAAGTTGTATTATTTAATTTTGATAATAAATATAAAATCTTATGACTAATTGATTAAATTCCTATTTAATTAATTAAAGTTAGTTGTCAATATTTAATAATATAGTTTTTGAATAAAAGTTTGATTTGATAATTGATTAACCCATAAATCAATTATTTTAATTTCAAAAATCAGTTAAGTTGAGAATAAATCACTTTATTTTAAATTAATTTATAATTAAATCATGCACAATCAGAAAAGCAGGCAACTAGAAATTAACAATCAATTTTAAAATTGAAACTCAACATCTGATGATGAGTTGAAATTTGATCTAAACTCTATTTTGAGTTAAGCACTACTTTTGCATGATTTTTGTGAGTTTATTTATTCTTAATTTCCTGATAACTCAAAAATCAACTTGAGTTTATCAAGAGTGATTTATGGCTTTTCTCAATGCATCCTCAAGTCCTGGATTTCTATAAAAACAAGGCTCAGCTCTTCACAAAGGTCTGGTTAGCTAATCAACACTCGAATTTGCACAATTACTCTAGCAAATTGGTGATTGAAGGATTGAGCACTTGTGATAGGTGATTTGTAAGATCTTTCATAGTTGATCATAATCTTTGTATAGTTTCATATCATAGATTTCATATCATTTATAGCATTCTTAGATTAAATCTGCATTCCATTTCATTCATATAGCTTAGATTCATACAGTTTCTCATTCTTATTGCATAGAAAATACAAAAATATAGATTAAATTTGCATTCATATAGTTTTTCAATTCTTTGCATTCAAATCCTTTGTTTAGGTGTTGCATTGTCACTAATCTTGAGTCCAATATGAGAACATCATACTCGCACCTACTAGAAGGTAGTAAATCGCCTAGTTAGCATAGTTTCAATTACTTGCAAGATTTCAGTTTTTACTAACCTCTAATGTTTTACTGAAGTGTTGTGTCTACAGCTAGGTACAAAATTCACACACACATTCCTGGCACCCATCGCGGGGCCCTGAAATGGGTTTCCCTTCTATTCTATCAATCTTCTATCATTTCTCTATCAAAACTCCCCTGCTGCTGCCTGTTCTAGTGTTTTTGAAGTAGTTTTTGAGGTTAAGGATTTCAAGTTTTTTTTTTTCAGATCTGGTATTCTCTACAAGACGTTATTTTTTGTTTCTTTTTTTCCTGCAAAAAAGAAAAAAAAATTAGCACTTTTTCTATCAAAATTGTGATTTTTAATTTTATGTCTGTACTTTTGTACATCTATGTATGGATTCTCGCATGAGATTTTTCATCGCGTCACATGAAGTTTTTCTGGTTTCAACACTTCCTCACACGAGACTTCATCTTTTGTCACGCGAGACCGTACTTCCTCATGCGGGACCACATCCTGACTCACGCGAGATTTTTCTTTAGAGACATAGAATTTGCAAATCCATACTTTCAGATTATTGATTTCTAATGCTTACTGTTTGCTGTTGATTTGTCTTGATTTTGTACTTTTAGTTGTGTGCTAAATTCTGGATTGCAGAGCATTGGACCTAAGGCATTCTCCTCAAGCTGATAATATTTTTATTTGGATTAAAATGAACCTCTCTTGTGTCAAGCTTGTGTGACTTTTCTTGCTTTCATATCACAAACTTCATTTTGGGCTTTAAAAATGAACATAGATTTTCTTTTTGCATATCTGTTACACATAGTAAATAGGCCCTATGAACACTATTTGTAGATGATCTTGAGAGACTGAGCTTCTTTCGCTTGTTTATTCATGTGAAGCTCTTCTTGACAAAGGATCCCCTTGTAGGTAGGGAGGTTATTGAGAGAGTCTCACGTTCTACTAGATTTGTGTGTATTCAACTTTTGATTGATACATTCTCTCTCCGGAGAGGTTTATAGATCATAAATAGTTGACATCATAGATCTTTGTGAGATAATCTTGGTCTTAGTGTGTCGGATTAATCTATCTGCTTTATTTTGGTTAAAAGTGAAAAGGCTAGAGGACTATGCTCTACTCCCTTTTTGGGTAGTATCAGAAACTCAGATCCTTGAATCTAGAACCAGTCCCCATGTGGTATCTTTTGTGAGTCACCTTTAGAGAGGGTTAACCATAGTGGACATTCCCTTAATTGGATCAACCATGTGGATGAAACCTCAAGTGATAATATCCATTTTCACCGTGGTAGTAGTAGCCACTATATAAATGTCCTTGTGGAGGAATCTTCACAGGTGTGGTCTCTTGTTGGGCTGTCAGATCTCCCTAGCAGCTCCTGAGTGATTAATTTCTCAAACTATGTCAAAACCCTAGTGCACCTAGATTGGAGTTCACCCTCTTGAGATCACAAAAGTTACAGAGTCAGACCATTACTACAAACCCTAGTGAGGCCAAATTTTTCATTTTCTAGGAATATGTGCGTTATTGAAGAATGTTTTGGAACATACACAGGTAGTATTTCTAGGGATTAGCACAATAAGTCACTATTGCTTATTCATGCACAAGGTTGTTTTTTCCCTTGCTCATTGTTTTCAGATGATTGCTTGCTTCTCTTGCTTATTGTTTTGTGTGCTTGATATCTTCTTGGTTACTTGAAACAAATTGTTACATAAATCTTCAAATTTTGCATAACAATCTGGTACGAAAACACTCAAAAATTGCAAAATCCTTTTTTGGTGTGAGAATTAAATATTTTTTCAGAGAACAGCCATCGCTGTGTCTCAAAATCTGTGCCTTGAAATCTATGCCAAAACTATCAAATTGTGTCCTTTTATCATGTGAGATTTCACTTTTTGAGCATTCTTTCATGTGAGATAGCACACTCTCACGTGCAGCCTGGTACTTCCTCACACGAAGTAGCATTCTCTTGCGTGAACCTGTCCTTAAGATTTCAAAACAATGAGTTGATTCTTGTCGCTTCCAGTCTTCCTCAATCGATCCAGATTATAGTAGGTCACTTCCCCAACTATTTCTCAACATCCATATGAACTTAAATGGTATCACATTGCACAAAATGACTCTTGGTCTTCTTTCTTCCACATCTCCCATGTATTCCTAGTCTCCCATTTCCATCCTTTCTCTTCTTCCTAAACTCTTCACATCTTCTTAATTCTTTTCCTCTTATTATCTAGTCTTCTTTCTTCTATTCATCTCTTCTATCACTTCCATACTTGATTCTTTCTCTTCTAGAATCATGAATTTTAATTATCTTGTTATGGAACCTCTCTTGAAAATGGATGATCTCAAACTCATTGCTCAATTCGAAGAGTATTATTCCAAAAAAACCATGAGTGATAAATTTATGATAAAAATAAAGGCAAAATTGATTGAATCAGAGGCCTTTGCTAGGATCATATGTATGGTCATGTCACAACCTTCTTCTTTCAAACATCTTTCATATTCTAAGTATTCTCATCATTCCTCATCATCTGATTCTTCTTCCTCTGCTAGATCTTCACCTTCCTCTTCTCCATAATCTCATTCCTCTTCTAATTCTCCCAAGAGTCTTACTTCTCTTCTCAAGACATACCATAATGAGCAACATGATAACCCTTATGATACCTCTTCCACAAAGAGTGACACACCCATCTTTGAAGACTATGATGACTACGATGATGGACAATATAATGATACCTATGACACCTTTGTTCCAAAGAGTCCTCCTCGTCATGTGCTCATGCTTACTAGAAATGGGTCATTACATTAGATAGATCATGATGGTGATCCATATGATTCTGATTTTGAAAGAGACTTTAATGATTTTTGTGAACAATACCTAGATGATACATCTACTTCTATTGAGGAAGAGAAAGCTTACCACGCTGATTATAAACATCAATACTACAAGGATCTCTCCTCTAAGAACTCTCATGCTAAAAATAAAGATTATACTCTCAAGAAAGATCATGTTAATGTTGAACCTTTGTCTTGTGGTGGTACCCTTCCATCCCCTACTTCCTCCAGTACCCATACATTTCCTAAAGCTTTCAAGTCTTTCAAATCTTTCAAAAATCTTTCATCTGACAAAAATCCTAATACTTTTCATGCGGTTCCCTATAGTTATCCTCAAGGGCTACCTCTTAAAGAAACTCAAGGTAACCTTCACTGGGCTGCAGATACTTTCAATAATGCTAAACCTAAAGATCCTAAGCCTTTATACACTATAATGCCTACTTCATCTAGTCCTTCACCATCTCTTCCAAAGTCTTCCATATAATTGCAGCATGATCCCTTGTCCTTAGAAGTGGCTCCATGTTAAGAGGACTCTAAAACTGATAAAGAAAAGAACATAAAGAAAGATCAAGATCAAGAACCCTCCATGTCATCCACTCCTTTTCACAATGTCTCTTATCCACTTCAGGGTTCTTTTGATCCTACACGCCCTTTCTCATTCATTCCACCATGTCTTAAGTCTTCTCCTAAGCAAGATCACGCTACTACTTACATTGTTGAGCTTATTGACAATCAAAATAACCTTACTACACTTGCACTTTCCAAAGATGATACTTCCATTAAGGTTGGTAAAAATGGTGTTGTTACTTCCAATGTTAAGCCTATTGAAAATCAAGAGAAAAATCATGCTCTTATGCTATCCAAAGATCCTTGTCAAGATCAAAGTCTTCCATCTTCTTATTCTTCCACTCCATGTTTGTTTCCACTTTCTACTCTTCCCAAGTCTTTGCAAGCTTTTAACAATCCTATCAAAGAAGGTGATCATATTCAAGATGTCCATGATTCTATTGAAAATCCTAATGCTCACTCTAAAGATGCTGATGTCCTTGGTTGTCATATAAATGTTGATGAACTTGTTGATTATCTTGTTGCATCTTCCACTTCCATCCTTGGACCTCTTCCACCACTACTAAGGGCTTCCTATCTACCTTCCATCTTAGGTCCTTATGTCCCTTCACTTTCCCCTCCTAACTCTCCTCATTCATCATCCATCTTGGGTCCTTACCTCCCTCCATCTCCTATCTTTCCTCAAGATCAACATAGATGCATACCCTTGATTCCTTTTCATCCACCCACCCTTCTAAACCATTGATATCCTCCTTCTTCCATAAGTCCCAAGTCTTTTGAAAGTAACTTGAATGTTCAATACAAGAAAAAGAAGCAATACAAGAATCCATCAAAAAAATAAGACCACCATGTCTCCTCTAATCGACATAGAGGTGTAAAGTCAAAAGAGATATCTAAGAAAAAAATTACAAGACAAGTATGGGTTCCAAAATCCACCATTGAAGATATTCTCTCTAAATCATCAAAAAGAAATGAAAATCCTATGGCTATATGGATTCCAAAATCTCTCTTGAAAAAGTCTGATGTTGAGCAACAAGTGAAGTTGACATTCAAGCTTCCAAAGACTTCCACTTCATCTTCTTCCAAAAATATTCTTCCATTCTATGTGCCTAAACCACAACCTCTGCTATCCATTCACCATATTCCTTCACCTATTCCTTCATTCATGTTTCCTCCATCCTCTCTCCAACCTTCAAGGTGTGTGTTGATGTTGATCTTTCCTTCCTTTTCATCTACCCTTTCACAATCCTTCCATTCATTATCCTTCTACCTTCTATCCTTTTTCCTCACTTGCCTATTCCTCTTATCTTCCAACCTCACTCACTTTGCATAAAACCTTATCCTTCATTTTTCTCTTCCATCTTCCTTTCCCTATCAAAATCTTTGAGCATATCATTTTGAATCCTTGGCATATCATGGTTTATCCTTTCAAGGAAAATTATCTAAAAATCTTGCCTTCTTCCAAAAAAAATTTAAAAAATAAATAAGAAAATAATAAAAAATAAAAAATAAAAAAATAAAGAAATGAAAAAAAAATTGAAAATGTGCCTTGGTGAAAACTTGGAAACAGGCACCTTGGTAGCAAAATTGAAGAGAAATAAATTCATCCTATGGTGAAAACCACTCCCTTGTGGTGCCTTGGATAAGTACCGTGATGAAAACCTGGTAATCAAAGATCATGCGTAGTTCTTCTACATATTTCATCAATTTCATCTTCTCTCTTTGATCTTGATAATGTTGATCTATACATGAACATTTGGCTATCTTGTGAGATATCTTACAACGATCTTGCTTTCATTCCCTTCTTATTTAGCCTTCATATTTATTTTCCTGCATTCATTCCAGCCTTTTCTATCCTTTTCCCCTTTGTTCTTGATCTAATTTTTAAAAAAAAAGAGTAGAACATGATGCTTTGAAACCTCTTGACATGTCTACTCCTTTGGACTACATCCTTTCCTTCTTTGGCATTACGCTTTTGTGACTTATCCTATGCTGGCCTTTCATTGCTTGTCTAAATGTTCCTTACATGACAATTTTTCCCTAGCTTGGGTACCCTTGAGGATTTCTTCCCTTCATTCTCCTTCATTCTCTTGTCTTCCATCTCTTCCACTAGCTTGCTAGTCCCTCTTGTTCTCCACCTTTCTAGACATTGGGACTACACGTTGTGATCTTGCTTGGGAGTTTGATGCCCATTCTATCTGGGGGCATCCTTTGTACATACTAATTGGTACTACCTATTGAGGTTGAAATCCCATCACTAAGAATCAGAATGCATGGTCTAGTAATTGATGATGACTACAGACTGTCTAGGTTGCAAGAACTTGAACTACTAGATGAGCGTAGACAAGTAGCGTATGATCATCTCAGAGTGTATCAGAAAAGAATGTCTAGAGGCTACAACAAGAAAGTTAAACATAGATAATTTTAGGTTGGCGATCTAGTCTTGAGAGAGAATCCTAAAAATCAATCACATAGAGAGCACAAGGGGAAGTTTGAACCCAACTGGTTGGGTCCCATTGTTATCACTGCTACTTTTGGCCCTGGAGCCTATCAACTCTCAATGACTGAAGGAGAATAGCTCTGAGAACCAATCAACATTCTCCATCTAAATAAATTCTATGCCTAAGGCATTCAGTCTATGGTAAAATGTCTTGAAAAAATCTTAAAATTTTGAAAAAGTCCTGAAAAAATCTTAAAAATCTGAAAAAGTTTTTAAAAAATGAACATCTTGGTGAAAACCTAGCAATAGGAACCTTGATGATTCACAAAAAAATAAAAAAATACCAAAAATATCAAAAAAAATTAGAAAAATAAAAAATACAAAAAAATGAGAAAAAGAAAAAAGTGCCTTGGTGAAAACCTGGAAACAGGCGCCTTGGTAGCAAAAATAAAATCTCTGCCAAGATGGTGAAAACCTGACAAATGGGTGCCACTTGTTCAAAATGCTCCATCTATCAGTGCAATCTTGGTCTTTCCTAGATTTCAGTCTTGCTTTAGCTTGTACATATTTCTCGGTTTGTTTCTATATATCTTTGTTTCAATAAAGTCAGTCTATACACCAATCAGCTCAAGTGTCTGTATCCTATCAATGCTTAACACTTGGGGGCAATCAATGTCATATCCTATGGCCTCAAGTGTATCTTAGATGAGTCATATCTAGTTAGAGTCCTTTGAAGCTTCATCTGAGTCAGTCAGTCAGTCTCCTCTCCAGAAAGGATTTTACATCTACAACAACACAATTAAACATCAACACAAAATGAAAATAATTTGTGCTTCATGCTTTTATCTCCTTGTATGCTTACTGATTCACATTGAGATTTTTGCATATTTTGTTCCCACGAGCTCTTCAATTATGTCCTTTATAGGATTTAGAGAGTGATGACTAGGGGCATAATCTTTTCTTTGCTTTCTTCTTGTACGTGAAAATCTAACAACTTTGGAAATTTTGGATTGAAATGGTGTCCATCTGTAAGAGCCTCCATCTTGAATTGGATGGCCATGCATACCTCAACCATTGATACCCAAAAAATTTGAAGAAGTTTGATCTAACTATTGTCTTTTTGAGCGAGTTCTTTCTCCTACTATGAAACGCTATCTTGCCTAAGGATGTGAACAATAAAGGGTCACTACGGGTAATTCACACTGGATTTAGAATGATCTCTTGACTATTTGATGTGTTTGTAACACAAGGCGTATTCAGGTCATCATGACATTTATGTGCTGATGCTTATAAAAATTGCTATATCAAAATGAACATGATATTCAAGTCATCCTGGCATTTGTGCCTTGGTTTTTATATCTAATCTGACATTCCGAAAATAAAATCAATATTCATATGTCCATGGTTGTCTAACCAGTGGGTATTGTATTGATTCCTACACATACAAATTGATATTCATCTGTCTATGGTTTCATAACTAGTGGGCATTGTATTGATTTATCTGGCTACCTAAAAAGTTCAATGATGACAATAAATCGACACATGATCAGTGACTAGGTCTTAGGTCCTAGGTTTGCATTTCATTTTGCACTTTGCATGATCTCACAAATTTCTTGAACACTTAAATGATTCTTCAAAACCAAAAATGCTAAACATGACACAAGGATTGAGCATTGTATGAAGCTTCCTCCAATGAAACAGCAAGTAGAAACATTTTTCAGGATCAAAATCAAAATCTAAGATCATTCATATTATTAACTACTTTTATAATCGACCTTCAATCATCATAGAAATCTAAAATTCAACTTAACTGATTATCTTACATCAAACTATCAAAATTTCAACTTGGTCAGCTATGGTCAACTCACAGTTTAACCTAGTCAAAGTTGGTCTCCAAGACCTCTAAACGATGCAGAATGCATTCCCAGATGTGTATAACCACTTCTCAAATCAATTAACATGCTTCTAAACTATAACACTGACTTTTCTTGTCAGATTTCAATTTTAATCCTAAAGGGGGCATGGTATTGCACATCATTCAAGTCTGTAAATCTAAATCTATAATCAATTTTTCCTTAGTAATCAAGACAACAACCATGTCTAGTTACTGATTCATCTAAAGTCCTCATCGCTTGGGGAATATCTATCATTTCTTGGGGCATATCAGATTCATCAAGATCCATATCAATCTGGTATCCTAAATCTATCTTGTAAACTATATCTACTTTTCGTAACCATCAGTTCATTAGTGTTATTTCCTTGGTTCTTCATAACTAATGGGTTCAGGATGTGATACCAATATGATTCATACAAGGAAATTCAGGTCTAGAATTGGTCACTCACTTCTTCACAATCATAAGGTTCAGAATCAATCATTTTGACACTTTTTTTCATAATCACCGGTTCATTGTTGATATAGCTAGCATCATCTCAATTCCTGGTCATTTTGGGCCTGGGTCGGTATCTCTTTTCTTCAAATCCTTCAATTGGTTTCTATCTCAGAATCGGTTCATCTTTCAAATCTTTTAAATTTTTCAAAACAATCTCAGACATCTTTATCATACACAGACTATTCTTTGAACCACTACACTTTGCACAGTGATTCAAAGAGGGGCAAAATGTAATACCCCAAAAATGGGCTATAGGTTCATTAACCTCCTACATCTTCAATTTGAATGAAATCGACATCAAATTCCTAACCTAAGGCACATATGCACATTATCGAATCCTAATTGATTTTATCCTAAATTCTGCACCGGGGAATATTCCTAGCAATATTCCTATTTATCCTAATTATCTTTGATTTAATAATTATTTGGCAATAAATCCTATTTATCCTAAAGTTTGATTAATTGAATATTTTGAATATTTAATTAATCAGATTTAATACTGTCACTTAATTTTTATTTAAATTTAATTACATTTATTCCTAAGTTGTATTATTTAATTTTGACAATAAATCTAAAATCTTATGACTAATTGATTAAATTCCTATTTAATTAATTAAAGTCAGTTGTCAATATTTAATAATATGGTTTTTGAATAAAAGTTTGATTTAATAATTGATTAACCCATAAATCAATTGTTTTAATTTCAAAAATCAGTTAAGTTGAGAATAAATCACTTTATTTTAAATTAATTTATAATTAAATCATGCACAATCAGAAAAGCAGGCAACTAGAAATTAACAATCAATTTTAAAATTGAAACCCAACATCTGATGATGAGTTGAAATTTGATCTAAACTCTATTTTGAGTTAAACACTACTTTTTTCATGATTTTTGTGAGTTTATTTATTCTTAATTTCCTAATAACTCAAAAATCAACTTGAGTTTATCAAGAGTGATTTATGGCTTTTCTCAATGCATCCTCAAGCCCTGGATTTCTATAAAAATAAGGCTCAGCTCTTCACAAAGGTCTGGTTGGCTAATCAACACTCGAATTTGCACAATTACTCTAGCAAATTGGCAATTGGAGGATTGAGCACTTGCGATAGGTGATTTGTGAGATCTTTCATAGTTGATCATAATATTTGTATAGTTTCATATCATAGTTTTATATCATAGATTGCACATCATTCATAACATTCTTAGATTAAATCTACATTCCATTTCATTCATATAGCTTAGATTCATACAGTTTCTCATTCTTATTGCATAGAAAATACAAAAATATAGATTAAATATGAATTCATATAGTTTTTCAATTCTTTGCATTCAAATCCTTCATTTAGGTGTTGCATTGTCACTAATCTTGATTCCAATCTGAGAACATCATACTCACACCTACTAGAAGGTAGTAAATCACCTAGTTAGCATAGTTTCAATTACTTGCAAGATTTTGATTTTTGCTAACCTCTAGTGTTTTACTGAAGTGTTGTGTCTACAACTAGGTACAAAATTCACACACACACTACAATAGCCAACATCCTATCATGATGATAGACATATGTAACTTGAAACAGAAAATAGGAGAACCATTCTTGACTTTTCTCAAATGTTGGAGGAAAAAGTTCTCTCTATATCCTTGACAAATTCTGAAAAATGAGAAACTAGAAATCTTTATCAATAATCTAATTTCATAAATAATATATCACATTCAGATGCAAAACCACACTACATTTGATAAAATGGTAGATAGTGGCATGAAAATAGAGGATGTACTTGTTCACAAGGGAGATTTCATGCTTTACAAAGAAAACAAGTATGATTCAAGTTCTGAATCCAACACTAAAGATAAAGTCAAATTTTGGAACAAGAACAAAAATGTTGTCAAGGATGGTGTTGTTGATCACATCAGTGCTCCACCCAAAGAACTAGCATTCAACCTCATAATTGTCACTCAAGCCATAAAAGCTTCAAAAAATCAGACAACTGAGCCTCCTAAAAATTCAAATGAATACAAACTATGGGTTACAAAACCAAAGCGCAAGTTCACTCCTTTGGGTGAGTCCTTGGAATCTTCCATGAGAACCTTATTGGAAAATAACATCATCACACTACTTGAGATGAAACCTTATGACCCAAAATTCAAACCTAAGTGGTGGAAGGAGACCGATTTCTATGATTTTCACCGAAACAAGGGTCATAAAACCAATAATTGCATGTACCTAAAACATCTTATTCAAGATAAAATTGATGCTAGAGAAATTGTAATTGACAACCATAAATGCAATAATGATCATATGGCATTCACAAAACCTTTTCTGAAATATAATCAGGGAGAATCATCATCTTCCAAACCAAATGTGGGTGCTAAGGTTAATTACACATACTCTGATAACAATGATGTAATCAACATGATAGAGCCATGGGCATCTCTGAATTGCAATGTCATCATCATTATCAAGAAATATAGAGACAATAGATCACCCAATGCAGTCACTAGATCTCAAGCTCAGGTAACTCTTCTAGGACTAAACTCGGGTTTATCAAATGCCCTAAAAGTACCATTCAATCTTGCATCAACAACTAAACAAAGGACTGCATCTAAATCTTCCAATTCTAAAGAGTCCAAGACAACATCTTTAGGATACAACATTATCCAACAACTTCAACACACTAATACAAATATCTCCATATTTGAGTTACTTTGGATTTCTCCTTGTCACTGAGCAATTATAGACAAATCTCTCATCAATTCTAATGTTCTAGAAGATCTTGATCTTAATCAGTTTCAGAACATGGTGGGTCATTTAACATCTCCTCAATACATATCCTTTCCAGAGGAAGATGAAAATTCACTGAGTCGTCCACATAATCAGCCATTGCATATTGAGGTCATGATTAAAAACCATCATGTAAAATGTGTACTGATAGATGGAGGTGTTGGTCTAAACATTTGTTCATATAAATGGGTTACTCAACTAGTGTTATCAGAAGATTCTATTGATCCAAAAAATAAAATAACAATAAAAGTATATGAGGAGTAAGAAAAATCTTCAAAGGGAGTCATTGTTCTACCTATTAGAACATGACCTACAATTAGAGACATCACTTGTCAAGTACTAGACCTCCCATTGGCCTAGAACATCCTTTTGGGAAGACCCTGGATTCATGAAATGTAAGTTATTCCATCAACATACCATCAATGTGTCAAGTGCCCATATGATGCAGTAGAGGTAATAATACCTACAAATCTATCAGTATCTTGCAATTCTTTGAAAGAAAGCATCGACAAACTTGTTCCACACAACGGAAAGTCTTCTACAAAATAGAGTGATATAGCCTCTACATCCAAACTAGAAGACATAGCTAAGGAGATCAAAATTATAGATACAGGTATGGGGTAATATACAATAGAACCAGTTCTATCTCTTACATCTCTCCCACTCTCGCCTAAGTCTTATGGACAACCTTCAATGAAAATGAAACTTACAACTAAAGAACCACAGATCATCTATGAGGGGAGTTTCATCATAGAAAAGGTATCCAAATAAGAAATAGATGGAGAAGAGGCTATACTAGCTTGGTTATACAAAGATGAATCTCAATCACAAGTGGTTCAAAAATGTGAATCTAAATCACTTAAGGCTCCTTAAAAATCATATGGACCAAGACACAAGGTAATTTCCAAAATGGGATACACTAGAAAAGGACCTCTAGGAACAAGAGGAAAAGGTATCATAAAACCCATTGAACAAAAAAAGATACAACAGGCATAGGTTATAAGAGAAAACCTTTCCACCTTAGTGGTAATTCTACTCATGTCATAGAGAAAATACAACTAGGAACAAATATTCAAGAAAAGAAGGGAACATATCATGAAGATAGTGATGATTCAGATAAAATAGATGTTTTTCATTATGAAAATCTACCTCAACACATCCTAGACCTTCTTAATGATGACAAGAAACCTAAGGAAATATTTAATGTGGTAGACACTCAAGAACCTATTACTACTTCACAAGCACAGCCTGGTACACAAGAAACAATCACAACACAAGAACCGACTGATCTAGAAAACAAACTAGAAGAATAAGGTACATCCCTCACCATAGATAAACATTTTGGACACTCTAGTAATTCTGAGATAGACTCACATGAATATGAATTCCATTCAAACTCTAAAGGTAACCTTGTTGGGGGAATTCATCCTGATTTCACACATGTTCTTGACTTTCCCAGAGATCTTGATGAGGAATCCAATGATTATGAATGGGGAGTCATTCTAGAACCAAAAGAGGAGGAGCTCATAATAGACAAACATATTGATGTTGTTAGGGAACATTTTTTTCCTTTCTCAAGATTGATCTAAAAAGGATCTCTTATTAAGCTGAAAGGAAAATTAATCACAGCACTAACAATTGAGTTTCTTTAATAGCAAACTCTTTGCATATTTTCAAGGAGCAGTTATCTCGCTAGTAGATATTCAATTCAATATTATTCAATAAAGAATGAAATTTATGGGTATTTTTTACCAAAAAATACTTAAGGAGAAACATTCATTTCATCAACATGAAAGGAATGTAAAATTTCAAGATCATTCTAATCTAATTATCAGGATTATCCACATGTATAAAACTAAAGATCTACACACAAATTCTCTATGTTGCTTCAGACATACAATTAACTCATATAACAACTAAGCTTCTTCAAATATGATTCATCTCCATAGGAAAACAAATCACTTACATTGATAAACAATAGTATTTATCACTTCAAAAGCTTAAAATTTATATATAAAATCGCAAGCTCTCATATACATTCTATCATAATAGTTTGAAGATACTAAAGCATAGATTTTCAAAAATAGTTTTCAAAATCCCAGAGAGCTGACCCTCAATAAGTCTTCATTCTTTTAATATATAGCCATGGAGTTCTTGAAACCAATCCAAATTAAAACTACCTTGCCAGAGGTAAATAGTTTTCAGTTAAAATAACTAACTAAGAGCATAAAGCATAAAAAGAGGAACTATGGCATGAAACACCTTTTGAATCTATCCAGATGTCCTCAGGAGCTAAGGTGTCAAGGTTGACACAAGTTGGGCCTCTTTCCAATTATCATACATTGTAGTGAATGTGGAGATCACCTGCTAATGTGGCAGTCCTAGGTAAGCAATTCTCTACTTCCACACCTCCTTATCTTTCCTGATTTGTGCTACTTTTCCTTCATGCATCTCTAGATGTTTCTTCTGAAATAGGAGCATTGGTTCCATATGTGCAACCTTAGAAAATTCCTAAATAGTTAGCATTTTCATCTCTCAGAGTTCGTCGAATCAAATTCAAACACTTTCAATGACCTTCTCACCCTGTCTATTTGACTCCTCCTTAGCCTTAGAACACTTCTTATCAATCCAGTCTATATCATTTAGGATCATGTCCTTTATTATCTCTAGCTCCTTAAGATCCTTAACCTCAGAGATTCCATGTGCCATGGCTTCATTTCTCCATTCAATGCATTCTTTTAGGATGTATAAGATTTTTTCATCTAAACCTAGAATTGGCCTCTCTGCAAGAAACTTTTGCAAGCCATATTCCTAAATCTCCTCCATCTATTGGATCTCTTTCACCCAACTTCCTTTTTCTTTTTCCCATCCATAAATACTTTCTCCAACCTTCTTAATAAGGTTGATGGCCATGTTCTAGGACTGACTTAAGTATCTTAAGTGTTTAATGGCCTCAAATTTTACATACTCGATCCAACCTTCAAATATTTTGGTGATGGGCTTATTTCTCTATACCTGATCCAGGAACTTCTGGTTAACTAGGGATTTGACATCAATTGAAGCTGGCATCTCACTCAATGGAAGAGGCTCCAGATGTTGAGTAGCATGAATTTATTGAGCCATGTTTTTCATTGCTTCTTTTATCTCTTATTTATCCTTTGCGTCCTTCCAAACCCTGTTAGCAATCTTTCTATTGGAAACCTCAAATATATTCATATGCGTAGCTCTACTATCTTTCCCCAAATGAATCTTTGACACCTGATAATCCTGAGAAAAAATTTCTTCATTTCCTTTATCATTTACTAGTTTTCCAATTTCTGCTACCCAATGGCCAGTACCTTCATCAAACTCAATTCTAGACTCTATTTTAGGCTTTTTGGCCTTCAGAGTCTTACCCAAGCATTTAATCACCACATCCTCAATTGGCAGAGACAGAGGAATGACACTTATTTTCTTAGCAATACATTTTTCCAACCATTGTCGAGCTATGGAATTTTTCTTCTATGTGTCATACCTACTCAAGAGAGTAAGACAATCTTTTGGAGTGTTTTCTAAACCATCCTGTATTTGTTGGTTGTCTGACATATTGGGCGAAATAAATTATGGAAATTTTTCTTCTTATGGTTCAGTTTTAGAAGGATCCAGATCTACTATGACACTAGAATTCACCATTGATTCCTTATCTTTGTTCTTAATCATGGTATTTGATCGAGTCATCCATGTGGTGGGCTCAACTTGAAGTTGAACTTGAACTTGAGCTTTCAGGCTAGCTGGTTCAACTTCAAGTTCAATATTACCTACAGGAGATTTACCAACAATAGAGTTAGTCAAAAAAGAAGCCTTCCTCAAGGAATTTCTTTTCTTGGGTTTCACTTTCTTTTTAGAAGACTGAGGAATAATTTTAGGGGTCTTCTTTTCTAGTAACCAATTTTCTGTCCTTTTGACCACTTTAGTTGTTCTAGACTATAGATCATCCCCCTCTACTTTTGTCCAATCAACCTCTGGGAAAGGAAGGGCCTCAACTTGATCAAGGAATTGGGAATCAAGCACATCCACCTCTTCATCTTCTTCAACACCGTTTGTATCCAAATTTAACCTGAAGGTGATAATCTATCTCAAAGTCATCCTAGACTACAATCTCTTTCTAACCTCCAGCTCATCTGAGCAGTTAGTGTAATCCTCAAGTTTTGGAATATGCATAAATGTAGCATGAACATTAAGGTTGGACTTGGCAAAATCTCTATAGTCAAAATTTGTTCTAGGGGTGTAAGGTTTTAAGTTCAAAGCATGAAGCTCGCCTTCTATTTTCAAGGAATCCCAAAAACTCTTACACCTATAGTGACCTAATTCAATAGGAAATAAGACACCAGAGTACTTTTTGGAACTACCAAAATTTTTCTCAACAATAACCAATTGCCTACAAATCTCCATCAAAACTATATTATCCAAACAGTATCTGGGCAGTCTTAGAGGTTCTCCGTCAAAATCCCCAACCCTAATATAAGTGAATATAGGGAATTGGATAAAGTAACACCCATAAACATTCACTACTTACATAGCCTCCTTAGTGAGTCTACTATTTTATTTCATGTGAAACCAAAAAACTAGCTTACCCAGGAATATATCATTAATTGCTTTGAATTCTCCTAAAGATATCCTACTCTACAAACATGTGTAGTAATCATAAATCTTCATGTCATTGTTCCACGGTTCATGAGGAAGACCTTCCCAAATTTTGCAATAGGAAAGAACATATATAAGGTAGGAAGTCATGTAGAAAGGGGTTAAATTGTATACATTTAGGAGTTCTCTATGAAGCTTCTATGTGATTAAGTTAGCCCAGTCAATAAATTTGTCCCCTCCCAAAATATTTTGAATGAAATATTACATCCAGTCTTCCCAGTGGAAGGCATGTTGATTTCCCTTGACTCTATTTAAAAGAAAGAAAATATCTACAATCTCCTTATGAAAATGCTCAATTGTAAGGGGTTTGGGAAACTACGAGCCTCCTTTCTCTAATTTTGCCAACCAACTCTGAGCAATCAGAGAACTGTATATTTTCTTATCCTCCTCATATACACAGGCCACTTCTACATAATTCAAGGGGCTCATAAGGTTCTCTATGAGGGATTTTAATAGCTGCTATGAGTGTCTCTTGGCTGATTCTTACTAAAATTTCCCCTGAGTAATCCTTGATGCACTTACTCTTAGCATCGTATTTATTCACAAATTCAAGCATGAGCTTAGGACATACTAGGGTTGGAGGAAAAGCATCGGCTTCCATTAATCTACTTCCCGCTATCCTGTTAGAGAAATATCCCTCATAAGCATTGCTAACCCTATCACACAACTCCCCTAAACTTACATTAACCAATGAGGTATCAAAAATGTCTGGGAGTGATACTAATAAATGGGTTCTTCTTTCATCTTTTGTAAGCTTTGGGTGAAACAGAGGCATATTAACAAAAAAGAAGAAGATTTTCAAAAAATATAGCAAAAATATTCTTCTACAAACTGAAAGCTACAAGGAGGAGGATAAATCACCAGTCATCTATACAGCAATTCTCTACAATTTCCTTACCACAAACTCCCCTGCTTCCTTTCTCCGCAAGAAAATGATAATCAAATGCTAATAAAAGTTTCAATTTATTAACAAGACTAGTAAGAATCCTGAATAGATTTTTGTAGGATGATTGTAATAAATGCATTTATGTAGAAATCATCGATGTGACATATTAAGTCTTTTCTTATTCAATTTCATATCAAATCGGCACAAGTTTCTCAGTTCCCAATAACATCTCCTTATTACCACACTCTTTGCAATAATGACACTTTTTCATCACGCTGCCAACTGTCACATCTTAATTATGTATGCTTGTATTATCCCATCAAATTTGGTAACTTCGCATGGCAAAATTCCATAGTTTTGATTTGATAACCATGTTTCTTGGAAAGGCAACTTCCCTATGGAAGAAAAGAAAAAAATTCCCAAATATTCCATCTCTTGGACTTTATAATTGAACTTGACAAAGTTCAAGGTTCAGGTTCAACTTTACAAAAACTAAAAAACTAACAACTAGGAATGGGTGAGCGGAGATGCACTACAACTTATAATGGATCTTGAACTTGAACTTGAACTTGGCAAAGTTCAAGTTCAACTTCAACATAGAACTTTTTACCGACCAAAACTGAACTTGAGAGCGAGGAAAAAGTCAAGGGTAACAACTGGCTCTGACTGGGGATGGGGAATCTTCAAGATTGAGGATGAACTTAGAATCATTGGTTTCATAAAATGGACTTTGACTTATTAAAGACAAGGGAGACTAAAAATAACAAAACTTTCTACTCCTACAGATGCAACCCAAAACTTATATACAAAAAAGGAAGAAAACTTAAAGCTAAAAAAGCTTGAGGTCATGTCCATTATATGACAAGGGTAGTTCATCTCCATCAACATACCTTAGCTTGAATGCATTCAGATCCAAAGCATGGGAAATCTCGAAAGGACCTGATGAGACCAAAGTTGGTCTATGTTTTAGGATATTTTATGTTATGTTCCTAAAACATTTGTGTGACTTTTAAGTGTTTAAGCTTGTATATACTCCATAAGTGCAGTTATATCCTCAAACTTTTGGGTAGGAAATAGTATACACACTTTGCCAATACTATAGATATACATAATGCAGTATTTCATATAGCTATTTTAATGTGTGTTTTAACATTTGGATCAAATTGATTAAGTTGAATATATGAATGTGCATGCATATGCTACTATACTAACCTACCAGGAATGAAGGAGTAGTTGGAAAATAAATCGGTTACATCAATGAAGGAGTCGAGATGTTTCAGTCATGATCACAAGACCCATCAAGACAGCCACAGGATATGCCTGCAGAATTGAAGGAATGAATGAATGCTTCAGGGAATATAGGGGAGCATGATCATCTTAGATCTTCTCCAAAATTAATGTTCTATTAAGAAGTTTTTTTGATCTTTATGATCTTTTGTTATTGATTGATGTGTTCTCCTTCTTTCATGGATGAATCAGTCAAGTGTATCTAAATTTTTGAATGTAATTCTCTATATATATGGAGATGATCGATGGAAATCTAGTTAGGAAAAATAATGATGTTATTGTTGTATTGAAGCAAGTTGTTCTTCAATTCTATGTTCCAATTGTAATCCATGTTTCTAAATATATGAAACGAAGGAATAATTTGAGTTATCTTTTGTGTTAGTAGTTATTCAAAACCAACCAAGGAGGGCCCACTTGGGAGGTAGAGTAGACTATAGTAGAGAGGAGTAGTTTAATTATTTTCAGCATTTAAAGTAGTGCTCACTATTTGTTCCTATAGCATTGTATATGTGTTAGTTCCTGCAGCATATGCAGAGATAGCCATATTTCATGCATTAGAATGGAAGAATGAGTTAGATTTAGATTTATGGTTTTTTATATTAGTTTATTTCTTCAGCTATGTGTTTTAACTTTCCTGTAGCAATAGTTTGGTTCTTTAAATGCAATTTTCCTTTCCTACAGTAGTTTAAGTAATATGACTCTATGTGAAACTTAGTGCACAAACTGTGCTATCCCATTTCAAGTATGTGTCCCTATGTTGACAATCTAAATGTACTTTGTGATAGGAAAAATAATACCTATTTTGAATATAGCATTCCTAGGGAAGGCTTTGGTGTAGTTATTATTACCTATTATGTGGCTATTCATTTTTGGCATCATTGGCAAGGATGGTGTCAAGTTGAGAATCTCATTGAGTCATTCTTGATGGTTTCTTATTTTCTAGGATTAGTTTGTAAATTTTGAAATTGCTTCACAATTTCATCAAATCACTTGTATGCATCAAAGGAGAAGAAGAAGAGATGTCAATGGAAAATTTCTCCCAAGAGAACCACCAAATTTGAATGAAGAATCTGTAGAAACTAAATTACCTTTTTGTTTATGTGAGCCTAGAATTTCCTCCATCCACTTCATTAGTAGAGGACCCATTTGATCCATCTAACCTTCGGCCTTTTGCTGAAATCTTGGTCAATTTTCTTGCACACGCCACTCTAAGTGGACCAAATACTAATAGTACACCACTTAGTATAAACATTCCTCAATAGAAATTTCAAGTGCAAGTACCAGCAATAATGGCTCAGCCTACATTTCCATTTCCACTTTCTAGCCTTATCGATAATGTTAATCTTAAAAATATCCCCACTGCTATGTTACCAAAGTTTTATGGCCTAATAACTGAAGATCCTGATACTTTCTTATTTGAGTTTGACATTCTTTGTCAAAGATTTAACTATAACACTGATGCTCATAAACTCAAATTGTTTCTAGCTACATTAAAGGAGTTAGTATTAAGATGGTTTATGGGACTAGGGGCAAATATAGCAACTGATTAGGATGGGATGAGAGACCTATTTCTGCAAAAATATAAAGAATACTTCAAAGGAGGTGATTTGAGAGGAGATTATATCTTTCACATGTCATAAAAAGAAGATGAAACTTTGGAATACTACATCTCATGCTTCTTATACAATTTTTAGAAGAATCCTCAACATGCATTGTAGGAGGATTCACAAAAACTATCTTTTTGAGAGGAGTGAATGATAACTATCTGGAAGCACTAGACCTTATGGCTAGACAAGATATATCCTAGTCTTATTAGGATGATCTCAAGAAAATTTGTTTGAACTATTCAAGATCAGCAGTAAAGAAGGGCAAAGGATTCTGTCCAACACTTGCAACAGGGAGTAGTTCTGGCATATCAAAGATGGAAATCTCAGACCTGCTGTCAAATTTCAAGTAGGACATAATCAATGATGTTGCAACCCACTTGGATATAATGCAAGCTAAAAAGAAGCATGAAGAAGCTCACTTGAAGTTAGAAGAGTACTGCCCACATTACCGACAACAAAAGAAGGACTGTAGATGCAAGATGGTAGCAAATCTAGAAACACATCATGTTCCAACTGAGTTTAGGAAGATAGAGGGGGAAGACAAGAAAGTCTTCTTTATTTCTCAATGTCACCCATGGGCTCCATGACAAGGTATGCCTTAGGACCCACTGCAATCTTTAACTAATTATAATAGTCAATGGAAGACCCATAATTTCCAATATCCTTCATAGTCTTTCCAGTCTATGTGGAATAATGCATGGAAAAATACCCAGCCAAACCAATGGTATAGCTCCCAACAACCCCAATGGCTACATCCATAACCTCAAAATCAATGGCAACCACCATAGGGAAATTGGTAGCCATATAAGCAATGGAGGGGACTTCAATAGTGGCCTAATCACAATCCTAGCTATCAACAATTACCACCTCCCAATCCATAGCCAGCACTTATGCCACCTCTTGCAGCCACAAATTCTCCTCCATGTCCAACACAATTGTCAGCTTAGCCACATCCAAATCTTGATAATAAAAAACAACAACCAGTCTACAAAACTGAAGCCCAGTAGTACCCTGCTTATGCATTGGACATCACTGATATCCACTTGAGATCTGGTACTACTCTACCAACACCAAAACCACCTATTATAATTGAAGTACCAGATACTCCTGTAGCATCAACATAACAACCAGATGTTACCTTGCCAAATCCAACCCTACCAACTAAGATACCAGACTAGGATGATCCTAAAAGTCAAACTAGACCTTTGTTCCCTCGGAGGCTTAAAATAGATAAACCTACACTCCAAGAAGAAGCACCATTTGATATCCTGGACTAGTTAAAGAACATGCACATCCAGATTCCACTATTTTAGGCTATCAAAGATGTTCCACTCTATGGAAAATCCATCAAAGAAGCATGTCTTAAGAAACCTAGAAGAAAGAAAAAGGATCCCCAAACAGTGCATTTAATAGGTCAATTGGCTCATATAGTGTTGGGCAAGATTGTGGTTCCTAAGTACTCTAATCCAAGAAGCCCAGTTGTAGACATAATAATTAATGGCCAGATAGTAAAGAATGCTCTGATAGACCTAGGTGTTTCTATAAATGTCATGACCAAGGACACTATGCATAGGTTGAGTATAGAGGGACTAAGGACAACTCCAATAGTTTTACAACTTGTAGATAGTTCTACAGTTACTCCAAATGGGATGATTGAAGATATAGTACTCACATTGGACTCTTAGGAGTACCCTTCTAATTTTATGATTCTATCACCTAAAGTAACATGTGCTAGTTATCCATTAATCCTTGGAAGGCCTTGGTTAGCAACAAAAGATGCTAATATTAATTTTAGATTAGGAAATATGACCATCTCTAATGGCCAAACTATCAAGAAATTAGCATTGTATCCTCCATCCCAACCACAAGTAGATCTAAATGATCCTATATGGCCAAACTTAGGAGATGAGGAAGAATAAATAAACTCTATTTCTCAGCTGATGATGCTACATAGATAATCTTTTCTAAAATTACAAGAGGATGATGATATACTCCAAAGTATCCTCAAAAATGATTGTGTTACAATAAGGGACATTTCTCAAAGCTCAATTTTGCAATTGACCACCTATGAAAACTGTGTCTTGCCAATAGAGCCTGAAATGATATAGTAATTGTTACCTTGTGAGATATCAACCAGCCCTATATCAAAAGCCTCCATGATAGAGCTAACCACTATTATGAAACTCTCACCTAACCATAACCTTCATGTTAATAGTAAATTATCTCAATGGTAATTAAAATTGGTAACACAACTCTTATGAAAATGTGAAAAGGCTTTTTCTTGGGAATATGGGGACATGAAGGGATTAAGTCCAAAACTATGTACCCATAGAATATATATCAATTAAGGGAGTCTACCTCTATGACAACCACAAAGAAGGATCAACCCACCTCTCGGGGAGATTGTGAAGACCGAACTGTAGAAACTACTAAATGATGGTTTCATATATCCAATCTTAGATAGTAAGTGGGTTTCACCTCTTGTGATAGTACCTAAGAATGGGGGTAAGTGGAGAATATGTGTAGATTATAGAGAGCTTAATAATGCAATAGAGAGGGACCATTTTCCACTACCATTCATTGATTAGGTGCTAAATACATTAGCAGGCAAAAAGTACTTCTCATTTCTTGATAGCTATAGTTGCTATAATTAGATTAGCATTTCACCTGAGGACCAAGAAAATAAAACATTCACATGTCCTTGGGGAATGTACGCCTACTCTATTCTGCCATTTGGGTTATGTGATGCTCATGTAACCTTTTAGAGGGTCATGATCAGCATCTTTGCTAACATATAACATGAGTGCATGGAGATTTATATGGATGACTTCACTACATTTGGAGTCACATTTGAAGAAGCATTGAAGAATTTGGAGAAAGTTCTAATCAGGTGTAAAGAGCATAACTTGTCACTTAACAGTGAGAAGTGTTTTATGATAATGCAGGAAGGAGTCATTTTGGGACACTTCATTTTAGAAGTTGGCATACAAGTGGATCCAACAAAGATAGAGGTAATTCAAACATTTCCCACTCCTACTAAGCAAAAAGAGGTTAGATCATTTCTAGGACATGCGGGATACTATAGATGTTTTATTACAAACTTTAGTCAAATAGAAAGTCCATTGAACACTTTGCTTAAAAAGAGGCCAAATTCACATGGACCCCAGCTTGTGAAGAATCATTCCTACAGCTTAAGAACCTTCTTACAAAAGCACTAGTATTAAAAGGCCCTGATTGAACTTTTCCATTTCACATACATACTGATGCATCTGATTATGCACTAGGAGTTGTCTTAGGCTAGAAGTCTTTAAACCTTGAAAATGTTATTTACTACATTAGTAAAAGTCTACATGGCCTAGAGTTAAACTAAACAGTCACAGAAAAAGAACTATTAGTAGTAGTATATTCTCTAAATAAGTTTTGGCACTATGTAACAGGATACCCCATATTTTTTCATACTGACCATGCTGCAATAAAATATCTCATGAACAAACCTATCATTTTAGGCAGATTAGCTAGATGGCTACTTCTATTATAGGAATTTGATCTCACAATAATAGATAAACCAAGAAGACCCAATGTAGTAGAAGACTATTTGTCTAGATTACAACATGTAGATACAGATAATTAATAGATGACACATTTCTAGATGAGCATCTATTTCACATTGGTATTAAAACTCCATGGTATGCTGATATAGAAAATTATCTTGTAGCAAACAAGATACTTGAACACTTCTCTCTAAAGGATAGAAAATTGCTTTTGGAAAAGAGCTTTCAGTACTCGTGGATTGATAATACATTATTCTACACAAATCTAGACCAGGCCATGAGAAGATGTGTCCTAGAAGATGAGACCTATGATATTTTGCATGCATGTCATAATGAAACTTGTGGAGGATACTTTGTAGAAAAAAGAATAGAAATGAAGGTGCTAACAACAAGCTACTATTGGCCAACACTTCACAAAGATGCAGCCAATTATACTAGAAAATGTGACAAATGTCAACGGATGTGCAGGCCAACAAAATCAAATGAGATGCCACTTAACCCACAAGTAGTTGTCACACCATTTGATAAATGGGGAATGGATTTCATTGGTCCTATAGACCCTCCATCAAATGGAAAATCAGATATCTTGGTATGCACAAATTATGTAACAAAATGGGTAGAAGTGAAAGCAATGAAGCATGCACGTGACAGCAAAGTGGTAGTCTTCCTATATGAAGAAATATTTACTCTCTATGGAGTACCAAGAGAGCTATTGACTGATCAAGGGGCCCAATTTACATCAAATATAATCATAGAACATGAAAGAATATAGTATTAGACATCAAAAGTCCAGTCCATACCACCCTCAGGCCAATGGTCAAGTGGAAGTCACCAACAGGGAAATTGAAGCAATACTTACCAAAATAGTTCAACTCAATGGAAGGGATTGGAGTAGTCGGTTAGTAGAAGTAGTATGGGCATATAGAATCACATGAAAACCATAACTAGGTTGACTCCATTTGAGCTACTCTATGGAAAAATAGCAATGCTACTAATTGAGTTTGAACACAAAACATTAAGGACTTCTTTGAAGCTGAATATGGATCTTCTTGTAGCTCAGAATGAACGCTTACTAAATCTCAACTCCTTGGATGAGATGCAAAAATCTACCCTTGAGTGCATAGAAATAGTCCACAACAGAGGAAGAAATGGTATGACACACACATCAAGAGTAGGCAATTCCAAGTAGGTGATTGGGAACTACTATTTAATTCTAGGTATCAAGAGACACAAGGCAAGTTGCAAACAAGATGGCTAGGGCCATATTAAATAACACATGTTTTTACAAATGGAGTGGTTCAATTGACAACAATTGACCCAATGAAATTTGAATTTCTAGTTAATGGCCATAGACTTTGTCTATACCATCAGCCACAAACCAAGATAGAGTTCCTACAACAATTCATAGATGATGAGCCAAAGGTAACACAGGTAATCACTCCTATAGTAGAAGGTGAAAACCTTCTTCTTGTAGCTTCACCCTAGTATAAAAGAGTGTACATCCATAATAAAACTTCATTTTCAATGAAGTCTCATTCCACATTCACTTTTCTTAAATTCTCTTTCCAACCTACCACATTTCTTTACCTTCCACCCGTCCAAATTCTATGTCACCTACTTTGCTTCATTTTCTAAGTTTTCAATTAAATCCACGCCAACATAAATCCATTAAAGGACAATCAATTTCAAGGCAAAATTGATTCTCTATTGGATATTTTTAATTCATGTGGAGGTGATTGAGACATTTAATATGTTTAATCATTGCATTACTGAATGGGCACTCATACTGTTGTCATCTATGTTTTATCACTGATGTCAACATATGCTTCTGTGAGGAAAACATTTTGGTTATCAAGTGTATGGACATTGTACAAATGTTTCAGATGTTACAAAGATAGATGAGAGTTTAGGAGGGTGTTGTGATCTTATATCCAAGATTGCATCATGTAATGTTTCATATTGGATGAGTTACAGACATTTTGGTGAAGACTAGTCACTGACTATGATAGTGTGAAATGATAGAGACAGTTTTTGTGTTTTTGGTATATCTTCCAGATGATATGGATTCAAGGTATGCAAGCTTCAAGGATGATAGAAAAGATATTGAAGGATGTTCATTGGTCAACGTAAGGTATGGATTGCTTGGTGATGTCATTTTTAGTGTGTGTTTTGGAAAAGACTTATTTGGAAGCCTACTCAAGAGATGTAGCATGCATTTTGTTTTTAAAATGTAAATTAAGAATGTCGGTCCTTAATTTTTGTAATGGAATCATTGTATACTTATTTTAGATACTGTGTGTATCTTAGCAAGGTTTTATGTAATTATTTGTAATCAAGAAAGGCTTATGGACCGACATGTTCATGAGAATTGTAATATGGTATAAATGAAAGGTCTTTTCTTTGGAAAAGATATGGATGAGAAAAAGGTGATATAAAGAAGTTGTGAATGTTACGAGCTTGTGTCTATTGTATGGAGAGTAGAGGTTTACTAGTGGACTTCATTGGAACTGATCAAGTAAAGACATTTGTTGTCGAAGAGCTCACAAATATTGTGTATTTATTCATATACACTTGTGTTGTGAATAGTAAGTTCTGAAGGTGGATTTAACCTTCTTTGGGAAGTGATCCCTCCCTTTCTTCTTAACTCATAACAAGGTATGTCCTCTAACAAGGACTATGTACTGTAATGTTTCAATAAGCTCCTAATAGGACTAAATCTTCTAACAAGGATACTATACTCTTAGTACATAATTTGTGGGTGCTAATTCCCACCAAGGTTTTTACCTTTAACAGGGTTTCCCCGAGACCAAAATATTGTGTTATTGTGTTGGCATTCATAGTGTTCAGTGGATCTGATATTCCTACTACTTAAATTTTAAAGTTTAATAATCTTCCATACAATTGATTCACCCCCCCTCTTAATTGTATAATGGACTATTATTCCTAACATTCTCATCTTTCAAGTGCATACAAAAATATAATGACAAGTACATGTATTCAATTTATTTAGTTTATTTCCACTTTTAAAACATAGATTTTGCCAATTATATTTAGTACTGCATGTGTCTATATATTATGGCATTATGCCATTTTTCTCTCCCCTATGAAGGAGGACAAGTGTGGACACTTGTCATTATTTTGTACGGGGGTGAAAAGTATATTGATTTCCAAGTTTCTATTCCCTCTATCTATCATTTCAAACTAGATTTCACATCAACCAAATCAGTACTTATGTGATGTGTCATCAAGTCCTTGTAATGTTTGCACAAATTGTTGTACTTAATTGCTCAGATTATTCTTGATTCCTACCCTAGGTGACATAATTAAATTTGTGTAAGGCTTAATTGTACTTACAAGAAATATAATTCCCCATCGTCAAGTGTCATTATCATTTTTCTTTCCCAATTTTCAAAATAGTAACACACAAAGATTGAAGGGAGATGAAGTGAAGTCTAGTTATGAGATAAATAAAAGGAGTTTTTCAAGGAATTTAGAATATTTGGGGTTTCAAAGAAAATGGACATTGTGAAATTGCAAATTGAGGAAGAGCTTGAGAAAGAATTTGAGAAGAAATTTTGAAGGAAAAATGTAACATAATGGGTGGACAGTTGATGAGGCATGAACCTATTGTTCATACTATCTTATTAGCGGATGTTAAATCTATTCGTAGGTTCCATGCCTGTGGATGGTTGGCTTACTTCTTAAAATTAATGGAGTTTGATGAAGAAGTGGTAGTAGAGTTCATGAATACATTCAACAAGGGGGAAGCTACTGTGTGGGGAGTGACTGTTCTAGCAATAGAGGAAAGAATTGCGGAGGTGATGGGCTTACCTATAGTGGAGGAGCATTACCCCAATGAGCATGATGTCAGGTTTGCATGAGCCTAATTTATCCAACCTATCGACCCTCCATTGGAAGTAAATAAGAAAGGATGCAAGAGAATGTCATTACCAGTTCCATATAATGAGATAGCTACACATATCATCTCGTATTTTACATGTGAAGGGAGATTTTCCAACTTGCATGCTCATCATTTCAAGTTACTTAGTTGTATCAGGAATAATCTTTAAATAAACATTTTGAACTTTCTATACAACATGTTAAGTATCAGTACTGAGGAGACACAAAAGGGTAAATTAAATTATATTTCCCATCATGCCCTAATCAAAATTCTAGTTGAAAGAGCCCTTAGAGATGTCTCTCCTATGGAATAGAAAGAATTTTTTGAGAACAAAACCTTGCAGCCCCAGAATGAGCCTGTTGAGCAGCCAATTCCTAAAAATGAAATACCCCCTAAACAAGTAGAAGTATCCCAAGAAAAATAATTAGAGAGTCCAAAAGAAAAACCACATTATCCTATTCCAATTGATAATGTACCTACCCCATCCTAGAGGAAAGGGAAGCAAAAGGTTGAAGAAGAAACTCTAGTTTTGGAAGCAAAATCTCAAAACCCTACAGTTTCAAGAAGTCAAAAAAGAAAACCAGCTCCTACAGCAATTGATCCTACAGTAGAGAGACCAAAGAAGGTCAGTAAAAGGAAAACTATAGAAATGAAGGAAACTCCCTTAAGAAGAAGCTCTAGGATGAGAGGAAATATTCCTAAGGATTCCATAGAAAGTCAAAAAATTCCACCAAATGTCCTTTTAAGAGATTGGTTAGCACTCACCTATGGAAATAGAAAACCTGAAGTCAGAGACAAGATCTATGCTCTCAAAGATAGAGTTTACAGGGAATATCAGGGACTACCTTATTTTTCATTTCAAAAGGGCCTGGCTAGGGTGAGAAGTAGGTAGAATAAACTACCTAAGATTTTGTAGAAATTTGAACCACATAGTCCAATTAATTTTGAGGCAATTATGAATAGGGAAATGAAGTACATGCAGCTAGGAAGGGAGATCAGAAGATAACTCCGGTGTCCTCTAACTTTCCAACCACCTATGCTCCTATGGCCACTATATGACATTAACACTACCAGATTAGACCAGCTACAGGAAGATCATAGAATGGACTATTGGGAGCCGACCTAGGCATTTTAATACACCTTCAAGAGTAAAAGGAAAGGCAAGATAGAGGTTGGTGAATTCAGAGAAGTAGCCAAGAAGTGTAATACATGAGGACAAGCATTATACTTGTTGGGGGGAAAATGATGAGACAAAAGTTGATATATGTTTTATGATATTTTATGTTATGTTCCTAAAACATTTGTGTGAGTGTATAAGCTTGTATATACTCCATAAGTATAGTTATATCCTCAAACTTTTGGGTAGGAAATAGTATACACACTTTGCCAATACTATATATATACATAATGTAGTATTTCATATAGCCATTTTAATGTGTGTTTTAACATTTGGATGAAATTGATTAAGTTGAATATATGAATGTGCATGCATATGCTACTAACCTACCAAGAATGAAGGAGCAGTTGGAAAACAAATCGATTACATCAATGAAGGATTGGAGATTTTTCAGTCACAATCAGAAGACCCATCAAGATAGTCATGGGATATGCCTGTAGAATTGAAGGAATGAATGAATGCTTTAGGGAATATATGGGAGCATGATCATCCTAGATCTTCTCCAAAATTAATGTTCTATTAAGATGGTTGTTTGATCTTTATGATATTTTGTTATTGATTGATGTGTTCTCCTTCTTTTATGGATGAATCAGTCAAGTGTATCTAAATTTTTGAATGTAATTCTCTATATATGTGGAGATGATTGATGGAAATATAGTTAGGCAAAATAATGATGTTATTGTTATATTAAAGCAAGTTGTTCTTCAATTCTATGTTTCGATTGTAATCCATGTTTCTGAATATATGAAATGAAGGAATAATTTGAGTTATCTTTGGTGTTAGTAGTTAGTTGAAACCAACCAAGGAGGGCCCACTCCAGAGATGGAGTAGACTATAGTAGAGAGGAGTAATTTAATTGTTTTCATCATTTAAAGTAGTGTTCATTTTTCATTCATGTAGCATTGTATCAGTGTTAGTTCCTGCAGCATATGCGGAGATAGCCATAGTTCATGCATTAGAATGGAAGAATGAGATGGAGTTAGATTTATGGTTGTTTATATTAGTTTATTTGTTCAGCTATGTGTTTTAACTTTCCTGCAGCAATAGTTTGGTTCTTTAAATGCATTTTCCTTTCCTACAATAGTTTAAGTAAGATGACTCTATGCGGAACTTAGTGCACAAACTGTGCTATCCCATTTCAAGTATATGTCCCTGGGTTGACAATCTAAATGCACTTTGTGATAGGAAAAATAATACCATTTTTGAATATACTATTCCTAGGGAAGGCTTTGGTGTAGTTATTATTACCTATTATGAGGTTGTTCAAGACCCTTCCAGAGAGATTCAAACTTGCCATGTGCTCTACATAGTTCTCGACAATTATCCTAGAGTAAGACCTTGTCTCCCTCCATGAATTTATGCGGTCTAGCATGACAATCAAATATTTCCTTCACCTTAAGTTGATGACTAGTTATATGATCCACTAGTTCTGCTCTTTCTCATCTATTTTAGATAAATACATAATCCTCTTTTCTAATGAATTTTGGAAGACTTCATTTTCAACACACCTTTGCAACTTGGCAGAAGATAATTCTAGTGGAAGAGATAACTGAGCCTCAACTCCAAAGATCATCTCAAAAGGGGACATTCCAATGGCCCTTTTTGGTGAACTTATATCTTCCCACAAAGCTTCATAGAGTCTTTGGTGCCAATCCTTTCCTCTTTCTTCTACAATATTTTTCATAATATTAATCAGGTTTTTATTCATGGACTCTGCCTGTCCATTTCCCTGTGGGAAATAATCTGAAGAGTGAGAAAAATTAATTCCATGGTCATAGCAAAAAAGTTGAATTTCTCAAGATGATAAATTCTGAGCATTGTCAGCCACTATCTTGAGCAAAACCCCAAATCTTGTAACAATGTTCTCCTTCAGGAATCTGCAGACTACTTAAGATGTGGTCACCTTTACTAGCACAACTTCAACCCATTTGGTGAAGTAATCTATGGCCGTGAGAATATGGGTATGCCTTCCACTCAAGATTGGATTAATTGGACCAATGAACTCAAGTCCCCACTATTGAAAGGGTTCTTCAAAGACTATAGGTCTCAAAGGTAAAGTAGCTAACTGAGGTTTCCCTGAGAAGAGCTTGCACTTTTCACAACCTGCCACCCACTTGTATGCATCTCTAAACATCCCTAGCCATTAATAGAAATTTCTCAATATTTTAAAAGCTATCACAAATGGTGAGTAGTTTCCTCCACAGGCTTCATTGTGAAATACTTGCAGTAGCTTCTATTGTTGGCCCCTATCGATGCATTGAAAGAACATCCCGTCAATCCCCCTTTTATATAAGATATTGTCCATAATGACATATTTTTTTCCTTTTAGTCATAGATTTATTTTTTCTTTAGTCAAGAGATGATTTAAAGGTTCTCCATAGGTCAAGAAGAATGCCACATTCGAGAACCTTGAATCACTCATTCTAACAAACAGGCAATTAGGCAATTTCTAATCCCCCTTATTTCGGCCATCAACTTGCACAGACCCTAACCTCTTACTAGCTTAGTGGGTTTGATTTCCAAATAAAATTCTTGCACTTTCACCACCAAAGTAGCTCTATTATTAATAGCTACCTCATGTTGAGTGAGTATACTTTTGATGGTAGAACTTGGAACAAAAACTATAGAGTGAGAATGAAGAATGTAATACTGAAACCGCAAATGCCTTTACCATTGCAAACACCTTTACCATCGCAAACGCTTGTTTCTCAATCTAGGAATAGCACAGCTCATTTTTTTTAGTGGTATAATCATAAAATAAATAGGGACCTCTTCATCCTTCTCATTTTTCTGCAACAATACTCTAGACATGGTGTGCTCTGAGGCATAACAATAAATTATGAAATCTTTTTTAAAAACTAGTTGTATCAAGGTTGGGGCTTGAGCTATGGCTTATTTAAATTTTTCAAAAGACTTTATGGCTGGCTCATCCCATTTGAAATTATTTTTTTCACTCAAAAGATCAACCATTGGTTTTGTCATCTCAGAAAAATTAGGAATGAATTTTCTCAAAAAATTGACCTGACCAAAGAAAGATTTTATCCCCTTGTGATTAATAGGAAGACATAATTGTTGAATAGCTCTCACCCTTTCTGGATCAATTTTAATTCCTTCTTTTGAAACTAAATGACCCAGCAACTTTCCTCCTGTCACATAGAAAATAGACTTCTTTGGGTTTAAAGAAACGCTATGGTCTCGACACCTTTGCAAAACCTAATTTAAGTCTCTCAGATGCTTCTTTCATCTTCTGGAGAAGACTATCATATCATCTAGATAGATAGTGATGATTTTATTTAGTAGGTGACCAAAGGTGGAATGCATAGCCCTCTGAAATGTGGTCTCAACTTTAATCAGTCTGAAAGGCATTCTTCGATAAGAGATCATGCCCCAAGGTGTGGTAAAAGCCTTCTTATGTTGATCTTCATCTGCAACACTGATTTGGTTGTATCTCGAGAAGCCATCAATTAATGACATCATTTTCAAGCCAAAAATAGTCTGAAGGATTTGATCCTTCATGGGTAAAGAAAAGTTATCCTTGAGACTTGATTGGTTGAGATTTCTAAAATCCACACAAATCCTTATTTATCCACTTCATTTCTATACAAGAACTATGTTAGCCACCCAAGTCGAGAGGTGAATAGGGAAGATTATGTATGCCTGAAGCATTTTATCAACTTCTTTAAGGATAGCATTGGCTACTTTTGGATTATAAGTCCTTAGTTTCTGGCAAAAAAGGGACATCCCTAGTTTTAAAGGAATGTGATGTGTGAAATGTCCTTGTCTAAAATTCTTCAAATTATCATAGGACCAAGTGAAAAAATCTCCATACTCTCTTAGCAACTTGGTAAAATGGCTCTTCTCATCATCATCATAGCATACCCCTAAGTTTACCAGTTTTGGATTATACTCATCTCCAATGTTTATCTTTTCATATTCATTATAAGGAATATCATCTGATATGATAGTTTGATTTAAAAAATAATCCCTCCTATTGAAAAGTTTCTCCAATTCCACTAGTCCTTTAGGTATAGAGTTACCTTTAAGTTGGAACACTTCTTTTGATGAGATAACATCTTTATTTGGGAAAAATTCATAACATTCAGACCTTGATCCTTCAAAATAATTAGTTGAAAACTTGTCCAACCCTTGCAGGAATTCATTAATGTGGGCATCATCTTTAAAAAAATTCCAGGATAGATAATTATCAAGTACACTGGACCTATGTATAACCTCAATTGTATAACAATCTTTTGTAAAGTTTGGATGTGGGATTAGCAAGGAAGCTGATCCTACTAGGGCATCATCTCTTGATTTATATTCCCTTGGGATAGACTCAATTGAGAAAGCCTCAAACCACTCTGTCTCATCTCAAACCCTATTCCTATAATGTTTCAACCTCTCATTTTTCATAGAAACTAAATTCCTAACATGTTTTACAATCAATTGTGCATCACCGTGAGCTCTCAATATCTTAATCCCCTTTTTCTTTGCTTCTTCCAAACCTAATAGCAGGGCCTCATATTTTTCTATGTTGTTTTTGTTTTTGAACTCCAGCTTAAATGAAAAGGGAAGTTTGAGTCCAGAAGGGGAAATAAGGACTAGACCTGCTCTTGATCATACAGTAGAAGAACTACCATCAAACTCAAGAATCCAAGGAATATTTTCATCTATTGAAATAGGTCCTACAACATCATTCTCAAGCATGATAACATAGTTAGCAAAATCTGATTCTCGATACAAAATTTGGGATTTCGGGTCTTCTGAGGGGAAGATGGTATACTTGAACTTGGGTTTTGGGAGTAGAGAAACCTTCTTATTTCCTATAGAAACTATGGCCTAAGACCAATCCAATTTAATCTCACCACTTAAATCTCTACAAAAGGTTCTACTTAGCAGCATTCCATAGCTAGCCAGAATATCAACCACTAGGATTGTTAACTTCTCTCTTTTTTTGGAGAAGGCTGCTAGTGTGACCTGAGCATCTTTGATTTGACCTATCAATGGGACCTACTTTGAATCCATAGAATAATATCAGCCAAAAGTGGCAATCATAGTAAGGTCTAATGCTTTAGCTACAGAAGAGGGCATGATATTATCTGAAGCCCCTCAATCAATAATACAATTATTTATCTTGAAACCATGAATAAACAAGGACACATCAAAGAGCTCTGGTTTCAAACTAGAGTGAATAGAAGAGGGGTTTTCTATAGGCTTATGTTCAACTTTGGCTTCTTTATTTATAGTCTCCCCTTTAAAACATGTATTATTGGTCTATTTGAATTTAGGTTCAACAGGAGAACCCTTAACATAATTAACCAATCTATCCAATTCTTGAGGATTCATTTTTAAGTAGTCCACAAGATAGATTTGTATTCTAGAAGATTTACAAAAATCTATTATATTGAAAGAAGATTCAGATTCAAACCTTTTTAAAATTTGAACCTCTTGACCACTTGCGTTTGGGACCTTGTGATTATCACCGGTTTGACCTCCAAAATCTTTAGTTAGTGTTTTTGACTAGCTATTTTATTTTCCTCCATGTTGATTCCTTGTCAAAACTAAACAAGAGGGATCCCCTAAAGTTACCAATATATCACCTCCCCTTTTGGAGTCTAATTCATATTCAAAGTAGAAATTTCCAGAGTCGCCAGGTATCTCAGAGGATATGTCTTCAATAGTCACTTTTGTTGTAGCCTCTTTTTTAGCTTCAAGTTATTCATAGCGTATGTTTTCAGGACATGAAGTCCCTTCATGTTCATCACTGAGATGAAAAAAACACATTTTTCTTTTTCTTGGAGGAGGTTCAATTTGGAGTCTTTGTTGTGTAGGTGGTAAACTGATTGCTTGCGAGCATTTGAAGTTCCTTTATTTGGATATTTATGAGGAATGTCTTGATAAGGGCTTGCAATCTTAGGTAACTATCACTTGATTTTTATTAGGTCATCCATTAATCTTCGTATCACAGGGTCTGATGACGAGGAGGTAGAGGCTTGATAACTAGGTGTTTGTACATCCTTTCTCCATTTTCTAGTTATGATTAGGTCATCTTCCAATTCGATAGAAAGAGTTTGGTCAGCATCTAGGGTGGGTGACCAAGCTCTTTTTAAAGGGAATGCAATATCAGGAGGCAAAGCATTCAAGAAAAAGCCCTTTTGATTTCCATCACTAGGTCTTCTCGCCATAGGAATCTTTTGAATTGCTTTGTTATATCTTGCTACAAACTCTCGCATTGGTACTTCAATCTCTTTCTTCATTTGACTCAATTAAATTAAGATCATGTTAGCATCATTGGCTAATTTAAATCTAGCTTCAAAATCCCTTCTCATAGTATCCCAATCGATAATAGAGGCATGAGGTAAATTATGGAACCAGTCTGTTGTAGCATCGGTCAAGGTCTGAACAAAAATTCTTATGGCTACATCTTCAGTACCAACAAACAAGATTCCACATGCCATGTTAAAATAATTTAGATGGTCTTTAGGGTATTTCTTTCCATCACCACTGAATTTGGGGAGAATATCCTAACCTTTAGGAAAATTACCCAAATTTTCCCCTAAACTTAAAGGTCCCAGAGTTGCACCCCAAGATTGATTTTGGGCCATTCGAGGGAAGATGATGTTTAAAGGTTGCAAATTTATGAAGGATCTAGGTTTCCTAGTGACACCAAAGACTGAAAAGAACTTACAAGAGTTACTTTGGTGGGGGAGGAAGGTCTGCTAGTAGTCTTGTAGTGTCTTTCTCTAGAAGGAGTTTGGGGTTTAAAGTCAAGTTTTGCTAGGTCTTCAAAATCTAAGTCAATCAGACCCTTTGCCCGGTCTCCTCTCATATATCTTTTATCTGCCAACTTCGAGAAAACTTAATTGGCTCTAGCTATTATATTCACTATAACTAATTCTTAGGCAATGGGTATACCTCTCAATCTCTCACCAATTTATTCATCTCTCTCAAGAACTTGTGGGATCTAAAGTTATTATTGTTTTCTTCTTTGGTTTACCCAAGCACAAGCATTCTAATCTGAAAAGAGATCCTCTTGTGTGTCTTGGAAACCTAAATTTGGCTATAATACTAGTTTTTCACCTATGATAGGCAAAACCATTTTTAACAAAGAATAATCATGCAAATCCCCAGTAGAGTCACCAAAAATTGTTAGTGAACAGTTTTTTCCTTTCTCAAGATTGATCTAAAAAGGAGCTCTTATTAAGCTGAAAGGAAAATTAATCACAGCACTAACAATTGACTTTCTTTAATAGAAAATTCTCTGCATATTTTCAAGGTACAGTTGCCTCACTAGTGGATATTCAATTCAATCTTATTCAATAAAGAATGCAATTTATAGTTATTTTTTACTAGAAAATACTTAAGGAAAAATATTCATTTCATCAACATGAAAGGAATGTGTAATTTCAAGATCATTCTAATCTAATTATCAGGATTGTCCACATGTATAAAACTAAAGATCTACACACAAATTCTCTATGTTGCTTCAGACATACAATTAACTCATATAACAGCTAAGCTTCTTCAAATATGATTCATCTCCATAGGAAAACAAATCACATACATTGATAAACAATAGTATTTATCTGTTATATATATATATATATATATATATATATATATATATATATATATATATATATATATATATATATATATATATATATATATATATATATATATATATATATATATATATATATATATAACCGCAAGATCTTATATACATTCTATCATAACAGTTTGAAGATACTAAAGCATGGATTTTTAAAAATAGTTTTCAAAATCCTAGAGAACCAATGCTCTATAAGTCTTCAGTCTTTTAATATATAGCCACATAGGGCTTGAAACTAATCCAGATTAAAACTACCTCGATAGAGGTAAATAGTTTTTAGTTAAAATAACTGACTGGGAGCATAAAGCATAAAAAGTGGAACTGTGATGTGAAATGACTTTTGAATCTATCCAGGTGTCCTAAGGAGCTAAGGCATTGAGGTTAACACCAAATGGGCTGCTTTCCAATTCTTATATGCTACAGTGAATGCAGAGATCACCTGCTAATGTGGTAGTCCCAGGTAAGTAATTCTTTACTTCTGAACCTCCTTTTCTTTCCTAATTTGTGCTACTTTCCCATCATGCATCTCCAGATGTTTCTACTAAAATAGGATCATCGATTCCATACGTGTGACCTTAGAAAAGTCTTGCACAGTTAGTGTTTTCATCTCTCAGAGTTCATCCAATCAAATTCAAACACTTTTAATGACCTTCTCACCTAGTCTGTTTGACTCCTTATCCTTAGAACACTGCTTATCAATCCAGTCTATATCATTCAGGATCATGTCCTTTATTAACTTCAGCTCCTTAAGAATATCCTTCACCTCAGAGATTCCATGTGCCATGGCTTCATTTCTCTAGTCAATGCATTCTTTTAGGACATATAAGGTTTTGTCATCTAAACCTGCAACTGGCCTCTCTGCAAGAAACTTCTATAGGCCATATTCCTAAATCTCCTCCATCCATTAGATCTCTTTAACCCAACTTCCTTTTTCTTTTTTCCATCCATCAATACTTTCTCCAACCTTCTTAATAAGGTTTATGGCCATGTTTTGGGACTAACTTAAGTATCTTAAGTGTTTAATGGCCTCAAATTTTACATACTCGGTCCACCCTTCAAATATTTTGGTGATGGCCTTATTTCTCTGTACCTAATTTAGGAACTTCTCATTAACTAGGGATTTTTCATCAACTAAAGTTGGCATCTCACTCAATGGAAGAGGCTCCAAATGCTAAATAGCATGAATGTACTGAGCCATGTTTTTCATTTCTTCTTTCATCTCTTGTTTATCCTTTGCATCCTTCCAAACCCTTTTAACAATCTCTCTGTTAGAAACCTCAAATATCTTCATATCCGCAACTCTACTATCTTTCCCCAAATTAATCTTTGACACCTAATAAGCATGAGTAGAAAATTCTTCATTTACTAGTTTTGCATTTTCCGCTACCCCATGGCCAGTACCTTCGTCAAACTCAATTCTTTACTCTATTTTAGGATTTTTGGCCTTCGAAGTCTTACCCAAGCATTTACTCACCACATCCTTAATTGGTAGAGATAGAGGAACGACACTTCTTTTCTTAGCAATAGATTTTTCCAACCATTGTGGAGCTATGGTAGTTTTCTTTTGTGTGGCATAGCTACTCAGGAGAGCAAGAGAATCTTTTGGAGTATTTTTTGAACCATCCTGCATTTGTTGTTTGTCTAACATTTTGGGTGAACTAAATTCTAGAACTTGTTCTTCTTGTGGTTCATTTTTAGAAGGATCCAGATCTACTATGACACTAGAATCCACCACTGGTTCCTTATCTTTGTTCTTTATCCTACTACTTGATCGGGTCATCCATGTGGTGGGCTTAACTTGAACTTGAACTTGAACTTGAACTTTTGCACTAGCTGGTTCAACTTCAAGTTCAATATTACCTGTAGGAGATTTACCAACAATAGAGTTAGTCAAAATAGAAGCCTTCCTCAAGGAATTTATTTTCTTGGGTTTCACTTTCTTTCTATAAGACTAAGGAATAATTTTAGGGGTCTTCTTTTCCAGTAACCAATTTTATGTTCTTCTTACCACATTAGTTGTTCTAGAGTGTAGATCATCCTCCTCTACTTTTCTCCAATCAACCTCTAGGATAGGAAGGGCCTCACATTTCTCAAGGAACTGGGAATCAAGTACGTCCACCTCTTCATCTTCTTCAACACCGTTTGTATCCAAATCCAACCTGAAGGTGATGATCTGTCTCAAAGTCATTATGAACCATAATCTCTTTCTAACCTCTAGGTCATCTGAGAAGTTAGCCAAGTAATCCTCAAGTTTGGGAATATGCATAAATGTAGCAGGAACATTAAGGTTTTACTTGGAAAAACCTTTGTAGTCAAAATTTGTTCTAGGGGTGTAAGGTTTTAAGTTCAGAGCGTGAAGCTCGCCTTCCATTTTCAGGGAATCCTGGAAACTCTTACACCTATAGTGACCTAATTCAATAGGAAATAAGACATTATAGGACTTTTTGGAACTATGAAACTTCCACACAACAATAACCAATTGCCTGCAAATCTCCATCAAAACTATATTATGCAAATAGTATCTGGGCAATCTTAGAAGTTCTCCGTCAAAAGCCCCAACCCTAATATAAGTGAATCTGGGGAAATGGATAAAGTAACACCCATAAACATTCACTACTTTCATATCCTCCTCAGTGAGTTTACTATTTTCTTTCCTGTGAAACCCAAAAACTAGCTTACCTAGGAATATATCATTAATTACTTTGAATTCTATTGAAAATCTCCCACTCTACAAACATGTGTAGTAATAATAAATCTTCATGTCATTGTTCAATGGCTCATGAGGAAGACCTTCCCAATTTTTACAATAGGAAAGAACATATATAAGGTAGGAAGTCATGTAGAAAGGGGTTTAATTGGTTACATTTAGGAGTTCTCTATGAACCTTCTCTATGATTAAGTCAGCCCAGTCAATAAAGTTTTCCCCTCCCAAAATCTTTTGAATGAAATAGTACATCCAATCTTCCCAGTGGAAGGCGTGTTCATTTCCCTGGACTCTATTTAAAAGAAAGACAATATCCATAATCTCCTTATAGAAATGCTCAATTATAAGGGGTTTGGGCAACCGCGAGCCTCATTTCTCTAGTTTTTCCAACCAACTTTGAGCATCAAAGAATTGTATATTTTCTTATCCTCCTCATATACACGGGCCACTACTACATAAGGTTAAGGCTCATAAGGTTCTCTATGAGGGATTTTAAGAGCTGCTATGAGTGTCTCTCAGCTGATTCTTACAAAAATTTCCCCTAAGGAATCATTGATGCACCTACTCTTAGCATCATATTTATTTACACATTCAAGCATGAGCTCAAGACATACTAAGGTTGGAGGAAAAGTAGCGGCTTCCATTAATTCACTTCCAGCTGTCCTTTTAGAGAAAGATCCCTGAGATGCATTGCTAACCCTATCACAAAACTCCCCTAAACTTACATTAACTAGAGAGGTATCACAAATGTCTAGGACTGATACTAATAAATGGGTTCTGCTTTCAACTATCGAAAGCTTTGCACAAAACAGAGGCATCTTAACAGAAAAGAAGAGAATTTTCACAAAATATAGCCTCAATCTTCTTCTACAAACTAAAAGCTAGAAGGAGGAGGATAACTCACCAGTCATCTGCACACCAATTCTCTATAATTTCCTTACTACAAACTCTGCTGCTTTCTTTCTCCACAAGAAAATGATAATCAAATGCTAATAAAAGTTTCAATTCATTAACAAGACTGGTAAGAATTCTGAATAGGTTTTTTTAGGATGGTTGTAATAAATGCATTTATGTAGAAATCATCTATGTGAAATATTAAGTCTTTTCTCATTCAATTTCATATCAAATCGACACAAGTTTCGTAGTTCCCAATAATGTATCCTGATTACCACACTCTTCGCAATAATGACCTTTTTTCACCACACCGCTGACTGTCACATCTTAATTCTGCATGCTCATACTATCCCATCAAATTCAGTAACTTCGCATGACAACATTCCATAGTTTTGAATTGATAACCATGTTTCTTGAAAAGTAAACTTCCTTGCAGAAGAAAAGAACAAAATTCCCAAATATTCCATCTCTTGGACTTTATACTTGAACTTGAACTTGAACTTGACAAAGTTCAAGGTTCAAGTTCAACTTTACAAAAACTGACAAACTAAAAATTGGGGACGGGAGGGCGGAGACACGCTACAACTTATAATGGATCTTGAAATTGAACTTGAACTTGGCAAAGTTCAACTTCAACTTCAACATAAAACTTTTTTCTAACCAAAACTAAACCCGAGAGCAAGGAAAAAGTCAAGGGTAACAGTTGTTATTCACCAATACACACCTACAATCGATGTGAGTCTATAACTACATGATAGACCTCATGAAACTGATTCACTTATTACTAATGCAAGATCCAATGATGATGTTGAGATGCTTAATGAACTAAACATCTTTAGTAGTAATATCACCTTATAATTTGAGACTCAGATCAGAACCAATGATGACAACATTGTATGTTTAAACACCATCATAAATTCCTTCCCTCGTCTTACTATCTAACATCCTAAACTTATTGACCAAACATCCAGAGACCCAAGCCAAGATATCCATACTTTCTGAATGGACTATGCTTTAGTATGCTACTTGAATGTAGTTGAACCTATGACAACTTCCATCAGTGAACCTAGCATTAGCATGATAGAGTTAGATATCAAATATCTCAGTCAAAAAAATAAAAATAAAAAGAAAAAAATCTCTAAGGGTGAAAACCACTATGTGGCAGTCTTAGAGCCAAAAATAGTAAAAATAAAAGATGTATCTAAGGGTGAAAACCTCTCTGAGGCACCCAAAGATGATATATTTGATGTCCTTCCAAGTCATTTATAGGACAGATCACCAGTTTTGATAGAACCAACTCAATCTATAAACTTAGGCATAGTAGAGGAACCTTAATTGATTCATGTCACACAATCCCTATTAGAAGAGGAGAAATAGGAGTTCACCAAATTCTTAATGAAGAAGAAGATAAACTTTGCATGGAAGTATTCAAACATGTCAAGATTAGATCCTGATCTGAATATGCATCATCTCTCTATATCTTTAGGAGTTAAACCAATTAAGCCAAAGTTGAAAAAAATGTACCATCATGTTGCACTTCTTGTCAAATCTAAATTAGAGAAATTACTCAAGTCAAGATTTATCTGAGTCATAGACTATGTTGAATGGATATATAACATTGTTCTAGTGTCAAAACTAGATAAGTCTATTTGAATATGCACAGATTTTAGAGAAGTAAATAGAGTATGCCCAAAGGATGACTTTCCACTACCAAATATTGATATGATAGTGGACATGACTATGGTATTTTAAATGTACTCCTTAATGGATGGCTTTTATAGATATAACCAAATAAAGATTGCTCCATAAGATCAAGAGAAGACATCTTTCACTTGTGCATGGGGTACTTTCTATTGGAATGTAATGTCATTTGGTCTGAAAAATGTTGGTGCTACTTATCAAAGATCCATGACATTTATCTTTCATGATATGGTACACAAAAACATGGAGGACTATGTAGATGACACATTGGCTAATTCAATGAAGAGATCAAAACACTGATCGAAACTGGATACAATACTGGACAAGATGGAAAAATTTAGACTTGGGCTAAATCCCAAGAAATGTGTCTTTGGTGTCACTTTAGGAAAACTCCTAGGATACATTGTTTCAAAGAAGGGTATAGAAGTGGATACAAAAAAGGTCAAAGAAATCATGGAGATGCAACCTCCTAAAAATATTAGTCAAATATGTACTTTACAATGAAGAGTACAATCTATCAGATGCTTCATCTCTCAGTTAACTAACATATCACAACCTTTCACTAAAATATTGCATAAAGGTTTGACTTACAAATGGAGTGAAGAATGAGAAAATAATTTCAACTACATTAAGAAATACTTGGTGAATCCACCAATTCTCATGCCTCCTATTTAGGTAAAGCCATTAATATTGTATGTTTCAGCAACAGATACATCACTGGGGGTATTATTGGCACAACATGATGAAAATAAATGAGAAAGAGCTATCTATTACATCAGTCAAACCTCAATGGATTATGCAAATAGTTACTCTATGATAGAGAAGGCATGTCTAGCCATGATCTTTGCATCACAAAAACTAAGACACTACATGTTGGCTCATACCATACACCTAGTAGCAAAGATATATCCACTGAAATACTTATTAAGAAAAGCTTCTCTCATGAGTAGATTAGAAAAATGGGTAATGCTACTAAGATAATTTGACATTGAGTATGTTGAAAGGAAAGCCATCAAAGGAAAATTCATCACAGATCAACTAGTTGAAGCTCCAATTTTTGATGACCAACCAATGCAAGTGGAATTTCCTAATGCTTCTATCATGCACCTATCCTCCAGAACATGGTGGTTATTCTTTGAAGCATCTTACACACAAAATGGATCCAGAGATGATATTGTGTTCATCACTCCACAAGGATATTACATTCTGAAGGTATTCAGAATTAAGTTTCCTTGCACTAAAAACATAGCATAGTATGAAGCTCTGTTAAATGGAATGAAATTGGTAATAGAATGGAAAATAATAAAATTACACATTCATGGAGACTCCCAACTAGTTATTCACCAAGTCAATGATGTGTATCAAACAAAGGATGAGAAGCTCATTCCATACAAATGGATGGTAGATGATCTAAAGAAACACTTCATTTCTATCACATTTGAACATATATCATGAATGGAGAATAAGGAAGCTAACGCCATGGCTACATTATCCTCTCTACTGCAACAACCAAAACATGAGCTATGCTATGAGTTCCTCGTAGAAGCACTATCATTCCCTACCTATGATTTCCCAAAAACCCATATGATTTGCACTGTTGTTGGTCATGATTCCTCATGTTACAAAACTATCTATTCCCACCTTCATAACCAAGTCATTCCTGACACCCTTAACCATCATGAACAATGTTACCTTATTTGAAATGTGTCATGGTATGTCATCATTGGTAATGATCTATACAAACAAAGTTTGGATGGTAAACTCCTTAGATGTTTAGAGTGAGAAGAGTTGAAACGCACATTAGATGAAGTCCATGATGGTATTTGTGTGTCACATTCCAATGGTCTAACATTAGTTCAAAAAATTGTTAGGTTGGGGTACTATTGGCTGGATATGGAGAAAGAGGTCATGAAATATGCTATGAATTGCAAGAAATACCAGGTCCATGGTAACTTAATTCATGCATGGGGTAGAAATCTTATTCCATTTACAACACAATAGCCCTTTTAGCAATGGGAATTTGATATCATAGGATCCATATATCCCCATTCATCAAATGGTCACACCCATATCATCATAGTAACTGATTATTTCACAAAATGGGTTGAAGCAGTTCCTTTTACATTTCTATGTTCATCCTAAATTATATAATTTATCAGTATGCTATCACACACTCCATCATCACTAAAAATGGAGGCTAGTTCAAAAACAAGGACTTAGATTCCTTATGTTCCAAATTCAAGATCACTCAACATTGGTCATTTGTATACTATCCATAGGGAAATGGACAAGATGAAGTGTGTTGGATATTGCTAATGCATGGGTGGTGATTGAGACATTTAATATGTTTAATCACTACATTACTAAATGGTCACTCATATTGTTGTCATTTGTGTTTTGTCACTGATGTCAACATATGCTTCTATGAAGGAACTAGACTAGTAATCACAGTGTACGAAAGGTGTATGGATGTTTCAGATGTTGTGAAGTCAGAAGAGAGTTTAGATGGATGTTTTCATCTTATATCTAAGATGTCATCATTAATGGATGCATATTAAGGAAGATATAGCTACTTTGGTAAAGACTGGTCACTAGACTATGACAGTGAGAATTGACAGAGTTAGTCTCTGAGTTTTTGGTATAGATTTCAGAGGGATTGGATTCAAGGTATGAGATCTTGAAGGATGATGGAAGAGGTGCTAAAAAATTTTCATTTGTCAGCACAAGGTACGGAATGATGGTGATGTCATATGTGGCATTTGCTCTGGCAATGTCTTATCAGGAAGCTGACTCAGGGAATGAAGTGTGTGTTTTGTTTGGCAAGCATAATTCAAAGATGTCGGTCTTTAATTATTGTAGTGTAATCATTGTAAACTTGTTTATGATACTATGTGTATCTTAGCAAGGACCTATGTAATTTTTTATAATTAGGAAAGCCTTATCGGCCTACCTATTCTTGGTAAAATGTAATAAGGTATAAATAAAAGGTCTTTTCTTTGGAAGAGACGTGGATGTGATAAGTGTGATATAAGGAGGTTGTGAATTTGTGTCTAGTATATGTAGAGCAGAGGATTATTGGTGGACTTCATTGGAACTGATCAAGCAAAGATATTTGCTGGAAAAAAGATTATGTATTTATTCATATACACTTGTTGCAAACTAGTGAGTTCAAAAGGTGGACTTAACCTTCTTTGGGTAGTGAGCCCTCTTTTGTTCTTGACTCCTAACAGGGTCTATCCTCTAACAAGGACTATGTACTATAATGTTTCAATAAGCTCCTAACAGGGCTATATCTTCTAACAAGGATTACTATACTCTTAGTACATCATTAGTGGGTGCTAATTCCCACCGAGGTTTTTATCTTTAACAGGGTTTCCCCATAACCAAAATATTGTGTTATTATGTTGGCATTCACTATGGTCATTGGATTTGATATTGATAAGCTTAAAGTTTAAATTTTAATATTATGTCATACAACTGATTCACCCCCCCTCTTAGTTGTATTGTGGACTGTTAATCCTAACAATTGGTATCAGAGCTTGTGGTCCTCAGAGAGAAATCTTAACAGCTTGAGGTGATCTTGGAAAATGGCATACTATAGGAAGGATAGTCCTAAGTTTGATCTTGAAAACTTTGACAGTTGGAAAAAAAAGATGCAAAGACATTTTCTTTTCTTGGGCATAGACTACTAGATGATTGTGAAGAAGAAGGAAACTTTTATTAGAAATAGGGAATACTGAGAGGGGGGGTGAATTAGTATTGTAAAAACTTTATATTTTTCCCAATTATGGATATAACAAATTATCTTTATACATGCATAACATAAGAAGCTAAACAACATGCATAACAATAAAGAACTCATAACACATTATTTGTTCTCGAGGAAACCCTGGCCAAGGGAAAACCTTAGTGGGGATGGTACCCACAAAGATCCACTAATCAAAAGTATCTTGTTAAGGATGTTGACCCTTTTAGGAGTCTATTATAAGCATATAGTGTATCAGTCCTAATTAAGGGACTATAGGCCTTGTTAGAAGCCTGAACCCTATTAGGAGTTGTAGTACAAAATGTGATTACTAGATGAGCCCACTACCCAAACAAGTAATGTAAAATATACACTAATTAAAAAAATAGGTTAAGGTACATAACCTTATACTACTTGCATCAATATCTCTTTGCTGCTCTTTTACTATCACTATTACATATGCTTCATATACTTCGCATCATATCACTACTTCATTACATTTCATTACCACTACTTAATACTGCATCTAACTTTACAATTACCATTACATTTATACCAATAGCTTTATCCAAGAGTTAATGTCTAGGATTTCATCCCTTTATATTATTAAGTCATTATTTTGATAAACAAAATAATCCCTTAACTCTTTACTAGTTCTGTCTTCATATTCTGTCATGTCGGCTTCACACTGTCTTTGGTAAAATTGTCATAACTTCTTTCGTACATGTCATACTAACTTGCACTCTAATATGGGTGATCAATAGACATCATAGAGTCTATGTTCAAGTGTGTAAGTATTGAACTTACTCCAGTCAACATCGTAAACAAAAACTATGTCCAGGTTCACTGGTAAAAACATTGTCTCACACTTAGACAAATTTGCAATGAGCTCTATCATACTTGCTCTCTGACCTATGTGATCTTCATGTGGATCATATGTTTCCATAACGACAACATCTATGTAATAAACTCAGCTAAATTTCCAACAATCTCCCCCTTTGTCATTGGTGGCAACATATGAGAAAATTGGCTAAGTGTACAACTCAAAATCTCAAAATTGTTCAAAATTTTGGCCATAGTATAAAATACATACTATCCTTATAACTCCTCAAAAAATTATTATCTTAGATATATTACTCCCCCGAAGAGTAACAATCCTTATTATATACTATCAATTTTCTTCTATATATCTCTCCCCCTTTGATAACAATGACAAAATAAGGTAGGGAGGGTTACAAAATTGTATCACAAAAAGGTTATACCTCAATTCATTTATTGCAAAGCCGGTAGGCTTGCAACACAATCTGCAAAATCTATCTTAATGGCTTCTATCTCCTTCTCCCATGATTTCTTAATGGAATCTACCACATTAATTAGTGCGCTCAGTCCATAAGAAGCTATTTCACATGCTTCGAGGTTTTCAAAGTTAAATTTCTGAAAGGATGTCTTAGCTGAAAGACATTCTTCCAACTACTCTTCAATAATGCTTAACTTCATAGAAGCATGCTCTCTCAAAAGAGTGTATCTTCTCAATTTCCTATCTCTCTCATCTTGCACAACTTTGATTTCATCATAAAGTTTCCAAACTTTCTTCTCAACATCACATACCTTCACATTGGGGCTAGACAGAAGGTTTGTTTCATTTAGAATTTTTTTTTCCTTCAACTTTATCTTCTGATCTTCTTCTGTTGTCAAAGTTTCTGATTTTGTACACTGTATGTACAAAGATTTGCCTATTTCCAAATGCTTCCTCAAATCCTTGATACATATATCAAGAGTGTTGATATCATTTTTGATGTTCTAACTGATGTTCAAAAGCATTCTAGCCTCATAGGCTACTTGTGCTTTCACTTTTGCAATATCAGATAGTTTGTAAATTCATTATCAAAGGTGCTCATTACCTTCTTTTCTTTCTCCATAGGGTCTGCTTCTAAAATTTGTGTAGTTATAGTACTTTGTAACTTCTCATTTAGCTCCTTCAGACACCCTTCAAGACTCTTCACTTTCTTATTCTTACAAATGATTTTGTTCAAGGATGTGATCAATTCCAACTGATCATCATCATCTACTTCTTTTCCCAAATGCTCAATCATAGATTCAATTTGAGTCCTCTTTCCAGTCTCAGGAGTAAGATTGATATCTTCTTTGGTGGGAATGGGAACTTGTTCCTCTATTACTGGTGGTTCCATAACTGTGGTCTCTGTCATCTCTTCTTTTTTTGTAGCTTCCTGTTCTTCAAAGGCAGAATTGCCAACAATGTTCTCCAAATTCTTGAATACATTTTCATCAATAGCCAAGGTGATTTTTGTACCTTCTACATTCATTGTTTCATCTTCAATATTAATAGCTGGAGAAGAGGGAATGTCCTCTTGTACTTTCTCACCTGCTTTCTCTACTACAACTGATGATTCTCCAACATATTCTGCCATAACCTTGATAATAGCCTGTTTTGTCTCAGAATTGATTTCTTCATACCTGCCTCCCATAATCTAAATTGTTCTCCTTTTGGTTCTCAGATGGGTGCTTAGGGCTTTCATGATCTGATTGAAATGAGTTTCATCTCTTATTTCACAAAGCTTCCTCACAAGATTTTCTCTGATAGTTGTGTCCTCCTCTAATGCTCTCTTCTTCCTATTTACAAGTTTTTTATATAGATCATCAGTTATCTATCCTTGAATAGTATCAAACTTCTTTTCAGTCAAAATCATATGCTTCACAAGTGCATTCTCCAGATTGAGTATGTCTATATAATCATAAAGATCATAATATTTGTTCATTCTTGAAAAGTCACCATTCTCAATGATCTACTCATTAAGCTTTTCAACTTTTGGTTTCCAAGCTTTCTTCTTTGTAGTGACATCATCTTTTACTTCTGCAATCTTTCTTGGAACTGGTTGCACTAGAGTTTTATGTCTCTTTCCTAGTCCAATAGCACTTTCCTTAACTCTTTTTCTAGGTTTGGAGGAAGTGGATCTAGTAGACATCTTTGCTTCTATGTCCTTCTCAGTTACTTCCACTTTCACCTTTACTTGTGGTTCTTCCTATTGCAGTGCAATTGATGATAAAGGAGGGATAGACAAAACTTCTTTTTGTCCACTCTCTCTTATTATTGTTGTTGTCTACTTTGCTACCAAAAACTCTCACTCTATCATTCCTGTGTCTTTTAGGATTTTCTTAATAGTGCTCTCAACTCTCTTCTTAGATTGCTTCTCTTCAATTAGAATCTTTGTAGAGTTGAAGTTCTCCTCAAAGGTTCCAAACCTGTTACACTAAGTGTCCAACTTACACTTAAGTAATCTGCTATCATACTCTTCAATCTCTACCTCATATATCTCATAGCCAAGAGGGTCTATGAACTCTGTTCTAGGCTCTACTACTTAAATATAGGTAAAGTCAGTATCCACCATAAAACATATATCATCTTTATATTTTTCAACAAGAGACTTAGGGATCCTTGATCTGCTAGACACAATATTTTGAAATGTCTTAATAACAAGTACTGCACTCTCATTTACACTATCAATAACATGTCTTTTATACACTAGGTTAATCCTTTCCATTGTATTTTTTCCATCATTCCAATCATTTCCTATGGTGTAAGGAAATCTCCTCAAAAGATGAAAGAACATATATGTAATTAGGGATGAGAACCTAAACTGTGTATACTTATTTTTCTTGATCTTCTCCAAGTTCTCAAACAATTGAATTCTTAGAATTTCACACATATCAACTTGTGCCCTATCAACACACATTAGATAGGCTGCATGTACCTTTCTAGCTACCATGTCATCCTCTCTTGAATTTGCACAAAATTTAGTAGTTAGGATCTTGCATAAGTATCTCACATCATCTTGTTTGATCTTACTAATCACAATTCCTCTACCATTATAGGATGAGTTTGTGTTGTCAATGACTATTTTCCTCATGTTTTTCTCATTTAAAGGAATAGCTCCAGTTTTAGATAATCCAGTGACTTCATGAATCAAATCTGTTGTAATATCTATCACTCTATCTTCTAGCCAAAACTTTCCATTATGAATTTTTCTCAAGATAATCTTGGTGCATTCTTCATTATCAAATTCATACTATAATCCATACTTAACAATTTCATTGTGTTCCAAATATTCAAAACCTTGTTTCAATGTCATATCCTAATTGTAAATCTTCTGATATTCATCTGTGAAATCACTATCACTCACTGTCTCTAGTTTGCATCCAAGATAACTTCTGACATTTTCTAAGTGTAAAACTTCATCTGGTACGGATGATAATGCAAACCTAGGGTCTTCTTCCAAGGGTTCTACTGGTTCCCTTTTCAATTTAGGTCTATTCTTATCTCTGACATTGTTTATTAAGGAAACATCCATGATTTCTTCAAATTCCTTTACTGATTCAAAGATTTGTCAAGTAAAATACCTTAATTTCATGATTTTAGGGCTTGCATAGATTTGGCACAAAATTCTTCTCCAAATCCTTGCAAAATGCTTTCAATCACTGCTCTTTGATCTCCTTAACACTTGCATTCACTTTGATGATCAAATAATACTGATCATAACCTTTTATTAATTCAATCTCACTTAGATCTGACATCGCATTCAATTCTTTTGCCACTTCTTTCCAAAAAGTTGTCTCTGCTAACTTGCAAAACTTAAAACTTCTTGCGATCTCACAAAACATAATTTTTTTCTTTGTGCTCTTAACCATAGCATTAGAACATCATAAACTACCTTGCATTAACTGTGCAAGATTTAGTTCATCATATATCTACTTCTACACTAAATCTAAGTTCCTATTCTACTACAATTTACATAAATTAAGTACTTTGAGATAGGTCAAGTAAAGATTCATTCTTATCTTTCAATACTTCACCTTCCTGATTACCTTCAATGTTGAATATGTCTCCTTGATCTGTGCTTTTGATAAACTTCACTTCATCTGAATTACTATAGCATCCTTTTTTACTGTTACTTGCATCTTCATTTCTTCTTGCATGATTTCTAGGATTAGAATTAGGATGAAAAAATCTATTGTTCATTCTGGAAAACCTTGATGTATGTCCAATCTTGTTGCATATCTAACTAATAATTCCATTGTTTCCATATCTTGGTCCAGATTGATTGATTTGTGATCTACAGTTTCTAGCAATGTGTCCAACCTTGTTGCATCTATAACATACTACTCCATTTCTTCTGTTCATATCTTCAGTAGGTTTCTTATCTACATTGTTAGTATTCCTAAACATTCTACTACCATCATTATTCTCAATAAATTTAGGTTTCCTACATTCAATAGCTCTTTGTCCAAAACCATGACAATTGTAACAATAACTATTAAGAGGTTTAAATTGTTTACCTATGCAATCTCTCTTCATATGACCAATAGTATTACAAGCAAAACATCTACCTTTGAATTCTCTTTGCATACCTTTGGGTGAGTCCTCTTGCTTTGGTGATTCTTCTTCTTTAGGTGTATCTTCAGATTTTTTGATACCATCAAGCTTCTTCTCATCTATGCTTTTAGAGATCTTCAGATCTGGTTCCTTGCCTTCATCATTTGTTTTAAAAGTGTTGAATCCAAGACTAGTCTTATCATAGAATGGTTTTTGATAAGATATTTGTTCATCAATCTTCTCACTAGTTGAATATAGCCTTTCAAGTTGTTGTTTAGATTGAGTCAATTCACCTTTCACAATCTTATTGTATTTCTCAAGTTCATCATACTACAAATTGACTTTCTCAAGTTTAGATGTTACTTTACAAAGTTTAGATTTTAGTCCTTCACTTTCAGTCTTTAGACTTTCATTCTTAGATTTCTTATTTGCTTCATTCTTTCCATTTCCATCTTTCAAACTAAGCTTCAGATTTGCTATCTTCAGTTCATGTTTAAGAATCTCATTTTCTTTTTCTAAATTGTCATCACAATCTTCAATAAAAATTTCGGATTCCTTTTCAAATCTCAAATCTTCCAATTTGTTTTTCATTTTCTCAATGAGGTTCTTTGCATCATCATACTTTCTTTTCAAATTATCTTTTTCAATAGTAAGCAAGTCAATCTGTTCAAGATCTTCTTCAAGATTCTTTTGTAGTTGATCCATATCCATAGAGATCTTACTCAAGTTGCTAGGCTTTCCTTGAATGATTATTTTCTGAGTAACTAAGATCTAATACCAATTGTTAGAAATAGGGAATACTAAGAGGGGGGGGTGAATCAGTATTCTACAAACTTTATCTTTTTCCCAATTATGGATATAACAGATTATCTTTATACATGCATAACATAAGAAGATAAACAACATGCATAACAATAAAGAACTCATAACACATTATTTATTCTCGAGGAAACCCTGGCCAAGGGAAAACCTTGGTGGGGATGGTACCCACAAAGATCCACTAATCAAAAGTATCCTATTAAGGATGTTGACCCTATTAGGATTCTATTACAAGCATATAGTGTATCAGTCCTGATTAAGGGACTATAGGCCTTGTTAGAAGCCTCAACCCTGTTAGGAGTTGTAGTACAAAATGTGATTACCAAATGAGCCCACTGCCCAAAAAAGTAATGTACAATATACACTAATTAAAAAAATAGGTTAAGGTACATAACCCTATACTACTTGCATCAATATCTCTTCATTTCTCTTTTACTATCGCTATTACATATGCTTCATATACTTCGCATCATATCACTACTTCATTACATTTCATTACTACTACTTGATACTACATCTAACTTTACAATTACCATTACATTTATAACAATAGCTTTATCCAAGAGTTAACATCTATGATTTCATCCCTTTATATTGTTAAGTCATTATTTTGATAAACAAAATAATCCCTTAACTCTTTACTAGTTATGTCTTCATATTCTGTCCTATCGGCTTCACACTATCTTTGGTAAAACTGTCATAACTTCTTCCGTACATTTCATACTGACTTGTTCTCTGAGATGAGTGATCAATATACATCATAGAGTCTATGTTCAAGTGCACAAGCACTGAACTTACTCCAATCAACATCACAAATAAAAATTGTATCCAGGTTCACTGGTAAAAACATTGTCTCACACTTAGACAAATTTGCAATGCGTGCTGTCATACTTTCTCTCTGACCTATGAAATATTCATGTGGATCATATGTTTCCATAATGACAACATCTATGTAATCATTTCAACCAAATTGCCAACAACTTTGAAAGCTGAAAATGACTTAGTGTCAGCCACAGATGATGAAAAGAAACTATTTTCATGCAACATGGTCACAAGAGAAGCATTAATCAGCGCACTATCTGAGGGTGAGTTTACTAAAATTAAAGATCTAGATTCAGAACATGATATTTGGAATAGACTAGAGGAACTCTATGAAGGAGAAAAATATACCAAACAAGCAAAATTGCAGAACTGGAAGATAAAGATGGAGAAGCTGCAAATGAATGAAGATGAAAGCATTAGAGCCTATGTTTAAAGGGTTACATAAGCTATAGTTGGAATTAAAAATTATGGAGGTACTTATAATGAATATGAATTCATTACAAAGACTCTCAGATCTCTAACTCCTACCTACAAATTCAAGTCAATGTCAATTCAAGAAACTATACCCCTGACTCCAAACTTTAGCAGAGAGATGTTGATTGCAAATTTAACCACCTTTGAGGCTGTAGAATTAGGAGAAGCTACTCCTAAAGTTGAATCTATATTTAGGGCATCCACACACAAGAAAGTATCTACACTTCTGAGTACAAGAAAAGAAGACCTAAGAGAAGAGCTTGGTGAGTATACTGAGGAATGGGAGAAGATAATGGAAGAAGAAAAGAAGATGGAAGAACTTTTTGCACTAATAGCTAGAAGAGAGAAAAGAGGTCAGGGAAAATTTGAAGGAAAATTACCATTGAAATTTTTTTCATGCAATAAGGTAGGTCATTTTGCATCTAAATGTCCTACAAGAGTTCCTAAATACAAACCTAATTATCCAAAGATTAGAAGATATAAAGAATGTTATTATTCTAGTGAAGGAATCTCTAATGATGATGATGATTTAGACAATGAAGAGATTGGATTTGTTGCTATTAAAGATGAACTAGTTCGTGAAGAAAAAGCCTTAGTATCTCATGTTGACAATAAAATTGAATGGATAATTGACAGTGGATGTTCTCATCACATGACTAGTGATAAGAACAAATTTGTTAAATTAGTAAATTATGATGGAGGTATTCTAAGGTTTGGGGACAATCTCCCAAAATCTATCATAGGAGTAGGATCTATCACTCTAGATGGAAAGACTAATACAGACAATGTAATACTTGTTGAAGGACTAAAACATAACTTGTTGAGTGTTGGACAGTTCATGGATAAAAACTTTTAGTTAAGTTTTGTTAATGGTAAGTGCTTTATCAGAAGCAAGGAAGGAAAACTAATTGCTACTGGTTCAAGATCTAGAGGTAATGTATTTGAACTAAACACATTTGGAGCCTCTTGTTTTGTTGTGACTGTAGATGATATTTGGTTATGGCATAGAATATTTTGTCATGTTAACTTTGATAACATTTTGAAAGCAAGTATGGATAATGCAGTAAGAGATCTACTAAAGATTGTGAAACCTTCTAACACTGTATGCAGAGAATGTGTTATGGAAAAGCAAACTAAAAGTAGTCATAAAAGAAAAACATTTACATCAAAAGGAAAGTTGGATCTAGTATATAAAGATCTATGTGGGCCTACAAGAACAAATTCATACTACGGTGAAAGGTATTTTATACTCTTTATTGATGACTTTTCTAGGATGATGTGGGTTACTTATTTGAGAGAGAAATTAGAAGCATTTGACAAATTCAAGTTGTTTAAAGAAAAGGTAGAGAATGAATCAGGACTAAAAATAAAGTGTTTAAGATCAAACAGAGGTGGAGGGTTTACATCAGATCTATTCAATTCTTACTATGAAGAGCATGGGATAAAAAGAAAAACATCTACTCCTAGAACTCCATAACAGAATGGGATAGTAGAGCGAAGAAATAGAAATATACTTGATGCTTCTAGGACAATGCTAATTGAAGGGAATGTATCTCATGTACATTGGAGAGAGGTTGTTGGAATAGTAGTGTTCACATTAAATAGAATTCAAATCAGAGATGGCACAAGTAAGACTCCCTATGAACTATGGTTTGATCATACTCCTACTATAAAATATCTTAGAATTTTTGGTAGTAAATGTTATATCAAGAGGGATGACGAGATAGGAAAATTTGATGCCAAAAGTGATGAAGGTATCTTCCTTGGTTATTCTATTAAAAGTAAGGTATGCAAATGTTTCAATCTGAGATTAAGGAAGATGGTTGAAAGTAACAATGTAAGAATAGATGAGAAATTTTAGATACAAGAAAGAATGTATGATAGCAGTCAAATATCAGAAGTAAAAGAAGCCACTACTACTACCAAAGAAGAAGAACTTACTGAGGAAGAAAGTGAAAAAGAGGCTTGTGATGATACAAGCAAGACCACTGAAATTCCTAAAACTCCAAGGTATGTAAAAAATAACCATCCTGAAAATCAAATTATTGGCAATACTAGTCAGGGAGTGCTAACTAGATCTAAAGTTAGAGAAGAAATTTGTTTGATTTCCCAAGTTGAGCCAAAGACTACAAATGAAGCCTTTAAAGATGAATCTTGGATAAATGCCATGAAAGAAGAATTAAATTAGATAAAGAAAAATAATACTTGGGAATTGGTTCCAAGACCTAAAAATAAAAATGTTATAGGAACAAAATGGGTCTTTAGAAATAAAATGGATGAAGAAGGAACAATTGTAAGGAACAAAGAAAGACTAGTGTGTAAGGGATACTCACAACAAGAAGGCATAGACTTTGAAGAAACATTTTCTCCTATTGATAGAATAGAGGCAGTAAGATTATTTCTATCTTATGTTGCACACAAAAACTTCAAAGTGTATCAGATGGATGTTAAATCTACATTTCTGAATGGAGATCTTGAAGAAGAGCTATACATAGAACAACCAGATGGATTTCCTCTATGTGAAGACAAAGACATGGTGTGCAAATTAAAGAAAGCAATGTATGGGTTGAAGCAAGCTCCTAGGGCTTGGTATGAAAAGTTGGACAAGTATATACTTGGACTTGGATTTAGAAAAGGTAATGTAGATAGTAATTTGTACTTAAGAACTACTGAAGATGGAATCCTAATAGTAGAGGTATTTGTGGATGACATTATCTTTGGAGGCAATGATGATCTATGTAAGAAGTTTGCTAAAGAAATGGAAAGTGAATTTGAAATGTCCATGATAGGTGAAATGAAATTCTTTCTTGGACTACAAATAACTCAAAATGAGAATGGTATTTTCATTTCTCAAACCAAGTATCTCAAAGAATTTCTTAAGAAATTCATTATGGAAGATTGTAAACTAGTAGGAACACCTATGGTGACTGGAAACAAGCTAACAATTGATGATGAATCAAAATGTGTTTTTCAGACTTTGTATAGATCAATGGTTGGAGGGTTACAATATCTAACTCACACCAGACTAGATATTGCTACTGATGTTGGAATTGTGGCTAGATATCAAGCAAAACCCAAAGAGACTCATCTAGTTGTTGTTAAAAGGATATTGAGGTATCTCAGAGGGACCATAGACTATGGTTTATGGTATGGTAGGAATGATAGATTTAAACTTCATTCTTATATTGATGTTGATTGGGCAAGAAATATTGATGACAAAAAAAGTACAAGTGGTGGTGCATTTTTCCTTGGGAAAAAGTTGGTTTCTTGGCTAAGTAAGAAATAAGATTGTATAGCACAATCTAGTGCTAAATCAGAATCTGTTGTTATTGCTATAAATTGCACTCAAATTGTTTGGATGAAACAAATGCTGACAGACATTGGAATAACTTTTAATGAGCCTATGGTTATCCATTGTGATAACACTAGCACAGTAAACATGTCAAAGAATCTAGTGATGCACTCTAAAACTAAACACATTTCTATCAAATATCACTTCTTAAGAGACAAGGTGGCAGAAAAAGAAATCAAGCTTGAATATATTAGTACAAAAGAGAAGATTGTAGACATCTTTACAAAGCCACTACCAAAAGATACCTTTGAATATCTCAAAGGTATCTTAGGGGTTCAGGCCCCTCCTAGTCAGAACTAAATGATGCAGAGATGCATCAGTCCAGAAGTGCTCAAAGCCTCATAATTTTCTGGACTGGATGTAGGGATCTACTCCTCAGGGGGAGTGATCATGGAAGAAAGTTTATATGTGAAGGTAGTTGGCACCCTTTTCCATTTTTGTCAAAGGGGGTGTGTTGTTATGAAAAAATCCTCACTGTTTGGGGAGATTGTTCAGTTGAAGGACTTTTCTATTGATACAACTTTGGGATAAGATTTTCCCATATGTTGACATCAATGCCAAAGGGGGAGATTGTTGGATATTTCTAATGCATGGGTGGTTATTGAGACATTTAATATGTTTAATCACTACGTTACTAAATGGGCACTCATACTATTGTCATTTGTGTTTTGTCGTTGATGTCAACATATGCTTCTATAAAGGAACCAGACTAGTAATCATAGTGTACAGAAGGTGTACGGAGGTTTTAGATGTTGTGAAGTCAAAAGAGAGTTCAGATGGATGTTGTGATCTTATATCTGAGATCTCATCATTAATGGATGCATATTAAGGAAGATACGACTGTTTTGGTAAAGACTGGTCACTAGATTGTGACAAGGAGAATTGACAAAGTTAGTCTCTAAGTTTTTGGTATAGATTTTAGAGGGATTGGATTCAAGGTATGTGATCTTGAAGAATGATGGAAGAGGTATTGATAGATGTTCATTGGTTATTGCAAGGTATAGAATTATTGGTGATGTCATCTATGGCGTGTGCTCTAGCGATGGCTTATCAGGAAGCCGACTCAAGGAATGAAGCATGTATTTTGTTTGGCAAGCATAATTCAAAGATGGCAGTCTTTAATTATTGTAATGTAATCATTGTAAACTTTTTTATGATACCATGTGTATCTTAGCAAGGACCTATGTAATTGTTTGTAATTAGGAAAGCCTTATGGGTTGACCTATTCTTGGTCAAATGTAATAAGGTATAAATAAAAGGTATTTTCTTTGGAAGAGACATGGATGTGATAAGTGTGATATAAGGAGGTTGCAAATTTGTGTCTGTTGTATGTAGAGTAGAGGATTATTGGTGGACTTCATTGGAACTAATCAAGCAAAGATAGTTGTTGGCAAACAATTCAAAAGATTTTGTATTTCTTCATATACACTTGTTGCAAACTAGTGAGTTTAGAAGGTGGACTTAACCTTCTTTGGGCAGTAAGCCCTCTTTTGTTCTTAACTCCTAACAGCGTCTTTCCTCTAACAAGGACTATGTACTGTAATGTTTCAACAAGCTCCTAATAGGGCTATATCTTCTAACAAGGATTACTATACTCTCAGTACATCATTAGTGGGTGCTAATTCCCACTAGGGTTTTTACCTTTAATAAGGTTTCCCCGTAACCAAAATATTGTGTTATTGTGTTGGCATTCATTGTGTTCATTGGATCTAATATTGATAAGCTTAAAGTTTAAAGTTTAATATTCTATCATACAACTAATTCACCCCCCCTCTTAGTTTTATTATGGACTGTTAATCCTAACAAAGTGTCCTACAATAATTTACTGAAGACCTTGCATTTTACAGTCAACAAAATAGGGAGAGATTGGCAACTGATGATAAATCCAACTCTCTAGGCTTATAGGACAAGTATAAGAATGACCACTGGGGCTACTCCCTTTACTTTAGTATATGAGATTGAAGCAGTACTACCTATAGAAGTTAAAATCTCATCTCTTAGAATCAGAATGCATGGTCTAATAACTGATGATGATTATAGTGTCTAGGTTGCAACAACTAGAATTACTAGATGTGCATAGGAAAGTTGTGTATGATCATCTCAGAGTATATCAAAAATGGATATCTAGAGGCTGCAACAAGAAAGTCAGACACAGAGAATTTAATGTTGGTGATTTAGTCTTGAGAGAGAACACTAAAAATCAATCCCATCGAGAATGAAAAGGGGAGTTTAAACCCAGCTGGATGGGTCAGTTTGTTGTCACTATTTCTTTTAGCTATGGAGCCTATCAACTCTCAATGAATGAAAAAGAATAGCTCCAAGAACTAATCAATGTTCTTCATATGAAGAAATTCTATGCCTAGACATTCAGTATGTGGAAAATGTCCTGAAAAAAGAAACTAAAAATTAGAAAAAGTCTTGAAAAAACGATCATCCTAGTGAAAACCTAGCAATAGGTGCCTTGATGATACAAAAAAATTGAAAATTTTGAAAAATAACAAAACACAAAAAAATTGAAAAATGTGAAAGTACAAAAAAAGAAGAAAAAGAAAACGTGCCTTGGTGAAAACCTGGTAAACAGGCACCTTGGTAGAAAAAATAGAATCTCTGCCAAAATGGTGAAAACCTAGCAAACGGGTGCCACTTGTATGAAACATTCCATCTGTCAAAGAAATCTTGGTAATTTCTTAGTTTTTTGTCCTATTTTAGTTTGTACATATCTCCTGATGCTTTTGCAGCTTGCAATTCAATAAGTTTGTCTAGCACAATGCAACAAGAGTTTGCAACTGGTCAATGTTTACAACTTGGGAACATTCCTAGTCATATCCTATGGTCCTCAATACCTCAGATGAGTCATATCTAGTCAATTTCTTTTGATGCTTTATCTGAGTCAATTCTTCTATCTCCCTACCATTCAAGGATTTTTACAACTAATGCCAACACAAACAAACACACTACTACAACAAAATAATCTCTAATATATGCTGAAATCTTTTTGTATGTTGATTGTTTCACATGAGGTTTTTGCATATTATGTCCCTTGAGCTAATTAATGATGTCCTTCATAGGATTTAAAAAGGCAAGGATGGGAGCATAATCTTTTGTTTTGTTTACTTCTTTTGAGTGATTTCTTACTCCTATGAAATGAGACATTACCCAAGGATGTGAATGATAAAGGGTCACTATGGGTACATATATTATTTTATGACATGACTCATCATGAGTCATTGAAAATAAACTCTTATTCATATTCACATTAGAGTGAGGATGAACTCCCACTGCTTGGCATGTTTGTATGCAAGGCTTATTCAGGTCATCACAGTGTTTATGCTCTGATGCTTATACAAATTGCTAAATCAAAATGGACATGATATTCAAGTTATCCTAGCTCTTGTGCCTTGGTGCTTATATCTAATCTGACAAATCTGACTAAACATCAATATTCATATGTTCATGGTTTCCTAACCAATGAACGTTGTATCGACATACGATGTTACCAAAAATATTCAATGATGAAAAAGACCGACAAAATATTAGTGACTAGGTCCTAGGTTGCATTTCATTTGTGTCCTGCATGGTGTCTAGTTGCATATCTTTCATGTTTTGAATTCAGCATAGCAATTAATGTTCTCAATTTTTCACTTAAAACATCAAAAGACCGAGGGTAATGTGAAGGTCTCTTCAACTAACAAGAAAGCAGTTATCGTCTCAAGTTAAACATCCTTTTTGACAAAGACTGAGCACTTAAATTCTTCATGTACCTAAAAAAATGTCATGTGAATCACTATATTTACATTTCATAATCATTTCATTCATCCATTGCATACATACATTTGCATAAATAAACAAAGAAGTGCATTTTCATAATCCATACAAATTTCATCCATAAATGCATAATCATACATACATTGAAAAATACAATTAAACATTGCATACATTTGCATCACATGATTGGCAATATCATACATCAAAACAACAAGTGCAATGAAGTCAAAACAATAGATCTCATATATATAATCAGAACAGTCAAGGGGTACAACTCAAAATCTATATTACAATCAGAGCACAATGTGCATACAATACATCATCAATAATGAGCTACAATGGGATATACATATACATCAAAAATGGTCAAAATCTATGAAAACTAAGGAGATAACTATCAAATCATCTCTTCACCTAATCCTCCACATCAGGTGTGTCTCCTCCTCTAGCAGGGGCCTCTAGTGGTGGATCTACCCTTAGTACTCTCGCTCCCTCTGATCCCAGCATGTACTAGGAGTAGGATGTCACCCTCTAACTAGGTGGGACAACTAAAAAATATGTCAAAACATAGTAAGTTGTCCTATTGGTCTGATGCACCACCTCTCCTCTAAGGCTCGGTGTCTCTTCTCAAGACTCTCACAGCTATGTGTCTCACTCCACCAATCTAATCTCTAGAGAGATTATTTGGGCTCTAAGGTCCCTAATCTATTAACAGAGTCAGCATATTGTGTCTTGAGGGGTGTGTCTCAGTCCCTCCTCTACTGCATCCTGCTCATTGCCCACTGCCTCCTCACCTCCCAACTCCTCTCCTCTCACTCTCTGTCATCTCACCTCAGCTCCCAAATCAAAATCAAAGGCATCCTCCACCTCACCCATGGGAACATCCTAATCATCTCCCATAACCTCCTCCACCTCTATAGTGCTACCCACTACACCTAAGTTGCCACCCTCTCCTCTAGTATATATGTGTCATGCCATTGAGGGTTTTGGCATAGGAACTGCATGTTGCATAGGGGAGGGTCTCATCTCCTATCTCTACTAGGTGGTCACTCTAATAACTCTCTACATAAGAGGATTCTATTGTGTTGGATATTGCTAATGCATGGGAGGTGATTAAGACATTTAATATGTTTAATCACTATGTTACTGAATGGGTACTCATACTATTGTCATTTGTGTTTTGTCACTAATGTCAACATATGTTTCTATGAAGAAAACATATTGGTAATCAAAGTGTATGAATAGTGTACAGATGTTTCAGATGCTATGAAGTCAAATAAGAGTTCAGGTGGATGTTGTGATCTTATATCTGAGACCGCATCATTATATGTTTTATAGTGAGAGAGTTACAGCTATTTTGGTAAAGATTGGTCACTGGACTATGACAGTGAGAATTGATAGAGTTAGTCTCTAGGTTTTTGGTATATCTTTCAAAGGATTTGGATTCAAGGTATGCAAACTTGAAGGATGATGGATAGGGTACTAAAGGGTGTTCATTGGTCAGCACAAGGTATGAAATGATTGGTGACATCATCTATGGCATGTGCTCTGGTGATGGTTTATTCAGAAGCTGACTCGAGGAATAAAGCATGTGTTATGTTTGGAAAGCATAAATTAAGGATGTCAGTCCTTAATTATTGTAATTTAATCATTGTAGACTTATTTTAGATACCATGTGTATCTTAGCAAGGGTTTAGGTAATTTTTTGTAATTAGGAAAGCCTCATGGGCCGACCTGATCATGGTAAATTGTAATAAGGTATAAATAAAAGGTCTTTTCTTTGAAAAAGATATGGATGGAATATAAATGATATAAAGAAGTTGGAAAAGTTGTGAGATTGTGTCTGTTGTATGTGGAGAAGAGGTTTACTAGTGGACTTCATTGGAACTGATCAAGGAAAGACAATTGATGGAAAATAGTTCAAAATTTTGTGTATTTCTTTATATACACTTATTGCAAACTAGTGAGTTATGAAGGTGGATTTAACCTTCTTTGGGTAGTGAGCCCTCTCTTTTGTTCTTGACTCCTAATAGGTTCTATCCTCTAACAAGGATTATGTACTGTAATGTTTAAATAAGCTCCTAATAGGGCTATATCTTCTGATGAAGGGTGCTCCCCTTAATACCACAAACACATAACAGAAATAGAGAAACAACAACAATAATATGCAAGAACAGAAAATTGGCTTCTTATTATCTCCACAAATGTGGAATTACAAACTTTTAGAATTACAATATGCAAAGCCACATGGGCATTCCCTTACAATATTCTTTAGGACAAAGCCTCGAATCAATACCCAGAACTATTCTGAACTGCCTAAGATAATAATACAGCCTTCTTTATATAGGCAATTTTTCACCGCCTGGGAAGGTTCCAGAATTTTAGCCAATAAGGCCGACCAAACTTAGAATTATTTTATTTTACATTTCATTACATCATAGTTGACTCAAGATAACCTTTGAAACCTGAACAGAAATTTTGAAGAAAATTATTTTTTGCCATTTCAGGTGGCCCAACTTCCGAAGACCATAAGTCATCACCAGTTGACCCGATCGGCTATTATAACCCCATTTCAGAAATGCCACGAAGTGCTCTACAGGCTTGACCCATGCAAAAGCTCATCACCCAAATTTTTGACCTCATCTGGGGCCTCTAAAGCCTTCAAAACTGAGTTCAAAGTTTCTGTACCCTGCTGCCAATACCGAAAATCTTCAATATCTTCCAATATACACTTGATCTGGCAATGAAACTTTACTGGTAGACTTATATGACCAAAATGAACCTCCAAGAAAGAAATAAGATCATTCTGAGCACATACGAAAATTACCAAAAATAGTAACTTTCCATAAATAGCAGCTCTGCACAAAATAGCCCTTATTGAATATAAAAATAGAAATATTTTTGGGTGATGCAAGATTGCTCTTACACCCAGGATGCTCCTGCATCAGACACCCGGGGTAATTTGAGAAGTGACCCTATCACGACTTAGGTGTTTAGAGGAAAACCAAGATGGTTAACCTCCTCCTTTGTTAGCCATGATGAATCTTCAACAGGTCATCCTTTCCACTTGACCAAATATTCTTCATATGTCCTATTCCTTGTGCTTCTGCCAACATGACTATCTAGTATATCTTCAATCTCCTTAGTGTCTGAACTAGTTGCTGGAATACTCCACTGTGCTGCTATGATCTCATCTTCAACACCTCCTTCATGATACTCTGTCAGATCTGAAATGTTAAACACTAGTGAAATATTTAGCTCAGTAGGCAATTCTACCTCATATGCATTTCCTGAATCATGTTTCTTCAATATCCTGCATGGTCCAAACTTCTTCATTTTCAGCTTGTTATATGTACCAACTGGAAGCCGCTCCTTCCACAAATGAACCATGACTTCATCACCAACCTAAAATTCCTTATACCTCCTTTTCTCATTTGCCTTAGCCTTATACTGTGCATTCATCTTGGTAATATGCTTCCTCACCTCCTCATGGATGTTCTTCAAGTGTTCTGCAAAATCCTCAGCTTCAGCACTACTTATTTCTCCTTTATCTATCTTCCTCAATTCAGATGCATTTCTTGGACTACTTCCATATACAATCTGGAATGGTGATTTACCAGTGCTCTTGTTGACAGAATTATTGTATGCAAATTCTACCTATGGTAAAATCAAATCCCATCCCATTGGCTTATCTCCAACCAAACATCTCAGCAAATTTTCCAAACTCCTATTCACCACCTTTGTCTGTCCATCAGTCTGTGGATGATGTGATGAACTGAACTTCAAATCTGTCTTCAACTTCTTCCATAATGTACGTCAAAAATATCCAACAAACTTAGTGTCCCGATCTGAAACTATGGTCTTTGGCAAACCATGAAGCCTCACTACTTCTCTGAAAAACAATTCTGCTACATGAACAGCATCATTAGTCTTCTTGCAGGGAATAAAATGTGCCATCTTTGAAAATCTGTCAACCACCACAAAAATTAAATCATGTCCCCGCTGAGTCCTCGGTAAACCAAGAACAAAGTCCATGCTGATATCCTCCCAAGGCTTCTCTGGTACAGGTAATGGCTGATACAATCTTGTATTCTACTTCACTCCTTTCGCCATCTGACATACTCTGCAACTCTATACAAACTTTTTCACATCTTGCTGCAACTGCGGCCAATAATAATTCTCACTAACCAAACCAACGATTTTATCACGACCAAAATATCCAGTCAATCCTCCACTATGCTTCTCCTTGATGAGATTCTCCCTCATAGAACTTCGTGGAATGCACAACTGACTCCCTCTGAATAGCATATCATCCTGGATGATGAAATCCAACCATTTCATCCTGTCTAGAGTAACAGGTTCTGTACAAGCTTTCCAAGCTTCACCAAAATCAGGATCCTCTGGATAAAAATTCTTGAGTTCCTTGAACCCAACCACTTCAATCTGCATTTCTATCAGCAATAGTTGCCTTCTGCTAAGAGCATCTGCAACCCTATTAGACTTTCCACTCCTGTGTTTCAAAACAAATGTATAACTCTGCAAAAACTCAACCCATTTCAAATGCCTTTGATTCAATTTTCCTTGACTATTCAAATATTGCAAAGCTTGATGATCAGTATACAAAACAAACTCCTTAGGAAGTAGATAATGTCTCCACTTCTTTAATGCCTGAACTATAGCATAAAATTCTTGATCATAAACAGAATATTTCCTCTTGGCATCATTTAACTTCTCACTGAAATAAGCAACAGGTTTACCTTCTTGGCTCATAACAGCTCCTATTGTAGTACCACTAGCATCACAATCTACTTGAAACACCTTATTGAAATCTAGAAGTGCTAAAATAGGTTGTTCTGTAACTTTTTGTTTCAATAATTGAAAACTCTTTTCTGCTCCTTTAGTCCACTTAAACTCTTTTCTATCCCCTCTCATTGTTTCAGTCAAGGGTCCACAGATACTGCTAAAATTATTGATAAACTTTCTGTAAAAGCTAGCTAGACCATGAAAAGATCTTACCTCAGTAGCACTCCTTGGAGTAGGCCATTCAAAGATAGCCTGTACCTTCTTTGGGTCCATTTTTAGACCTTCTGCTGAAACTACAAATCCCAAATACACTAACTCTTTCTTCACAAAACTGCACTTCTTCAAATTAATCAACAATTTCTCTTCTCTCAACTTCTCAAATACCATACGAATATGCATCATATGCTCATCCAATGTCTTACTAAAGATCAAAATATCATCTAGGTAAACAATGACAAACTTACCCAGAAATTCTTTCAGAACCTCGTTCATGAGCCGCATGAAAGTGCTCGGTGCATTGGTTAGCCCAAAAGGCATGACTAACTACTCATATAGTCCTTCCTTTGTCTTGAAGGCAGTCTTCCATTCATCTCCTTCTCTAATCCGAATCTGGTGATATCCACTCTTTAGATCTATCTTTGAAAAATACACAGCTCCACTCAAACAGTCCATAATATCATCCATTCATGGTAATGGAAACCTGTACTTGATTGTGATCTTGTTTATTGCCCTAGAATCTATACACATCCTCCATTCTCCATTCTTCTTTGGTGCTAATACCGCTAGTACAGCACAGGGACTCAGACTCTCACGGATCAATCCTTTCTGTAACAACTCATGTACTTGTCTGTTCAACTCCTCACTTTCTGCAGGTGTCATTCTGTGTGCTGCCTTGTTCGGCAAACTCGCTCCTGGGATCAAGTCCATCTGATGGTTGATCTTCCTGACTGGTGGTAATCCATCAGGCACGTTATCAAATACAATATCCTGAAACTCATTCAACAAATCTGCAACTTCTACAGGAACATCTTCTACTTCCTCTTTCCCAGCTTTTGGAATTAAAGCAAAACATACATGCTCATGCCTCATACCATCTAGGAAATTTCTTCCATCAACAAAAGTTATCCTTGCAGTACCACATACCTTTTCTTCAGTCTCCTTCAATGGTTTTAGCTTATGTCGCACTCCATCCTTTGTCAGGGAATAGGTATTCGCACGACCATCATGTACAGCACATCTGTCAAACTGCCATGGTCTACCCAACAACATATGACATGCATCCATAGATATGATATCACACAATACCTCATCTTGGTATCCGCCGATCTTGAACTTTACCAGGCACTGTTCACTGACCATGACCTTGTGGTCATCCTGCACCCAGGCAATCCGATATGGATGTGGGTGTTTCTATCTCTTGAGCTTCAACTTTGTCACCATCTCTTCTGACACCAAATTGTCAGTGCTTCCACTATCGATAATCACATCATAGCATTTACCCTCACACTTGCATTTAGTGCGAAATAGGCTCCTCCTTTGTTCAGGTTCATTCTCACCACTCAGCAAGACTCTTCTATTAATTAGCGTTTCTCCTCTTTCAGCATCTTCAGAATTTGATGATCTAGCATCTTCATCGACATGCGCAACTCTGGCCTGGCCTTCATTTCTCCTATCTGTTCTGCCTTGGCATTGAGGACATTCAAATGCCCTGTGACCTTCTTCTCCACAGTGAAAACATGTTCCACGGAAGCCACCTCTTCCAGATCCTTGTCCTCTTCCTCTTCCTCTTTGATCTCTATTATTCTGATCCTGGAACTGATTGAAATTATTTCCTCGCTGATTCTGACTGCTACTGGCCTCATCCTTCTTTTTTGGATCTTCATTTCGGCCACCATATGACCGTCCACCAGATCGTCCACCGTGACCTCTTCCGTTTTGTCTGCTCTCAAACTTCTTGTTCATCTTTTTCTCTACTTTTAGGGCAAACTGGTATGCCTCTTCAATACTATTCATTCGAACCAGATTCAGCTCCTCCTGAATGCTTGGCCTTAACCCATTAAGGTATCTGGCAACTTTCTCCTTATCAGCTTCTGCATGGCCTGTTCTGATGAGAAGTCGATAGAACTCCTCTGTATACTCCTGAACAGATCTTCCTGCTTGCTTCAAACTCTACATTTTCTTCAGTAGGTCAAGCTCATAATCAACAGGAATGAACTGTCACTTCAATTTATCCACCATCCGATCCCATCTTGTGATTTTATCTTTCTCTCTTCTATTTCGCTCTAATTGAATTTCTTGCCACCAGATTTTTGCATGACCTTTCAGTCTGGCCTTCCTAAATTTGACCCTATCAAGATCCTCAACATCTTCATACTCAAAATATTCTTCACATTCATTGATCTAGTCGATCAATTCCTCTGGGTTAAGATTTCCAGAAAATGTAGGAACCTCAATCTTAGGTCTTTTCCCAATCTTGGAAATCGCCCGAAAAAGTCTTTCTTCCTCCCGGTTCACAATTTCAGCTTCTCCTTCTTGATATTCTTCTTCGGCTTCATCCTCGCTTTCATCTCTGACATTAAGATTCATTCCTCTATGAATCTCTTCTTGTAATGCTCGCACTTGTCTCTGCAGCTCTCTAACCTCAGGTGTTACAACACCAGCTCTTCCGCCACGTTCCCTTCGTGGAGGCATTTTCGCGATGCGCACTGAAACCCTAGCCATGGTCCTGGTGCAAACTACCTCACAGTCGGTGATCTATTTACACACTCAAGAACTCCTTCTCTGATACCACCTGATGAAGGGTACTCCCCTTAATACCACAAACACATAACAAAAATAGAGAAACAACAACAATAATATGCAAGAACAGAAAATTGGCTTCTTATTATCTCCACAAATGTGGAATTACAAACTTTTAGAATTACAATATGCAAAGCCACATGGGCATTCCCTTACAATATTCTTTAGGACAAAGCCTCGAATCAATACCCAGAACTATTCTGAACTGCCTAAGACAATAATACAGCCTTCCTTATATAGGCAATTTTTCACCGCCTGGGAAGGTTCCAGAATTTTAGCCAATAAGGCTGACCAAACTTAGAATTATTTTATTTTACATTTCATTACATCATAGTCAGCTCAAGATAACCTTTGAAACCCGAACAGAAATTTTGAAGAAAATTATTTTTTGCCATTTCAGGTGGCCCAACTTCCGAAGACCATAAGTCATCACCAGTTGACCCGATCGGCTATTATAACCCCATTTCAGAAATGCCACGAAGTGCTCTACAGGCTTGACCCATGCAAGCGCCCATCACCCAAATTTTTGACCTCATCCGGGGCCTCTAAATCCTTCAAAACTGAGTTCAAAGTTTTTGTACCCTGCTGCCAATACTGAAAATCTTCAATATCTTCCAATATACACTTGATCTGGCAATGAAACTTTACTGGCAGACTTATATGACCAAAATGAACCTCCAAGAAAGAAATAAGATCATTCTGAGCACATAAAAAAATTACCAAAAATAGTAACTTTCCATAAATAGCAGCTCTGCACAAAATAGCCCTTATTGAATACAAAAACAGAAATATTTTTGGGTGATGCAAGATTGCTCTTACACCCAGGATGCTCCTGCATCATCTTTTAATAAGGATTACTATACTCTCACTACATCATTTATGGGTGCTAATTCCCACCAGGGTTTTTACCTTTAATAGGGTTTCCCTGAAACCAAAATATTGCATTATTGTGTTGGCATTCATTGTGTTCATTGGATCTGATATTGTGGAGCTTAAAGATTAAAGTTTAATATTATGTTATACAACTGATTCACCCCCCCTTCTCAGTTGTATTGTGGACTATTATTCTTAACATGTTGTGCAAGTGGAATTTGATTATCATGTCTCCTCTAACCCCTACTCTAGGGAGCACCTATCACATCATCTACCTCCTCCATAGTGGGAATGGGCTCAGCCAGATCTAAAAATTGTGGAAAGGGTTGTGCGGCTAGGTGTTCCTTGTATGTTTCAGTAACTCTTGCATCTACCACCTGTACCCTATAATCCCACTCTCTTCTTGTAAACCACTATAATCCTACATACACATGGCATAAGATAACTATGGACTCCAACCTAGCCCCATCTCTTGTACCTACTGAGCATATGCGTAAAAATCTTGTGGGGTATCCTAAATCAGATTGTACTATCTCCATACCCACGTAATGATGAATCTTTATAAAACATTGGTCGATCACCCAACGAGTGGGTAGCTCTCACAAAAATATACAAACTACATCCTAATTGTGGGTCATGCCACTACTTGTAAGTATGGTCTCTAGACCATGATCATCATATCATCCAAGACCCACTGCCAGTACTCAATCTGACCCATCCTAGCCTGGGTCACATAACTTGTGTATTTGTATACTAGAGGTTTTTTAGGCTGCCTCTCATCACTGCATATTGGCCTGCAAATTGGGATAAGCTCCCACAACTAGACCTTTAAAACTAGAACTTCATGAGCAAAGTTGTTGGCCTTGTGATATACGACCTCTTATATCTCAAAGAACATATGAGCTAATAAATATTGTCCCCATTTAAGCTCTGTAGGATGAGTCATCAACCTCTATACCATTGGGGCCCAACCCTTAAGAAAACTGTTATGTCGTCGGTCTAACATAATGACCCATTCAATCATCCCTGCTAGTATACACTCTAATCTGTGGGTCTTTCATACCTCTAAACCAGGGTCTCCCATAGGATCTATTGGGCTATCTTCTCATCAGTGTTGAATACAGTTTGGCATTCTTGTAGACCTGTGTCTCCTGAGCTCAAATAGTTAGGGAGGGGACCATGGAATAGAATCCTAAGGATACAGTATACATCCTCTAAGGTAATGGTGATCTCCCCGGTAGGAAGGTGCAATGTTTGGGTCTCAAAATGAAACTGCTCAATCAATGTTGTAAGAAGACCATGATTTTCCCTGATCTCAGCTAAACCTATCAAATGTTCAAACCCACTAGACACCAGGTGTGATCTCATCGGGTCTAGTAAGGAAATGCACAGCCTCTGCATCATAAGGTGTGTCACTCACACATGTATGTTAGGGTACCTGATCTATAAATACTAAAAACACAAGAGCGACATCATTCAACCGATCAAATCAATGCAAACTACATGCAAATCAGTAAACTTAACATTCTACAAGGTGCAATAAATACCATTAAAGCCAACTGAGGAATCAAAAAAATTGAAAAATTATGTTAAGTACCCTAAAAATGCTCACTATTTTTTATGCAGCAATTTAGGAAATTAAAAAAATGGCATCAAGTGTTGTACGATAATCTACTACAACCCATACAACATTTATCCTCATACGACACTTGACACTTTGTCATACAACAAACATGGGATGTCAAGAAATGTCGTATGAGAAATGGGTCTTTCCCATACGACACGCTAGGAAAACACACATGACACTTGAACTAAAATTGAATTATTGTACGCCAATGCACCAAGTGTCGTACGACAATCCATGGTGCAAAATTAAAAAATGGTAAAATTCAACCAAGAATTCAAAAAATCAATTAAAAATGTGCTAAAATGCAAATAGAGTTCAAAGGATCACTTACCAGGTTCCCGTATTGTTGGGGTCTCTCATAACATCAGGATTGCTCAAACCGGTGTGAGGAGACTGGAATCAACATTTTATCGCTTAGAGGGCTCCACAAGCTCAAAAGTCAAATGGCGCAAATGACTTTGAAAATGACCCTTTCACCCTTATATAGGTTTTGACCCAATTTTCAAAAGTGCTCTAATTGACATGAAAATGGAACCCCTAGCTAATTTCAACGTCCTGAATCTATTTTGGAATCAAAATTGAAATCTAAGATTGTTTCATTTGTCAAAAATGGGATTTAAAATTTTGGACCCAACACAATTGACTGCTTGCATAATAGACCTTCATGACATCAATGAAATCCAAATATCAACATATTTGATCATCTTACATCAAAATTTTAGAATTTTAACTTGGTCAACCATGGTCAAACTTGGTCAAACTTAGTCAGCATGACCTCTAAATGATGTAGAATGCATCTCTGGATGTATACAACCAATTCCAAAATTGATCACATAGCTTCTAATCAATCACACTGGCTTTCTTTCTAGATTTTGATTTTAATCCTGAAGGGGGCATAGTATTATATATCATTAACCATTATCAAATCTGTTAATCAAACCTTAAATCGAAAAAATATTTTTCAAATCTTCTTCAGCAATCAAGATGACAACCAAGTCTAATTGTTGACTCAATCAAAGTCCTTGTCACTTGGGGCATATCAGATTCATCAAAATCCATATCAATCTAGTATTCTCTTAATCTTGTAAATTGTATCAGTTCTTCGTAACTATCGGTTCAAATGTGTTATCTCCTTAATTATTCATAACTGAAGGGTTCAGAGTTGGTATCCTTTTGATTCCTTTGGACAAGCAAGTCTGGAGTTGGGATATTCAATTCCTCCTAATCATAGGTTCAAAATCAGGTGTTTTATCACTTCTTCATAATCACAGGTTCAGAGTTTCTATTGTTGACATCATCTTTAATTCTTTGGTCAATCAAGACTTGAATCAATGTCTTCAAATCTTTCAATCAATTTATGTCTCAGAATCGGTTAATCAAATCAGGATCAGTTTCTCCATCACATAACTGAGTCTGGGTCTCTACAAACATATTTATATTTGAACCACTATGCTTCACACAGTAATTCAAAGAGGGGAAAAATGTAATACCCCAAAAATCGGTTAAGTACCATTAACCTCCTATATCAACAAATCAATCGAAATTGACCTTAAAGTCCTAATCCAAGGCACATCTGCACATCAAGCTATCAAAACCCTAATCGATTTTATCACAAATCTACATCGGAGAATATTCCTAAATATTCCTAATTTATCTTAATTATCTCTTATTTAATATTATTTGATGATAAATGATATTATGTTATTTATCCTAAGTGCGATTGATTGAATATGTTGAATATTTAATTACTTAAACTTCATTCAGCCACTTAATCATTTTAATTATATTTAATTAAATTATTCTTAATTAATATTGTTTATTTGACAAATAATCAAAAACTTTAAAATAATTGATTGAATATTTATTTAATTGATTAATTTAAATTGTCAAATTTAATAATATGATTTTGAATAAAGTTTGATTTAATAATTGATTAACCCACAAATTAGTTATTTAAATTAAATCGAATGGGTTGAGAATAAAACACATGGAAATTAAATAAATCCATATTTATCTACACAAAAATCAAAAGGTCAGTTAACTCAAAATCAACTTTTGACTCATCCTGTTAAGTTTCTAACTCAAGACCTGATTGTGAGTCATAAAGCCAATTTGCATGATCTCAACATCTGATTGTGAGTCATAAAGCTGATTTTGCATGGTTATTGAAATTTAACTATTTCTAATTCCCTGATTACTTATCAATCAATCTAAGTCAATCAAGGAGTGATATTTGGCTTTTCCATGAGTTATCAGATCCAGGATTTTCTATATAAACGACCCTCGGTTCTTCACAAAATAATGTGCAATATTGAGACAAATAGTGCTATATTGTCGAGTTCTTGAGAGATTGTACCTTCATTAAGATCATTTCTATTCATTCTCTTAGATTTTGCATCCATATATTAATTTTATTTCATTGTTATCAAGTTTAGATCATTTTTCATATAGATTAATTATTGTTATTGCATTGAAAACTACAAAAACATAGATTAAATATTGCATTCATTTCAATCATTTAGAATTCAAATCCTTCATCTAGACGTTGCATTGTCACTGATCTCATTCAAATCTAAGAATAACATACTCATGTCTCTTAGAAGGTAGTATATCACCTGATTTATGATAGATTCATTAATTATCTACTTATTTATCATTTATCAATAATGTTTTACTAAAATGTTGTGGCTTCTTAACAGGTACAATTTTTACATGCACGGGGAAATCCCAAAATTATATTGAAAGGTGAATCTAGGTCCAAAACTTGTAGCAATGCATTTTCAACTATTGGACCAACTCTAAGAGGTAGTATGATGACTCCTTTGGAAGGACATTCAACATCATAATAAGCTTTGAGTATGATCTTTTTTATGGTTCAATTTCATCCTTAATGTATCTAAGAGCTATTAAAACTCTCAAAGTGTAGATATTAAGTCTTGCTCCACCATCTAATAAGACTTGTCTGATTTTACAATTTTGGACAAAGAATTAAAGGTGTAAAGGTTCGTTGTGATTAGGTCTATCTAGAGGGACGTCATTTTGTGAAAAGGTAACATGATATGATATATAAAAGTTCCCTATCATGGCCTAAAACTAGTAAACATTAATCTAATTAGGCATAATATAATCTTTCAAGGTTTTTTCTAGGACTTCTTTATATTGGGGGGATGTGTGCAATAACTCAAGGATAGGAATTTGTGCTAGTGTTTTTCCAAGTTAGTCAACTAGGTTATACTAGGTAGTGACTCTGGGTTGAGGAGGAGCTCCTTGCATAGTAATCTTGTTACCATGGGTAGTAACTCTTTTTCTTTTATGGTTGAAATGGACACATGTGCATCTAACGCTTGGATACAATTAATAGTATAATCATGAGAAGTTTAGGTATAGTTTACATTAGATTTGGAATTTGAATTTGAACTGGAGGCATTCCCTTGTCAATGATCAAACAAAGGGGTTTTTAAAATCATGTGATCTATACTGGAGGAGCGTGCAGGAGTTTCCACTTTAATTATACCTTGATTAGTTAAGTCTTTCACTAAGTGTTTCAATTGATAACATAATGCAGTCTTGTGACCTTTAGTTTGATGATAGTCACAATATTTGTTATCATCCCACCATGGGGGTTTGATTGTTGGTTCTTCTTTTATATATGGTAACCGATGAAATTAGATTGGATTAATTATTCTAAAACATATTTAATGGTCTCTCTCAATGGTTCAAATTATCTGGGAGGTACATCTTTAGCTCTTGGAGGTCAACGTTATTGATTTTTCTAGGTAGTATTCATTGCTTAAACTTGTGATGGTGGTTGAGTTATCATTTGTGTATTTGAATCACTTGGTCCTTTGAAACTAAATTTTTCTTGTGTAGTGTTAATAATTTTTGTATTAATGACATTGTCATTTGTAACACTCTTATCCTAAGACCAAAATTTTGTTTTCTCATTTGAAGAGCTTTCATTGTTGTTCTCTTTACTAATTTTTAGTATTCCTTTTCAAATAAGAGCCTCTTCAATATTTGTTCCTTTTTTATGAGCTTTACAATTTTACTTGGACTTTTGATCTTCAACTCATACATCATCTCCGATACAAGATTTTCATTGAACAAGTTCACTTTTTGTTCTTTTTTAATGTCAAATGGACATTGACTAACAAGATTTCTCCATCGCAATAAGAATGCCATAAATTTTTCTCCTATCTTTTGTCATGTCGTGAATAAATCAGTCAAAGTAATCTCATTTATTATGTTGAGTGCAAAATAAGAAATGAATTTTTTAGCTAGTTTCTTCCATGATTTTATATTACCTAGTAATTTGGAGTATGATTCTATTTCTTATCTATTGAGACTTCAAGAGAAGAGATGCATAAGGTATGTGTCATTATTTTTCACTTCTAGACAAGTAGTAGAAAAATATCTAATGTGATCTTTATGATTATCTTTCCCTCTATATTTCTCAAATTTTGGCACTTCAAAGTTCTTTGGAAAAGGAGGCATATAAAAACTCATGTCAAACAAATTTTGGTATTAATATTGTTTTGTATATGTTTTCTTCTTTCCTTTTAATTCTAATGCCTCTATCAATTTTCTTAATCCTTCAATTTCTCGGGCCATCTCAACATTGGGTGATGGCTTTGTCAAAGTGTCAGTCATTCCCATATGTCCTCTTTGTCTATAAATTTTTCATCTCATCAAGTTAATGATCATAACGGTGTGAATGTGATAATCTTTTATTATCTAAATCCAATGAATCTTAAGAGGGATCTTTAGGTTGTGCCATGGCGATAGTATGATCCAGACTTAAATATTGGTAATGATATTGTGGAAATTGTTGATGTGATTGAAATAGTTGAAATTCTACAATTTGTTGTCCATAATGTTGTCAGGGTGTCACCACTTTTTGTTGAATTAATGGATAAGTAAATTATTATTATGATGGAGTCATTTGTTCATAGCATTGTAGCACATGCTACTAATATTGGTGGAACTGTGATTGTTGTTGCAACTGTTGGTATACATGTATTTTTGGTGGGTATTGAACATGTTTAAATACCGGTTGTGCTCTTTGGTCCATTTGATATTGTTGCACTCTTGGTACTTTTTACTCTTTTCTTGATTCTTATTGATATCCCAATGGTAAAAGTATACTCCTAAGAGTGTTGGGCTTATGTTTGTGTGATTTAGAGTTCTTATCTTGAGATATCATGTTCACATGTGATTTGTGTGCAACATTAGATTGTACCGATGAAATATCAATGATTCTCTTTTTCTTTAGATCAATTAATATACTTTCCATGACTATTGTAGTTACACATGATGCATTTGTTGGTTTAGGAATGCATACCCTTGATGTGTTATCATTTGGACCTTTAGGTGGTATGATTGTTTAATTTTTTTCTTGCATTGTTGAATAAGTTAATAAGAGTGGGCCAGTTTATTGTGCATTCCTTTTCTCTTCCAAGGAGGGCATTCCTATAGAAAATGAGAACACATGTTTTATTCCTTCTTGTTGACTTGTTGGTATGTGATTCTTTAAATCAACTCTAAATGTTCTTTTTGGATTAATATTGGAAGTCGTGTTAACATCAACGGTTCCTTGAGGTAATGGAGACATCATATTAAATAAGGGGTTATCAATTTGTACAAAGGTGGATTTTGGAGGAATTTAAATGGTTGATTCATTTTGTGGTCTTTTTGGCATTACCTTTGTAGTTTCTTGGTCCAAAATTTATTTCCCATTTTATTTTTCCATGGTCACTTTGGGTTGAACTTGATTTTCTTAAAAAGTAGACTTCACTTTATTTTTCAAATTTGGATCTTCCAATAATAATTCAGGATTATTTTTCTTTATAATTTTAATGTGTCACTTTGCATCTTTGGTCATGATATTTTCCAAGGTTTTTCAAAGTCACTTGTCTTTTATTGCTTCATCAATGTCTTCTTTGGGTAAGTCTATAAAGGAAAGGTGACTTGTGTTTGATGAGTCTAAATCTGAAGATGTGTCTAATGATTCACTTGGTTCCTTTCCAAAGAGTGATGGGGAATCGGGTCTAACATAACAAACTCTAGGATGTTATATAACTTCCATTTGAGATGAAGATCCTTGTTATAAAAAATCTCAATTTGTTTGATTAAGCTCAAATGTTACTTTCCCTTCTTCTTTGGGTATTGGTAGAACATGACCACATCCTATTTTTATAGGTACAAGTGTTGGTTCATAGTGTGGTGAGAGTCCCCATTGGATCATTCCATAACTTGGAAAAGTGTTTGTAGGGGAAACTATACTTGTATTAAAGCCTTCCTGGTTGGTGTAGCATTATTACTATGAAGATATAGTTTGTCTTGGTTCAAAAATAATTCTTGTATTGGTGACATATTTCTGTTGTGAGAATTTCATTTGTATTAGGTCAAGAAGTTCTTGGTTTTCTTTACTTGAGGTTTATATGATGTTTGGGTCAAAAGAATTTGATTTCAAAGGTGCGCCTTGTCTAGGGCCAAAGGGTGCTTGTGTATCTTCACTTGAGGTGAACATGGGTTGATATAAACCTTATTTCCTTTTGGACACTTGGGATCTTGTTACAATTAGCATGATTTATAAATTCACTTAAGGGTATGAGAGGTATGCAACTTTGTTAAATTTAATTTTGAGGGTTTTGATTTATGATTATGCAACTTGTGATATGCAAAATGCAACTTTTTTTTTAGGGTTTTGAAATTATTATGAAAATTAGGATTTGAATTTTTAACTTTGAAAATGTAAGGTATGCAATTTAGGGTTATGGTATGCAAACTAAAAATTTTGGAATTTTGATCTTTGGAAATGCAAGTTTAAGTATAATAATGCAAACTAGGGCTTATGATATGCAACTATGTTTTTGGCTTTTTAGAATTTGGAAATGCAAGTTAGGAATGATAATGCAATCTAAGGGGTATGAAAATACAACTAATGTTTTTGGTTTTTGTACTTTGAGAAACCTTACAAATGCAAACCTAAGGGTAAGACATTAAGAAATTGAAATAGGATTTTGATTTTTTGAAGGACCAAAGGACAATAATTAAAGGATAAAAGAAAAAGTCAAATACATCATGAAAAATATTGGATATTGACTTAATGATAAAAGGATAAAATGAAAAGGTTGAAACAAAGTAAAGATGCTCTTCCAATAACACAAGGTGTAACCCTAAGACTTTAATTTTTTAGATTTTGCAAAGTTTTGAAAGGTTCTAAATACAAAATGAGGATGCTAATGCAACTATAATAAGGACTTGATATGCAAGGAATTGATAATGAAAATTCAATTATGCAATATTCAGTGATTTGAAAATGAAGACTAAATGCAAGGACTAAATGCAAAGGTTACCCTAATATTGTAACAAGAATCCAAGGTTTTCTTGAAACTACATGTTTTTAAAAGTCTATAACAAGGCTTTGAAACAATTTTAAATATTTTGAAATGATTTTGCAGGGGTTTTAGATGTTTTGAAATGGTTTTGAAATTTGTAATTATTTATAACACCCATATAAGACACTTCAAATAGAAATGGTTATTTCAACCTTAAATGCACAAACACTTTACAACCTAGGCTTCAAGGATAGTATTCATTGTATTTCCACTACGAATAAATATAAGCCACACTTATTTAGGGTAGATAACTTATAAGTTTGGAGGCACGAGTTCCTCCTTACAGTGCACTCACTTCTCAAGCACATAAAACTTTGGATTCCAAGGGGCATAACTTCCCAAGGAACTAATATATCTACCAAGAACTTTGAGAATACGAGATGGCTTCAAAGGCATGGATGGACCCTTGTGCCAAAAAATGGAAGGATTTTGGAACTATAAATAAATAAAAAATTAGTTCGATCTCTCATTCAAGAGGCCATGCAAGCTCTCTCCCTATTACCTAAAGGCTTCCTTCCTATAGAACACGGGTATTGGGAAATTTGGCATGGGTAGGAAATTAACACCCATAGTGAGGCATTTTGGCCCCACTCATTTTATATAGCAATTGAGAGTGGCTTGGTTCATCCCTCTCAGTCAGACTTATGGGCTGATTGGGAGGTAGGACATCTAAAAAGGATAGAATTATTTTATCTTAAACCTAAGATCCACGAAGGAAAGGGGAGAGATTAAGTTCATACTTTATTTTTGGGATTACAAAAACACGCCTAATGTGCCAAGCACACCAAGAAAATATTGTTCATTTTAAGTATCAAATAAAATGAGTTTTGAACTATTAAAATAATCACAAAGAGTTATGACAAACACACAAGGGTCTTCTTCATGTTTCTTGCATCAAATTCATTAGTAGTTTTATATTTAATCTTTATCCCACAATTTCCAAAGTGTTGCATATATTTATTAGTAACACCAATTCTGTATTATAGTAATAAGGAATAGAGATGAAATGTAGAAAATAAGTATTGAACCATAAAATGACCAAACCTGACCAACCGTGCAACATATAGACCAACTGCACAGTAATAGCATCCAACTGTGTAGTTTGGGTGTCTGAGTGTGCAACATAGAGCCCACATGCTAAACACAAAAGTATGACTATAGAAATCATAGACCAAGTGTGCAAGACTTGTGACAGAAAGTATAAAGACTCAAAAATTGAAAAAAAAAAAACACCTAAATTTAAAAATTTTAGGTCCCTAATCATGTTTAATTGACAAAAATAAGGTTCATTAAGCTATTTGATTAATCTAATTTATAATTTAAAGCCAAGTTTCACCTCTTAATTAAGCTAGATATATATTTGAATTTATTTAAAATACCTAATTAGATCAAATTTGTATGAAACCCTAAACTAGGTGAGTGTTCTTTTTATGATCCCAAAATGAAATATGAGTGTTCATTCTAATCCAAATTTCTAGGTTTGAGTTTATTTTATCCAATTTTAATATTTCAAGTGAGATTTGAATGCATGCAAAAGATAAACTAAAGCCTAAACCCTAGAAACAAAGAACCTTGCCCAACTACATAGATTTGTGCCTAAGTGTGTAGATATAAGCCCAACTACATAATGGGACTACCTATCTACATACAATAGAGGCCCAAGTGTGCAAAACAAGTGACCAAGTGCACATATCAAAAGCCAAGTTCTTAGAATGCCTCCCAAATGTGCATATTTCATATTGTGCTTGAAAAACACAACCAAAAACACCAAAATGAGTTATATTTTCATTTTCATATTGGGTTCACCAAATTTAGGGTGAGAAAAAGGAACATCTACATGCTAAGGCAGCCGCAAACCCTAAAAGAATACAAATAATCAACATATCCTAACATTAAAGCAATTGAAAAAGAGTAAAATATATGCAAAAATATAATAAAAACCCCTCAAATGGACTTCAATTTCCTTTCTTGCTTCTCCATTGATTGATATGTAGCTCCCATAATAAAAATAAGCACTCAATTATGAAAGAAAAATGACATGAAAATGGGAAGATCCAAAAGATGTGGTTGTTAAAAGATTTAGAGAAAAAGAGCTCAATTTATAGATTTTTTAGGGAAAATCATCAAATTGGTAAATTGAGCACAAATGGGAAAAGTGTCATAGTTTATGAAAATTATGACATGATTGGAATTAATTTTGGTATGCATAAATCAAGGGAATTTGCGTAGGATAAATTAGTGGGAAAATGGGAAGGGAAGGTGTAAGGAAATTAGTGGCTAGAAGATAGGGAGTGAAGGAAAATTAGTAGGGATTGAATCCTATTTCAAAAAGTGAAGGAATATTTAAATTTAAAAATTCATGTATCCTCACAAATTAGAAATTAGGAAATATGAAATTATAAAATTCCATAAAACATGAATTAGCCAATTAATCAATGTTAAATCAATTAATTGTGAAACTTAGGGAAAAGGGGTAAATAAATAATAGTTATTTATCAAGACTAGGACTTAGGGTAAATTAATGGTCATTTACCCCTAAAGAGGGAAAATTAGTCAATTGTGATTGATTTTGATGATAATGATAAAATGAATGATTAATTTTGATTAAAACTCACTTGATTTTGAATATGGTTGATTAGCTAAAATCAATATAATATGATGTGAGTCAAGGAGAAATGTTAATGATTAATTAAACAAATTTCAATGTTTAATTAATGATGAAATACATAATGTGGACACATGATAAAGATCATATGTGTAACATAGAAGAATAATTAAATTTTGTAGAATAATGTTTCAATTGCAATGCAAAAATGTTAGCAAATGGTGTTGTAGGTGTTAACCAATTTTTATCATCTACACTACCCCACACAATAATCCAAAGTAGTCAACATATGTCTCTATCATGTCCTACCATCGGATCTCACAGTGTCTAACTCCTAACTCTTCCTTAGTGGTATCAAACAACTCACACAATCCCTCACCCCCTCTTGTGGTGCATATACTACCCTCACTCCTCTAATATCTTACTTGAGTATCCTCCATATGTCCTCTAAGGTCACCATGCACTCTATAGTACAAAGATGGAAAGAAGAGATCTCTAAGTGTCATCTCTAGCACATAGCGGTAATTAATCCCTTGTTTTCCTAATCTATAGAATGTGGGTCACATGCAATAATCCTATGTTATATAAGTGCTAATGATCATGTTTGGTCATCTGATGTTTATAGGAAAGGGTGTCCTTATGATTCTCTCGAGTAATCATAATAGAGTCCACCATCTAATCTTGCAAAAGCAAAAGAAAAAATTAATCAACATGCAAAGTCCTAAAGTCAAAACATTAACCAAGCATGCAATTTCCATTTAGTCACATGGTGAAAATACATTGATCAGTTAACTCTTTATCCACATGGTACAAATGTATTGAATCAATCATGAAAATGCATATAATTATTTTCCAATCATTCCTCATATAATTGCATCGATTTATCATAAATATGTGTCACTTTATAACTAATTAAAGTGGTGATGCATGGCCTATACACTTGTGTCTCTTAAAAAATAGTTGTACATCACTTATAAAAGTCATTACCTAAACTAACAACTACAATTGTGTTGATTCACCAATAATTATGATGAATATGATATGTAGTTGCATTATTTTTCTAAATTTGACCCAAACCCTAGAAACTTAAATGCACAAAATAAGAGAAAAAAAATAAGTAATAAAAAATGGTACGTACCACTGCTTATGTGCTCTTTGGTCATCGATACATCCTAAGTTGTTCACTAATGTGAGCATCACCTTTGGAGCCACCATCACTCCCCAAACTCGCTCAAAGAACTCTTCTTCTCCTCTGAGTTTCAAAGCTCCAATGTGCACAAATGACCTTCAAAATGAATCCTAGGCCCTATTAATAACCCCTACCCCTCTTTGGTGGACATGAAACTCATCCATTTTGTATTGGAAATGTAGGCTTTTTCCTTCAGGAACCCATAACTTTTTCCAAACACCCTCATTTTTTGATTTGTTCATTCTGTTAGATTCATGCTCACTCCATCGATAAATTGAGCTCCTATCCATATTTTTTTGCTCAATTTTTTGAGGGGGTAACATATTACCTAGTTGCTATCATGATCTCATTGGGGCATATTGAGACACAATTTTTTACTAATCATTCTTTGAAACAGTGCCTAAAAATGTTGGAGATTTGCCTGTAAGCCAATGTTGACTGTATGTTTGTCATTGATGACAACATATGGTAAGCAGTGTGCATTGTAGTTATATGTAGAAATCCTTGAACATATGTTGTATGGATATGTTATCAGCATGATATCATAGATGCAAAGGTTGATTCTAAATGTAGACAGTTGTGCAGTTGTTTGTAACAACAGTGTTCCTGACAGTGTTGCAAGCAGAGTTTTGTATGTAATTCTCAGTATGCTTATGATGGAGCCTTACACATTTATTTTTGTGTTGTAGACATAATTATGAAGCTATGTTCATAGACATAGAGTTATTTGTGCAGTTGAAGTTGAGTCATGATGTTTCTATTTGCCAGTTATAGTTTCAGGAGATTATTTGTTGAGAGTCGACAGTGTTTATATTGTTTTAGTAGTTGTGCATATCATTATGGTATGCGTGTTTGGTTTCATGTTTGGTTATGAGCTAATATTGTTTGGTTAAGAGCACATAATGTGTTTCAACTTGAGAGCAAATTTTGAGTTAATTTGGTGTAGCCAACAATGTGAAGCGATGCGTCTCCTCATATTGGGTTGTGTGGTCCTATTTGTGTTGCATGCTTAGTATAGCTATTGGAGATGTTGTTGGAGAGTTGTATTATTTCATTAATATGATTTCAAGAAGGTTCTAATAGGTCAACTTGATTATATCTTTTGGACAAGGCTACTTATAGCCGGTCAGTTGTGATCGCTAAGTAAGAACGATGGAAGAAGAGTAAGAAGGTGTGAAAGTATTGGGCTAGTAAAGCTATATCAATCATCAATTGAAGATCTATGTGAAGAAGCAGAGAGTGTATGATATTCATTGGAAATGATCAAGATAGCAGGTGTAATTCATAATTCACCAAGATCCAGATATAGTGTGTATTTATTGTGTAGAAGGTTGCAGCCTTCACCATTTGAGCAGTGTGCTCCCGGACAGTGTGTCCTCACCTTTGACAGGGTTATTTATAAAATACTTCTAATAGGGTCCAACCTTTGACCAGGTCACTGTACTTCATGTATTGTAAAGATCAACTCCTAACAAGGTTGTAAGATCTTCTAACAGGGATCATTATACTCTAGTGCAGTTTATAGTGGGTGCTAATTCCCACTGGGGTGTTTACCTATTTTGGGTTTCCCCATAACCAAAATTCTAGTGTTGTGTTAAGTTTTATCTTTTTGTGTATATGCTTAATGTTCTTTTGTACTAATTTGGATAAATAATTGAATCTTGTAGATAACTGATTCACCCCCCCCCCCCCCTCTCAATTATCTCTTGGGACTATTCCAAACAGAAAATGCATTGTCTCAAAGAGGAACAAAATGTAGACACTAAAAATTATCCCATCGCCTACACACAAAAATTTAACTAACATTCATCTTAATTAAATAATCTTTATTTTTTAATTAATAAGTGGCGTTCTTACTAATTTCAACTTCAAACTCCTCATTTTCCTCCAATCCAATAATTTTAATTAATTATTTAATTATTTAACCTTATTTCTTTAAAAATTCTCTAATAATTCTTCTAAAAATTTAATTAAATAATTTTTATTATTTAATTAATCTCTTTCTCTAAGTATTGTTAAATAATTGTATTATTTAATTAAGTATACTCTTTCTTGTTCTTGTCATAATAATTAAACATTTATTCTAATCATCAACTATGTCTTTTAAAATTAAATAAATTATTTAATTTATTTAATTTTTCCACTTCCCAATGCTAGATAATTTTTCTCAAAATAAAAAAAAATATTTAATTTATTTATTCCTTCACATACACAATTACGTAGTTTTTTTTCTAATTATTTAATGCTAATTATTCGTATAGTTCCACCCCTCTAATTGTCAATGACTAGAATTTCTTCTCAATCAATTCAATTTGACTAATCAATCAATTTACTCTTCTCAGTCATCCAACCAGTCCTATGGTCAATCTATTTAGTCTACTTCCAATCAATCGAGTTAGCTATTCAATCAATCTTGTCATGCAACCGATCAATTATCAATATGTCTCAGTCATATGTCCAATTAGTCCAATCTTGATTAATCCTATCCCTTCATTATCATCCAATACCCCTTTATCTAAATCGTTCATTGAAGTCCAGGATTCTATAAAAGAGGGTGATTTTTCACAATTTCAACAACCACAATTCTTGAATTCTTGTGTTGTCATATTTGAGAAAATTTGAGAGTCAAAATTGCTTAAGAAGGAGAGAGACAAGGGAGAGATTTTCATTTGAATATTTTCATTCAATTGAAATGAAAGTGCTTATTTTGTAGTGCATTCAATTTTATTATTCTCTCTTGGATAGGTGTAGGATAACTACTAGATTGAATACTTTGTGGTTGGATTCATTGATCTTATTGCAAGTTGTAGATCTGAATGATTTTTCAACCCATACAACAATATTCACTTCACATTCATGGGATGATAGTAGTTGTCTTGGGAATAAACTAAACATTGTAATAAATTATCAATTAGAAAGGAATGTTAGAATATTTGTATTTAAAGTGTGTGCTCTATTTGGATTCTTCCCTCTCATAGTGGCGATGCAAAGTAATAATAATAGTTTTCCTATTTTTGACAAGATTTTGATGTGTTCAACATATTTTATCTTGCAAGTTCCTCATAAATTCTCTACTCTCTTACCTAGAACCTAGGAACAAGACAGTATTTTTAATTAAAGTCAAATCACCACAATTATTATTGTCATATGTAACTTCCACCTTAATGCCACTACAACTAATATTCAAAGTTTTAAATGATAAAATATATTAATCTCTCACCTACAATTTGTCTCCAAGATCCCATTCTAGGATGTTTCAAGATTTAACACAAGTACATAGGATATGAAAGGTTAATATAACATTAATACTTATATGCACAACCTTCTATCTATTGATCTTCAATTCCTCTCCATGGAAAAACACGTTGATATCTCCAAAACCCATCCATCAAATCCTCCAAGAATTCCCTTATAAATAATATATAGGTGCCTCCAAACCATCCTCCTCTTTTTATGAACTTCCTTTCTTTCTCTATTCTAGTCTCCTTTTTGGCACATCCATGGTCATCATTTGTATAATCGTAACCATAAAATTTGACATATTATTGATCCCCTCCTTGACTTTGTATTGATCCACTTAAATGTTTCCTTATTGTGTACCCATATACTTATGATTAAGAAAAATCTTCCTTGTGTACCTTCTACCCAACTATTTACAAATATGCATTTTTTAGTAGCCTTGTACTTGATTTCCTTAGATTTGTAATCGAGGTAATCTGGTATTGTAAGACCTACAATAACATCAAAATATCAACCACAAAGAGTGTTGGCATTGTGATGTATTTTGGTAAGCGGTCACATGTGATTGTGATTTTGGTTTTAATTGATGCAAACATAGTCATATAAAATGATTAGCACAATGGTAAGGTCATTTCTCAATTGGTAAGAAGGAACAAACTAAGTTTAGTGAGTGGTGTATAGGTAGAACAACTATAGATGGATATTTTGGTATCGGTGATGTTTGAAAAGTAATTAAGTGGAGCAGTCTTATACATAGGATGGATATACGCATCACAATTTATAATTGTGACCATAACTCATTTGGACAATCGGTGTGCAAGCATTTTAGTGCCAGAAGAGGTTATAGGTTTATGAGTCTAAGTTCTTGAGCTACCAGTGGTAGATCTTAGGTCGATGACCAGTATGGATATTGCAGTGAATATAGTTGTTATGGTAACATGTCTTAAATGATAAGGATATGATGAGATGTTATTTATACACTTGAGGAAAGCAATGAGGTGGATTTAGGATGATGCATTGGAGGAGTCAAAATGTGTTTGACTATCTTGGAGATATTACTTGTAGATCTTATTTTGAGCCAACGAAGGTCATGGTAAAATGTGTTTACATCAAGATTTTCATTTTGGCACATGGTACCTAAGAGGGAAATTATTTTTATTTTATTTTTTATGTCAGTGTAATTTGTGCATATATTGGGTACTACTCTTATTCAAAAGAGAGATGAAGTTATTGCTGACAGTTGATTGTATGAAGTGAAATTCATGATTGTTAGGGTTGTGATCAAGGTTTTGAGCATAGGCAAATCAAAGACTAGTTATAGAGAGTAGAGAATAGATTGGATCGTATAGAGTAGAGAATAGATTGGATCGTATAGGAAAATAGTGCTACCTCTAGATCATTGCTTTTTGTTCTCTAATAGCTATAGCAAGCAAAAACCCTTAACCATATGGACTTTAAAAGGTTTTCTATTATAGGTCCCTTAACCGGTGGACTCATAGAAAGGGTCTTAGATCCTCTAGTGGGGTAGATCTTAATAGATCTCATTGTACTCTTAACAATGTACTAGTCACTCCTAATAGGGTGAACCCTGAGAAAGGGTATTTGTAGCTCCTAAAAGGGAAAACCTTTTTACTATTAGAGTAATAAAGTGTTTACTTATTAATTAAATCATATTGATTTAATTATTAAGTCACTTATTATCTCTTTTTACTTAAGCTAAACTTTAGGCATATAATAATTAATTGCTTTATTAATTATTATCATGCAACCTAGGTTTGTTCACCCTTTTAGGGTTTTGATCTCCTTTTATAAAAATTGATCTCCTCTTATTTTAATAACTTTGATAACAGATTGTAATTGAGAAGCATTCATTTTATTGAATTGCAACTTTTTTTTTGCACATCAAGAATGTCTCCTCTTTCATGGATCAATGAGTTCATGCCTCTTTAGCTTCTTGCTTCTCTCTCACTTTCTATGATAGTTATTTGCATGCAGGTGTTCTTGTGAGTTGTGGGTTAATTACTCATCAACTCCAATATGGTATCAGAGCTTTAGATCCATTTTCCCCTATCCTCTTCTTGAGAGATTCGATCATGTTCGTCAGATCTATAATTTCAGAGGGTTTTTTAATGAATCTAGGGGATCTCTCTTTCTAGTCATCTAGGTTTCAAATAGACCTCACGATTGTGTTAGAGCATCCAAGAACCCCTAGATCCATATAAATTTTGTCTATTTGGACAAAGTTGGAACCTATGGCAAAAAAAAATTGTAATCGGCCCTGACACAAATCTTGAGGTGGTCACTAGTATTTTGGAGCATTTCTGGCTCAAATGGACCTCACTGTTGAGTTTGCAGCAACCAAAAACCCCCATTTCCATATAAGGGATGTCTGATTCGGACGTTGTTTCATTTTGAGGCAAAAAAAATTTGCATGCCAGACCGTATGACCTTGGTACACAAATTGAGGAAAAAAAAATATTGCAGTGACACACAAATCCAGGTAGAAAAAGTTGTATGGATTAGCACTCATCCCGAGGTGTGCATGCAATTTTGAAAAAAATTGGGTGGTGATGGCCATTTGGCCGTCAAATTTAAGCCTGTCATTGGCTGACATTAGTATGCATCAGCATCATTTGCACCATTTTTGGGCCCTTCAGCATAGTAGTTGGTATTTTGCTCATAACTTGAGCGTACGGTGTCAAAATTGGCAAATAAGATATCATCAAAAAGCTGGTTCTGAACTCTATCTAGATCTAGAAGTTTTTCTTTTTTATTTTTCTTTTTTGATAGTTTTTTTTACTGTCAAAGTTAGATGTTCATTTTTGCACTTTGGGAGCTCTATCTATCACATCTGGGCTTCATTTTGGGCAAACAATATATCATTGGAAAGATTGTTCAGATAGATTTCCAATTTTGTAAGTCATTTTTTCAGATTCTTCTCTAGGTAGATTTTATTCAGATTTTTGCATTTTTGCAATCTGGTGGATATCTTGGATGTTTCAGGTCCTAGGATCTCTTCCCTTTAAGGGATGGCTCATCTTAGGCTGTTCTTTTATTTTAGCAGCCTTCTCTCTTCTTTAAGTAGTGTATACTTCACTTTTGTAGCATTCTTTTATGCACACGCACTGAGATAAAGTGTCATTATATTGCATGTATGGGATCTTTCACATGTTCGTGCTCTATGTACTCACACTCCCTTATAAAGTGCCATGGGGGTTTGATGTTTGCCTTTTTTTGTCATCTACTTTTTTTATGTGAGCATTCCTCCAATGACATTAGCCTCAGGTATCTCTATATGTGTATGTACTCTCTCTACACCTTTGATGTTTCAGATTCTTCTTCATCATGTAGTTCATATTCGATGATCTTTTCATTGTACCTGTTATTACTCCCTTGTCAGCATTATGGGGGGGTTTCTACTATTGGTTCTACTGCTTCCTTGGTTTGATAGTGTGAGCTATGTATTCAGTATTTGATTATATGTACTAGGCGGATACAGTGGCTAGGTACCTATGCATTCTAGTGAGATGGATCATTTATCATATGGACACTCTTTCTTTCCTATTTTTTGGACGCACTCTTCAAGCTTTGATTGATCAACTCTTTAGATTTTTGGTGTTTTTATGCCATCTATATTTTTGAGTTCAGGTGTTTGCCTCCTGATTTGAGTAGTGTCATTTGAGGGCACTCATGTAGATTATAGTATTTTGTATCTTTGACTTTAGTTTTTTTCCTTTGTTTGCCTCCCGATTCAAGTAGTGTCATTTGAGGGCACTCATGCAGATTATAGTCTTCTCTTCTTGGTCATATTTCAGTAGAGGATCTTTAGATCATCAGTTACTTCTTGATAGAGTTTGTAGTTTTTTTCTTCAGTGATGTTATACATGTTGGTTCTTGTTCCTATTTTCTGGGACATTCCTAGTTTTGGAGGCTTCTTCAGTCCTTCAAACTATTCTTAGTCTCTTTTTGGAGTAGAGTTTTTCCCATGTGATTTTTACTATTTCTTCGCTTTCAAAAGACTCTCTTTTGTACTTGGGTACCGATCAGGCCTTTTGTTGTTGGGATCCATTTGCTTTTAGTAGTTTTTTCTAGGCTTTTAGCTTCTCCCAAATTTTATCTTCAAGGGGGGTGTTAGAGTAATAAAGTGTTTACTTATTTATTGAATCATATTGATTTAATTATTAAGTCACTTATTATCTCTTTCTACTTAAGCTAAACTTTAGGCATATAATAATTAATTGCTTTATTAATTATTATCATGCAACCTAGGTTTGTTCACCCTTTTAGGATTTTGATCTCCTTTTATAAGGATTGATCTCCTCTTGTTTTAATAACTTTGATAACATATCGTAATTGAGAAACAATCATTTTATTGAATTGCAACTTTTGTTTTTGCACATCAAGAATGTCTCATCTTTCATGGATCCATGTGTTCAGGCCTCTTTAGCTTCTTGCTTCTCTCTCTTTCTGTGACAGGTGTTTTCATGCAAGTGTTCTTGGGAGCTATGGGTTGTTTACTCATCAACTCCAATATTTACTTAGTGAAGGGCTTGTGGGTGTCATCCCCACCATGATTTTCTCCGTCTAACTGAGGATTTACATGAGAAAAATTAGTGTGTTGTGTGTGATACATGTGTGAATGTCTGATGTTATTTATTTGTATTTCATTGCATCTTGTAATACCCTAAAAATGGGCTATAGGTTCATTAACCTCATACATCTTCAATTTGAATGAAATCGACATCAAAGTCCTAACCTAAGGCACATCTGCACATTATTTAATCCTAATTGATTTTATCCTAAATTCTGCATTAGGGAATATTCCTAGCAATATTCCTATTTATCCTAATTATCTTTAATTTAATTATTATTTGGTGATAAATATTATTTATCCTAAAGTTTGATTAATTGAATATTCTAAATATTTAATTAATTAGATTTAATACTGTCACTTAATTATTTAATTAGATTTAATTAAATTATTCCTAAAATTGTATTATTTAATTTTGAAAATAAATCAGAAATCTTATGACTAATTGATTAAATTTCTATTTAATTAATTAAAGTCAATTGTCAATATTTAATAATATAGTTTTAGAATAAAGTTTGATTTAATAATTGATTAACCCATAAATCAATTGTTTTAATTTCAAAAATCAGTTAAGTTGAGGATAAATCACTTTATTTATTTAATTAATTCATAATTAATTGTGCACATTCAAAGAGCAGTTAAACTCAAAATCAAGAAATCAATGCAAGTTGTTAACTTTTGGAAACTCAACACTCTATTTTGAGTTCAAAGCTGATCTAAACTTCTAATTTGAGTTAAAAAGTTGTTCTTGCATGCTTTTGCATGATTTTGTGAGTTAATTATTTCTGATTTCTTGATAACTCAAAAATCAACCTGAGTTCATCAAGAGTGATTTATGGCTTTTCTCATGCACCTCCAAAGCCCTAGATTTTTATAAAATCAAGGCTTTAGCTCTTCTAAAAGGATCCACAAAATTGCATCCTCATGTTGGTGAATTCGTGATCGAAGAATCTATCTTTGCGAATCAAAGTTGTTGTGAGATTTTCATTGTTTTTGAGCATTCATATCATTTAGCATATCAATTCTTAGATTAATTGCATATCATATCAGTTTTTCATATAGAATAGATTCATATCAATTTCCTTCATCTTATTGCATAGAAAATACCAAAATATAGATTAAATCTACATTCATATAGTTTTCATTCTTTGCATTCAAATCCTTCATTTAGGTGTTGCATTGTCACTAGTCTCAGTTTGATCTGAGAGTCTCATACTCGCACCTACTAGAAGGCAATAAATCGCCTGGTTAGTTTAGTTTCCATTTCATTGCATGATTTTGGTTTTTGGCTAACCTCTAATGTTTTGCTGAAGTGTTGTGTCTACAGCTAGGTACAAAATTCACACACACATTTCTAGCACCCACTGTCGGGCCCTGAAATGGGTTTTCATCATCTTTCTATCACTTTCTTGCATTTTCTATGTTAAAACTATGATTTTTATTTTCTATCCATACATTTTTCATACAACTTTTGTCAGAAAGTTATTTCGGGAGGTACCCACTATTGTACGATAGGTTTAGATTTCAAGGCTCATATCAGAGAGTACACATTGTCATTTGGAAGCCTGATTATCATATGAACAGACACCCATAGTCATACGAGTTTCCAGACTATTGTTTGGGAGGTAACCCACTATCGTACGAGTTTTGACTCCAGAATTCAATTGTCATTTCATATTTTTGATAGTTTTCTAGATTTGATTTTTAGATTTGGACTAACAGCTAACCCTAACAATTGAAATCTTCTATTTTTTACTGATACTTGTTGAATCTGATTGGAAAAAGTGTAATTAAATTGCTAAAATCGGTAAAAATCTACTAAGCATGTTGTGAGGAATTTGGGTATTCTTTTCAAGCTAATAATATTTCAATTTGGATTAAAAGAAACTCTCACGTGTCAAGCTTGTGTGATTTTCTTGCTTTGATATCACATACTTCATTTTGGGCTATAAAACGAACATAGATTTGCTTTCTACATATATGTTACACATAGTAAATAGGCCCTATGAACACTATTTATGGATGATCTTGAGAGATTGAGCTTCTTCCACTTGTTTATTCATGTGAAGCTCCTCTTGACGAAGGATCCCCTTGTAAGTAGGGAAGGTGCTGAGAGAGTCTCAGGTTCTACTAGATTCGTGTGTCTTCAACTTTTGATTGATACATTCTCTCTCTGAAGAGGTTGATAGATCATAAGCAGTTGACATCATAGATCTTTGTGAGATAATCTTGGTCTTAGCGTGTCAGATTAATCTGTCTGCTTTATTTTGGTTAAAAGTGAAAAGGCTAGAGGACTATACTCTACTCCCTTTTTGGGTAGTATCAGAAACTCCGATCCTTGAATTTGGAACCTATCTTTATGTGGTATCTTTTGTGAGTCACCTTTAGAGAGGGTTAACTGTAGTGGACATTCCCTTAATTGGGTCAACCACGTGGATGGAACCTCAAGTAGTAATAGCCATTTTCACTGTGGTAGTAGCAGCCGCTATATAAATGTCCTTGTGGAGGAAATCTTCATAGGTGTGGTCTCTTGTTGGGCTATCAGATCTCCCTAGCAGCTCCTGATTGATTAATTTCTCAAACTATGTAAAAACCCCGGTGCACCTGGATTAGAGTTCGCCCTCTTGAGATCACAAAAGTTGCAGAGTCAGACCATTACTACAAACCCTAGTGAGGCCAAATTTTCATTTTTCTAGGAATATGTGCGTTATTGAAAAACTTTTTGGAACATACACAATTAGCACTCCTAGGGATTAGCACATTCAGTCACTTGATTTTTCATGTGCAGGGTTGCTTTGTCCCCTATTCATTATTTTCAGATGTGCTTGGAATCACTTGCTTTCTATTTTGCATGCTTATTTATCTATCTAACTACCAAAAACAAACGATCTCAAAATAATCTTCAAACTTGGACAGAGAAATTTGTGAACAATCTAAAATTGAAAACCAAAATTTGCAAAATCTGAAGTCAAAATCCTTTCTGGAGTCAAAAGTCATCCCATCAGGTTAGAAAGTCATACGAGTTTTGGCAAGTGTCATTTTAGAACCCCTGTATTGTCGTATGATAGCTTGTAGAGTGCCGTACGAGTTTTGCCACCAGTCAAACACAAAAGTCAAGAATCTGCTATCCATTGTCATGCAAGTTTTGCAACTATTGTACAAGTTTGTCAATTGTCATTTCACAGCATACCCACTATCTTACAAACCTATAGAAATTCGTTTGAGAAAAATTGCTAGAAAGTGGTCAGAATTGTCAAAAACTCAATTTTTACAGCCTATTTCTAGAATCTATTGAACCAATCACTGTGTCAGGAATCTAGCAAAAACTAGAATGAATCCATTCATTTTCCTCAAGTGAGCCTTTGAGTCTGATCTTGCCTTCTGCGTTATCGATTTGAGTCTTTTTCATCTTGTGTCAAAACCTTGTCAACTTTATCTTCAAATTTAGTCTTGTTACTAAAATGGCTAAGTGTTGTGAGCTCATGCCCACCATCTATTGGGTGTCTACCCACACTATTATGGCATAGTATCCTTCATCTATGTCTGTTCTAATCTTTAATCACTTCAATCTTGACAAGGTTGTGTCATTCGATCTTCTTGAATCAATTCATTCTTCAGTTGTCTTCATCTTATTCTTTGGCTTCACCCAAGGTTAATGGTGGAAACCAGAGCTTCGTCGCACAAGAAATCTAGAGAGGTATCCCATACAATACCTCTGAATACTCTCCAAGCCCCAACTCTTGAACAACTCTACAATTCTAGTCTTTACGAAGATGACAGTCTTGGCAAATTTTGATTGAAAATTGGTTACGTCCCCCCTCCATCAACTCACAGAGGTAATCAACAAACCCCTCCTCAATCTAATCTAGGGAGTCCTAAAACTCGTAACATGTCTCATGGAGGGACACATCACGGGTCTCAAGGACACCAATCTCAACACAGTATGGATCAAGAACCTACACCTTCTAAAATTGTTCGCTATCAAAATGATGATGACTTCAAAAGAATGATGAAACATTTCTTGAAGGAAGATAGAGAAGCATACTTTCTAGAATTAGCTCATCAAGGAGCTAAACTTCCTCCAAACTTTAATGTGGAAGATATCATTACACATGAGGAAGAAGCTCCTATCATGGTTATGATGAAACAAATGCATGTTGTGCAAGTCAAACTTCACAAACTTGAGAAAGAAGAGGAACCTAAGGAGTTCTCCATGGAAGCTCTATGCCCTTTTCCATTCGATAAAGACTTGTACATGCTGCCATTCCCTAAAAGAGTGGAGATGCCTAAATATGATAAATATGATGGAAACTCTAACCCTCAAGATCATGTCAAAGAATTATGTACTCAATCTATGGAGTTTATGCATGAACCAACTTACTTAATGCGTCTTTTCCCTCAATCTCTAGGAGGGTCAACCATTCATTAGTTCTCTAGAATGCCTCCAACTATCAAAACTTTTGAGGAGTTAATCAAACTGTTCTATCAACAATACTCCTACAATATTCAACATCTAATCACTATGATCAACATTTGCAATCTGAAACAATATCTAGGAGAACCATTTCTGACATTTCTCAAGAGGTAGAGGAAGAAATTTTCTCTATATGCTAGACCCATTCTAGAAACTAAGAAGCTAGAAATCTTCATCAACAATCTTGTTCTAGAAATCAACTACCCCTTACAAATGCAAAATCATGCATCTTTTGACAAGATGGCAGATAATGTGATCAAAATTGAGAAAGTACTTGTGAAAAAAGGAGACATCACACTTCAAAAAGACAAGTATGAATTTGGATCTAGTTCTAAGGACAAGAACAAAAACTAGAACAAGAATAAAGGCATTGTCACAGATGGCATTGTTGATAATATTCATGCCCCATCTAAGGCACCTACTTTCAATCTCACTATTGGTACCCAAGCCATCAAAGCTTCTGAAGCTAAAGCCACAGAGTCCAACAAAAAGTCATCTGATTACAAACCTTGGGCTACAGATCCTAATCACAAGTTCACTCCTCTTGGAGAGTCCTTGGAATCTACCATGAAAACTCTATTAGCTAACAAAATCATCTACTTGCTTGAGATCAAAGTCTTTGATCCTAAACCTAAACTAAAATGGTGGAGAGAGAACGATTTCTATGAATTCCATTGCAATAAAGTTCATAAGACTAATAACTGTATTCTCTTGAAGCACATTATACAAGACAAAATTGATAATGGTGACATCACAATTGACAATCATAAGAGCAATAATGATCATACAGCATTCACAGAACCATTTCCTAAATATGCTAAAGAAGATTCTTCTTCTCAACCTAATATGGATGCTAAAGTCAATTATGCCTACTCAGGAAACAATGTTGTTATGAATATGGTTGAACCATACCTATCTCAGCATTGCAATGTCATCACAATTGTAAGAAGAGATAGAGATAATCAATCAGCTAATGCAGTTACTCGATCACAAGCTCAGGCACACCTACAAGGACAAATACCATATTCACCAAATGTCCCTAAGGTGCCTTTCAATCTTTCATCTGCTTCTAAATAGAAGGATACATCTAAATCTTCAAATCCTAAAGACACGAGGCCTACTTCATGCAATATTGTCTAACAACTCCAACACATAAATGCTAAAATCTCAATGTTTGAGTTGCTTCGAATATCTCCAGCTAGACAAAGCTCTACTTGGATCCAATGTTCCTGATGACCTTGATTTAGATAGATTCCATACTATGGTTGGTCATCTTATGTCTCCACAGTACATTTCCTTTTTAGAGGAAGATAATAACTCCTTGAGTCATTCGCATAACTAGCCTTTGCATATTGAAGTCTTGATCCAAAACTGTCGTGTCAAACATGTGTTGATAGATGGAGGCGTTGGCCTAAACATTTGTTCTTTCAGCTTGATTACACAATTGGGATTTTCAGAAATGGCCATTGATCCCAAGAAGAAGATAACTATCAAAGCATATGATGAGAAAGAAAGATCTTCTAAGGGTACTATTATCCTACCTATTAGAGTAGGTCCTATCATCAGAGATACTATATGTCAAGTTCTTGATCTACCTTTAGCTTATAATATCCTCCTAGGAAGACCCTGGATACATGACATGAAAGCCATTCCCTCTACATTCCATCAGTGTTTGAAATTTCCTTATGAAGGAGTTGAGGTGATAATTCCAGCTGATCTATATACCACTTGCAATACCTTGAAAGAGAGTGTTGATAAACTTGTTCCCAATAATAGATAATCTTCCACTAAGCAACTAGATGTTGCTTCAACATCCAAGATGGAAGACATTGCTAAAGAGATTAAAATCAAAGAAAATAGTATGGGAGAATATACTATAGAGCCAGTCTTATCTTTGACATCTATTCCTATCTCTCCTAAGTCTTATGGGCAAACTCTAAAATAGTCCAAGCTAGAGTCTAAAGAACCTCTTAAAGCATATAAAGGAAATTTTGTTGCAGAACAAGTATCTAAACAGGAGTTTGAAGAGGATGAAGTTGTGCTCGCATGGCTATACAAAGATGAACCTAAATCTCAAGTTGTCCAAAAATGTGATGCTAAAATATTGAATATCCTATCTAAGTCATATGGCCCAAGGGATAAATTGATTACAAAGATGGGATATAAAGGAAAAGGACCTCTAGGACTACAGGGTAAAGTTCTTTTGTCACCTCTTGATCATCATGCCTGAGAAAACAAGAATACAATAGGTCTAGGATACATGAAGAAACCTTTCTATCTTAGCAAGAACTCCCCACATGTATTAGAACAGATTGGGCCTTCCATAGAAAATCAACTAAAGGAAGAAATAACTGAACAATTTGATAGTGATGATTCAGACACTACTGATGAGCTCATTCCTTATGAGCATTTTCCTAAAGAAATAAAAGACCTCCTTGAAGCTAAAGATGATTCAATAAAAAGAATTAATATAGTAGAAACACAAGAACCTACTATAGAGCAAGAGATAGTTGCAACACAACAACCAGCTAATCTCGAAGGCAATCACAAAGAGGAAGGTGGTAGTTATTATGAAAAGATTCCTATGAGTATGCATTCAAATCAGAATCTGAGGATAACCCTTTTTTGGGTATTCATCTTGACTTTACTCATGTTCTAAGATTTCCTAGAGGTCTAGATGAAGAAACAGAAGATGAATCAAATGACTATGAATGGGGAGTCATTCCAGAACTAGATGAACTTATTACAGAAAAGCATGTTGATGTTATTCACCAATATGCACCTCAACCTAACATAAGTCTAGAGCGAAATGATGAACTTATCAAGTCTGATCCACCGATGGTTGAAGTGGATTTCCACAATGACATTGAACCTATTCACAAATTGAATGTCTTAAGTTGTAATATCACCTTTGAACTTGAGCGCCGGGTTAGGACCAATGATGATAGATCCATATCCTTAAACACTCTTTCCTAATCTTTCACCACTTTGACTATCCAACATCCTGACCTTCTTGACATAACATCCACCAACTTGAACCAAGGTATTTATACCTTTCCCAATGACTATGCCCTTGCTTGTTACCTAAATGCAATTGAGACTATGAGGACTTCCATCAGTGAACTGAGCATTAGCTTGACAAAGTCAGACATCAAGTATCTTAGTCAGAAAAATAAGAATAATAATAAAAAGAAAAGGAGTTCTGAGGGTGAAAACCACTTTGTGACAGTCTTAGAATCTACAAAAGTAAAAATAAAAGACGTATCCGAAGGTGAAAACCTCTCTAAGGCACCTAAGGATGAGATATTTGATGTCCTTCTAAGTCATTTATAGGATAGATCTCTAGTTATAATTGAGCCCACTCAATCTATCAATTTGGGAATAGCAGAAGAACCACAGTTGATCCATGTAGCACAATCTTTATCAGAAGAAGAAAAGCAAAAATTTACAACATTCTTAATAGAGAAAAAGATCAACTTTGCATGGAAATATTTAGATATGCCAAGGTTGGATCTTGATCTTATAATGCACCATTTATCTATAGCTCTGAATGTTAAACCTGTTAAGCAAAAATTGAGAAAGATGCATCCACATGTTGCACTCTTGGTAAAAATTGAATTAGAGAAGCTCCTAAAAGCTGGATTTATCTGAAATATTGATTATGCAGAATGGATCTCTAATATTGTACATATTTCTAAACCAGAAAAATCAATAAGAGTGTGCATAGATTTCAGAGATGTAAATAAAGCATGCCCTAAGGATGATTTTCCACTACCTAACATTGATATGATAGTGGACATGACTACGGGTTTTGCAATGTATTCTTTAATGGATGGTTTTTCTAGATATAATTAGATCAAAATTGCTCCAGAGGATCAAGAGAAAATTGCTTTCACATGTGCATGGGGTACCTTCTATTGGAATGTCATGCCATTTGGGCTTAAGAATGCTGGTGCTACATATCAGAGAGCTATGACATCTATTTTTCATGACATGATGCACTGAACTATGGAGGATTATGTTGATGATACTTTAGCAAAATCTATGATTAGAGCTGAACATTTAAATGACTTGAGCAAAATACTAGACAGAATGGAAAAATTTAGTCTTAGACTAAATCCTAATAAGTGTGCTTTTGGTGTCACTTCTGGAAAGCTCTTAGGCTACATTGTTTCAAAGAAAGGAATTGAGGTAGATCTAGCTAAAGTAAAGTCTATAATGGAGATGCAACCCCCGAAGAATATTGGTCAAATGAGAACATTACAAGGGAGAGTTCAATCTATTAGATGCTTCATATCTTAGCTAGTAGACATATCACAACCTTTTACAAAGACATTACATAAAGGTGTGACATTTGCATGGAGCGAGGAATGTGAAAATAATTTTGATCATATCAAGAAGTATCTATCAAATCCTCATATCTTGATGCCTCCTATTCAAGGGAATCCATTGATCTTATATGTCTCCATAATAGATACGTCACTGGGGGCATTGCTTACACAACATGATGAGAGTAAAAAGGAAAGAGCTATATACTATATCAATCTAACATTGGTGGCATATGAAAAGAACTATTCTATGATTGAAAAGGCTTGTATAGCTGTGATCTTTGCATCACAGAAACTGAGACATTATATGTTGGCTCATACCATACATTTAGTAGCTAAGATTGATCCACTAAAGTACCTACTAAGCAAAGCTGCCCTCACAAGTAGATTAGCCAAATGGGTCATGCTCTTAAGTCAATTTGACATTGAATATGTTGAAAGAAAAGCTATTAAAGGCCAAGTTATTGCTAATCAATTAGTAGATGCACCTTTGTTTGATGACACACCAATGCAAATGGAATTTCCAAATTCCTCTATCATGAATCTCTCTTCTCAAGAATGCCAATTGTTCTTTGATGGCTCCTATACACAGAATGGATCCGGAGCATGCATCTTGTTTATCACTCCTCAACGATACTCCATTCCTAAGGCATTTAAAATCAAATTTCCTTATACAAATAATATTAAATGGTATGAAAATAGCAATTGAGTGGAGGGTAATAGAATTACACATTCATGGAGACTCACAACTTGTAATCCATCAAGTCAATGATGTGTACCAAACTAAGGATGAAAAGATCATTCCATACAAGAGAATGGTAGATGATCTCAAGAAATATTTCATATATATCACCTTTGAGAAAATACCTAGAATAGAGAATAAGGTTGTTGATGCAATGGCAACATTATCTACTTTATTATAGTAGCCTAAACATGAGCTATGCTATGAGTTCCTGGTGGAAGCACTATCTTATCCTGCATATGACTCCCCTGATACCCATATGATCTACACCGTTGTGGGTCATGATTCCTCCTGCTATAAAAACCTATTCTCCTATCTCAAAGACCAAATCATACCCAATACCTTCAACCACCATGAAAAGAGATACCTTATCCATAATGCCTCCTGATATGTCATCATTGGTCATGATCTTTACAAACATAGTCTAGATGGTATGCCACTTAGATGTTTAGAATGGGAATAGTCTTAACATGCATTAGAGGAAGTCCATGATGGTATTTGTGGGTCACACTCAAATGGTTTAACACTAGCTTGAAAACTTATTAGGGATGGGTACTATTGGCCTAAAATGGAGAAAGAGTCTATCAAGTTTGCTAAGAACTATCAAAAGTGCCAAGTGCTTGGCAATTTAATTCATGCTCCAGGGAGAGATCTAATTCCCTTCACTACTCAATGGCTTTTTCACCAATGGGCATTTGATCTTATAGGATCCATACATCCTCATTCTTCTAATGGGCATACTCACATTATTACAGCTACAGATTATTTCATGAAATGGGTAGAGGCAGTCCCTTTGACACAAGCAACTGGTAAGCAAATAACTATGTTCATCTTGAACTACATCATATGCCGGTATGGTATTCCACATTCTATAGTCATAGATAATGGTGGACAATTTAAGAACAAAGACTTGGATGATTTATGTGCCAAATTCAAGATTACACAACATTGGTCATCTATCTACTATCCTCAAGGAAATGGACAAGCAGAGGCTTCAAACAAGAATCTATTGAAAATCTTGCACCATATAGTTAATAAAACAAGAAGAGACTGGCATCTCATGATCAATCCAACTCTCTGGGCCTACAAAAAAAGTATCAAAATGCCTACTGGGGCTACACCTTTCACTTTAGTTTATGGTTCTGAAGCGGTACTACCTATTGAGGTTGAAATCCCATCACTAAGAATCAGAATGCATGGTCTAGTAACTAATGATGACTACAGAGTGTCTAGGTTGCAAGAACTTGAACTACTAGATGAGCACAGACAAGTAGCATATGATCATCTTAGAGTATATCAGAAGAGAATGTCTAGAGGCTACAACAAGAAAGTTAGACACAGAGAATTTCAGGTTGGCGATCTAGTCTTGAGAGAGAATCCTAAAAATCAATCACATAGAGAGCGCAAGGGGAAGTTTGAACCCAACTGGTTGGGTCCCTTTGTAATCACTGCTACTTTTAGCTTTGGTGCCTATCAACTCTCAATGGCTGAAGGAGAATAGCTCTGAGAACCAACAACATTCTCCATCTGATGAAATTCTACGCCTAAGGCATTCATTCTATGGTAAAATGTCTTGAAAAAATCTTTAAAATTTGAAAAAGTCCTAAAAAAATGAACATCTTGGTGAAAACCTAGCAATGGATTCCTTGATGATTCACAAAAAAAGTAAAAAATATCAAAAGTACAAAAAAAATGGCAAAATGAAAAATACAAAACAATGAGAAAAAGAAAAAGTGCCTTGGTGAAAACCTGGAAACAGGTACCGTGGTAGCAAAAATAGAATCTCTACCAAGATGGTGAAAACCCGACAAATGGGCACCACTTGTTCAAACTGGTCCATCTATCAATGCAATCTTGGTCTTTCCCAACTTTCAGTCTTGCTTTAGTTTTTACATATCTCTTGGTTTGTTCCCGCATTCCTATTTTCAATAAGTTGATCTATACACCAATCAGCTCAAGCATCTGTATCCTATCAATGCCTAACACTTGGGGGCAATCAATGTCATATCCTATGGTCTCTAGTATACCTCAGATGAGTTATATCCAGTCAGAGTCCTTTGAAGCTTCATTTGAGTCTGTCTATCTGTCTCATCTCTAGAAAGGATTTTGCATCTACAATGACACAATCAAATATCAAACTAAAAATAATCTATGCTTATTACATGCTTTTATCTCCTTGTATGCTTACTGATTCACATTGATATTTTTTCATATTGTGTCCCTTCGAGCTCTTTGATGATGTCCTTGATAGGATTTAGGGAGTGATGACTAGGGACATAATCTTTTCTTTGTTTTCTTCTTAGATGTGAAAATCTAACAACTTTGGAAATTTTTTATTGAAATGGTGTTCGTATGTAAGAGCCTCTATCTCGAATTGGATGGCCATGAGTACCTCAACCATTGATACCTAGAAAATTCAAGGAAGTTTGATCTAACTATTGTCTTTTGAGTGATTTCTTACTCCTACTGTGAAACAAGATCTTACTTAAGGATGTGAACAATAAAGGGTCACTACGGGTAATTCACACTAGATTTAAAATGATCTCTTGACTGCTTGATGTGTTTGTTATGCAAGGCGTATTCTGGTCATCACGACGTCTATGTTCTGATGCTTATACAAATTGCTATATCAAAATGGACATGATATTCAGGTCATCCTGGCATTTGTGCCTTGGTGCTTATATCTAATTTGACATTCTGAAAATACAATCAATATTCATATGTCCATGGTTGCCTAACCAGTGGGCATTGTATTGATTCTTGCGCATACAAATTAGTATTCATATGTCTATGGTTTTTATAAACTAGTGGGTATTGTATTGATTTATCCAGTTACCTAAAAAACTCAATGATGACAAATGATCGACACATGATCAGTGACTAGGTCCTAGGTCTTACGTTTGCATTTTATTTTGCATGAAATTTTACATTTTTCACTTTGCATGATCTCATAAATTTCTTGAACACTTAAATGATTCTTCAAAACCAAAAATGCTAAACATGACACAAGGACTGAGCATTGTATGAAGGTTTCTCCAATGAAGCAGCAAGTAGAATCCTTTTTCGTGATCAAAATCAAAATCTGAGATCATTCATATTATTAACTACTTGCATAATCGACCTTCAATCATCACAGAAATCTAGAATTCAAATTAACTAATTATATTACATCTGTAATACCCCAAAAATGGGCTATAGGTTCATTAACCTCCTATATCAACAAATCGAACAAAATCGACATCGAAGTCCTAACCTAAGGCACATCTGCACATCATTGATCCTAATTGATTATCTTAAAATCTGCATCGAGGAATATTCCTAGCAATATTTCTAATTATCTTAATTATCTTTAATTTAATAATTATTTGGCGATAAATCACATTTATCCTAAGTTTGATTAATTGAATATTTTCATATTTAATTAATTAGATTTAATATTTGCCACTTAATTGTTTAATTAAATTTAATTCTATCTCTTATTAATTGTATTATTTAATTTTGACAATAAATCCAATATCCTATGAATAATTGATTAAATTCTTATTTAATTGATTAAAGCAAGTTGTCATTATTTAATAATATAGTTTTTAATAAAATTTTGATTAAATAATTGATTAACCCATAAATCAATTGTTTTATTTTTAAAATCAGTTAAGTTGAGCATAAATCACTTTATTTATTTATTAAATCATAATTATCCATGTGCACACTCAAGGACCAGTTAAACTCAAAATTGGAAAATCAATGCAAGTTGTTAGCTTTTTGAAACTCAACATCTTTTTGAGTTTTAAAATTGATCTAAACTTCTAATTCGAGTTGAACTGTGCTTTTGCATGATTTTTGTGACTTAATTATCTTTATTTAAAAATAACTCAAAAATCAACTTGAGTTATTTGAGTGATTTATGGCTTTTTCTCATGCACCTCCAAAGCCCTGGATTTCTATAAAATCAAGGCTTCAGCTCATCTCTCAATCATCTCTCAAATTTGCATCCACAACATCTCATATTTTTGCACAACTACGCTGTCGAATCAGAGACTGAAGAATCAACTTGCGAATTCAAAGCTTTGTGAGATCAATTTCAATTGCATATCATAGCATAGAATTTCATAGCTTTTCATATCATTGTTAGATAGATCAATTCATAGCATATCAATTTCATCTAGCATAGATTTCATATCAGATTAATCATTCTTATTGCATAGAAAATACCAAAAAAATAGATTAATTGCATTCATATTTCATATTCAAATCAATTGCATTCAAATCCTTCATTTAGGTGTCGTCTAGGTCACTGATCTCGATAACAATCTGAGAACATTAATCTCACACCTATTAGAAGATAGTAAATCGCTTGGTTAGATTAGATTTCAATTTTGCATGATTTGATTATAGCTAACCTCTAATGTTTTACTGAGTGTTGTTTCTACAGATCAGGTACAATTTTCACACACACAACATCAAACTATCAAAATTTCAACTTGGTCAACCATGGTCAACTCATGGTCAAACCTAGTCAAACTTGGTCTTCTGGACCTCTAAACGATGCAGAATGCATTCTCGAACGTGTATAACCACTTCTCAAATCAATTAACATGCTTCTAAACTATATATACTGACTTTCTTGTTAGATTTCTATTTTCATCCCGAAGGGGGCATGGTATTGCACATCATTCAAAGTCTGTAACTCAATTCTGTCAATCAATCTTTCCTCAATAATCAAGACAACAACCATGTCTAGTTGTTGATTCATCTAAAGTCCTCATCTCTTGGAGCAAATCTATCATCTCTTAGGGCATATTAGATTCATCTAGTATCCAAATCTATCTTGTAAACTGTATCATCTTTTTGTAACTATTGGTTCATTAGTGTTATCTCCTTGGTTCTTCGTAACTGATGGGTTCAGGATGTGATACCAATATAATTCATACAAGGACATTGAGGTTTGGAATTGGTCACTAACTTCTTCGCAATCATAAGGTTCAGAATCAGGTGTTTTGGCACTTTTTCGTAATCATCGGTTCATTGTTGATATAGCTAGCATCATCTTGATTCTTGGTCATTCTAGCCCCGATTTGATATCTTTCTCTCTTTAATCTTTCGAATCAGTTCCATATGTATATCAAACACAGACTATTCTTTGAACCACTATGCTTTCCACAGTGATTCAAAGAGGGGCAAAATGTAATACCCCAAAAATGGGCTATAGGTTCATTAACCTCATACATCTTCAATTCGAATGAAATCGACATCAAAGTCCTAACCTAAGGCACATCTGCACATTATTTAATCCTAATTGATTTTATCCTAAATTTTGCATCGGGGAATATTCCTAGCAATATTTCTATTTATCCTAATTATCTTTAATTTAATTATTATTTGGCGTAAATCTTATTTATCCTAAAGTTTGATTAATTGAATATTTTGAATATTTAATTAATTAGATTTAATACTGCCACTTAATTATTTAATTAGATTTAATTAAATTATTCTTAAAATTGTATTATTTAATTTTGACAATAAATCAAAAATCTTGTGACTAATTGATTAAATTCTTATTTAATTAATGAAAGTCAATTGTCAATATTTAATAATATAGTTTTAGAATAAAGTTTGATTTAATAATTGATTAACCCATAAATCAATTGTTTTAATTTCAAAAATTAGTTAAGTTGAGGATAAATCACTTTATTTATTTAATTAATTCATAATTAATTGTGCACATTCAAAGATTAGTTAAACTCAAAATCAAGAAATCAATGCAAGTTGTTAACTTTTGGAAACTCAACACTCTATTTTGAGTTCAAAGCTAATCTAAACTTCTGATTTGAGTTAAAAAGTTGTTCTTGCATGCTTTTGCATGATTTTGTGAGTTAATTATTTTTGATTTCCTGATAACTCAAAAATCAACTTGAGTTCATCAAGAGTGATTTATGGCTTTTCTCATGCACCTCCAAAGCCCTGAATTTTTATAAAATCAAGGCTTCAACTCTTCTAAAAGGATCCACGAAATTGCATCCTCACGTAAATTGGTGATCGAAGAACCTATCTTTGTGAATCAAAGTTGTTGTGAGATTTTCATTATTTTTGAGCATTCATATCATTTAGCATATCAATTCTTACATTAATTGCATATCATATCAGTTTTTCATATAGAATAGATTCATATCAGTTTCCTTCATCTTATTGCATAGAAAATATAAAAATATAGATTAAATTTGCATTCATATAGTTTTCATTCTTTGCATTCAAATCCTTTGTTTAGGTGTTGCATTGTCACTGGTCTCGGTCTGATCTGAGAGTCTCATACTCGCACCTACTAGAAGGCAGTAAATCACCTGGTTAGTTTAGTTTCCATTTCATTGCACGATTTTGGTTTTTGGCTAACCTCTAATGTATTACTAAAGTGTTGTGTCTACAGCTAGGTACAAAATTCACACACACACATCCATTATATGTTTTTTCATTTTGAAGTTATTGGTAAATTTAATCAGACCTGTGGTTGAATTATTAGGTTACCTATTTGTACTAATTCACCTGCTTCCCCTCTCAGTACCATCAAATACTTGTTGGAGATTAACCAACAAGCTAGTGTTGACTGTATGTTTGTCATTGATGACAACATATGGTAAGTAGCATGCATTGAAGACTTATGCAGTAAGATTTGAGTATATATTGCATGGACATGTTATAAGCATGATATCATGGATGTAGAAGTTAACTATTAGTATAGATAGTTATATAGCAGCTTGTGTCAGCAGTGTTCCTGACAGAGTTACAGGTAGTGTTCGATGAATGATTGTTCGTAAAGTTATAATGAAGCCTTGTGTGTTTGGATATGTGATGGAGACATGTTAGTGATGTTACGTTCATGGATGCAGAGTCTGATGATCAGTAGAAGTGAAGTTATGCAGTCGCTATTCAGTAGTAGTAGTTTCCTATGTTTATTCAGAAGAGCCGATAGAGATTATATTGGTTCTGGAGTTGTGCCTATCATTTTGGTATGTGCCCTTGGATTAGTGCTTGGAGAAGAGTTATTAATGTTTAGTTAAGAGTGCATGATATAATTCAACTTGTGGAGAAAGTTTCAATTACTTTGGTAGAGTCGACAGTGTGTAGCGTGCGTCTACACTTATTAATATTGGATAGGTCCCAGATTGTGTTGTGTGCTTAGTAGAGCCAATAGGATTATTATTGGAGTATGCTATGGTTTCTCTAATATGATTTTAAGGTGGTTCTAACAAGCTAACTTGATTATATCATTTAGAGGAAGGATATTTATAGGTAGTCATTTGTAATTGCTAAAGTGTGGTTTAGAGTTGATTGTAAAGAGTAGAGCAAAGTGTACAAAGTGTTGAGCCATCAGAAGAAGGTCTATGTGACCAAGTAAAGTACTTGTGCTATACATTGGAATTGATCCAGATAGTAGGTCAAAGCATAGTTCACCAAGATCTAGATATAGTGTGTATCTATTATTCAGAAGGTTGTAACCTTCACCCATTTGAGCAATGTGGTCTCAGATAGTGGGTCCTCACCCCTAACAGGGTTTATTGTAAAAAACTCCTAACAGGGTTAAGGATCTTCTAACAAGGATCATAATACATTAGTGCTAATTATTAATGGGTGTTAATTACCATTGAGGTTTTTACCTATTTGGGTTTCCCCATAACCAAAATATTGGTTTTATGTTCAAGTGTTCTTTCATTATGTTTATGCTTTATGTTTAAGTATACTTAATTGGATAAAGAATTGAAACTTGTAGATAACTGATACACCCCACCCCACCCCTCTCAATTATCTCTTGGGACTATTCTTAACAATTGGTATCAGAGCCAAGTGCCTCAGAGAGAAATTTTAATAGCTTGAGGTTGATCAGATGGCATTCTTTAGAAAAGATAATCCTAAGTTTGATGGAGAGAATTATCTTGATTGGAAGAACAAGATGATGACACATTTGCAGTGCATTGCTTTTGAAGTTTTTGAAGTGGCTATCAAGGAAGTTGAGATCCCCTCTCTAGCATATCATGCAAAGGATGATGCTATAAGCAAGTAGAAGGATTTGTTCGATTAGAATGCAATAGCAAAAGAAGCCCTTATCAGTGCCCTATCTGATAGTGATTTTTCAAAGGTGACAAAAATAGACAACCTACAAGATATGGAAGCATCTAGAAGACATGTTTAAAGGAGATAAACAAGAAAAGGATGCACGTAAAAAAACTTGGAAGAAATGATACAATGCATTAGAGATGCTACCTGAAGAGAACATCAAAGCTTACAACCAAAGGATTAATGAAGCAGTTGTAGGAATCAGGAACAATGGTGGAGAGATCTCAAAAGAAGACATTATGGATAAATTGATGACTACTCTCACAGCATATTATGAAAAAAAGATCAACATACTTGATGAGACCATGTAGCTTACATAAAATTTCAAAATAGAGACCTTGATTTGCAAAATTTCAGCTTTTGAGATTTCAAGATTGATGACAGAACCTAAAAGTGAAATAGCCTTCAAAGCATCAGTCCATGGTAAGAAATCTACAAACACCTCTGGTAATTTTTATGATGATGATGAGGAGAAAACACTAGATGATTTCATTTCTATGATTGCTAAAAGAGAAAAGAAAGGAAAAGGAAAATATGAAGGTTAATTACCATTCAAATGCTTTTCATGTAATAAGACCGGTCACTTTGCATCTAAGTGTCCTACAATAGTTAAAAAGTTCAACAATAACTACAAGCGTAAGTATACAAAGGAATGCTACTATGTTGGAGATGGAGTTTCAGATGAAGAATCAGAAGAAGAGGAGATTGGATTCATTGCTCTTGAAGATGAAAAGAATTCACAAGAGTTAGCATTGATTTCACAAGCAGACATCAGGACAGATTGTATCATTGACAATGGTTGCTCACATCACATGACAGGTGACAAAGATAGATTTGTTCATTTGGATAGATACAAAGGAGGCATGGTCAAATTTGGAGATAACACTCCTAAACCTATCATTGGTAGAGGATCCATCATCTTGGATGGAAATAATAGTACTGATGATGTTCTTTGTGTTGATGGTTTGAAACATAACCTATTGAGTGTTGGGCAGTTTCTTGACAAAGGCTACAGATTGGAGTTCAATAGAAACAAGTGTATCATTAACAACAAGGAAGGAAAAATAATTGCATCAAGATCAAAGACTAAAGGTAATGTGTTTTAGCTTAATCTAGAAGCAAGTTGTTTTGTTTCTAAAGTAGATGACAGTTGGCTATGGCACAAAAGACTATGTCATATCAATTTTGATAAAATAGTTAAGATCAGTAATATTAAGGTAGGTAGAGACCTACCTTGCATAGCAAAGCTAGTTGATACTATATGCAGGGAATGTGTAATGGGAAAGCATGTGAGGAATTCATTTAGGAGCAAGCGTAATTCAACAGAGAACAAACTGGATCTGATTCATACAGACCTATGTGGACCAACTCAAACAAGATCATATTGTGGTGAAAGGTATTTCATTTTGTTTGTAGATGATTATTCTAGAATGATGTGGGTTGCATTCTTGAAAGATAAGTCAAAAGCATTTGAGAAGTTCAAAATATTCAAAGCTAAGGTTGAGAATGAATCTAGACTTAAGATAAAATGTCTAAGGTCAGATAGAGGAGAATTCACCTCTGATAGATTCTATGAGTACTCTGAAGAACATGGCATAAAGAGATAGTTAAGTGCACCTAGAATACCTCAATAGAATGGGATTGTAGAGAGAAGAAACCAGATTATCCTTGACATAGCGCACACCATCATGATTGAAGGATAAGTTGCGCATACCTATTGGAGAGATGCAATCAATATAGTAGTCTATATAATCAATAGAATACAATTAAGGACTGGCACTGACAAGACACCTTATGAGCTATGGTTTGGTAATGTTCCCATAGTGAAATACTTCAAAATCTTTGGAAGCAAGTGCTACATCAAGAGGGATGAAGCAGTAGGCAAGTTTGATGCAAGAAGTGATGAAGGTATTTTTCTTGGTTACTCTACTAAAATTAAACCTTATAGATGTTTTAACTTAAGATTGAAGAAGATCATTGAAAGTTCTCATGCTAAGATTGATGAGAAGTTTATGATTCAAGAAAGATATCATGATTACTCACCTATGATTGAAGATGAACCTAGACCCTCCACTAGTGAGATGGTTGTTGAAGACATGTTTGATGGTATCAATGTATTGTTCAATGACCCTAAAACAAGTGAAGAAGAAACTCAAAAGGAAGATGAGACAGTATCACCTAAAGTTCCAAATTTTACATCTAGAAACCATTCCAAGAATGACATCATTAGAGATTAGAGTGGAAAAGTCTTAACAAGATCATAAGAAAAGAATTCAGCTAGAAATGAGGTAGTATGTTTACTATCTCAGATTGAACCTTTAAGTGTTAAAGATGCATGTAATGATTCAAATTGGCATGATGCTATGAAAGAAGAACTAGATCAGATTATTAAGAATGACACTTGGGAACTGGTCCCAAGACCTAGTGATAAGAATGTGATTGGAACAAAGTGGATATTCAAAAACAAGATGAATGAGGATGGTACAGTAGTAAGAAATAAAGCAAGGTTAGAATGTAAGGTATATGCACAAAGAGAAGGCATTGATTATTCAGACACATTTGCACCTGTGAGTAGATTAGAAGCTATTAAGTTGTTTCTAGCTTATGCAATAATCAAAAACTTCAAAGTCTATCAGATGGATGTCAAGTCAACATTCTTGAATGGAGATTTAAAAGAAGTATACATTGAGTAGCCAGAAGGATTCACCTTATTAGAAAGACCTGATATGGTATGTAGATTGAAGAAGGCCCTCTATGGACTTAAGCAAGCCCCTAGAGCATGGTATGAGAGACTAGATGGATATCTCACAAAGATTGGATTCAAGCAAGGAGCAGCAGACTGTAATCTATTCATAAGAGAGACATCTGAAGGTTTACTACTTGTAGTTATATTTGTTGATGACATTATCTTTGGAGGTAATGACAAACTTAGTGTTGAATTCTCTAAGGAGATGCAAAGTGAATTTGAGATGAGCATGATTGGACCTATCAAATACTTTTTGGGAAAAGATAGAGAAAGGTATTTTCATTAATCAGTCCAAGTATATGAAAGAGATATTAAAGTAATTCAAGATGGATGATTACAAGCCAGTAGGGAAACCTATGATAACTAGATGCAAGCTTACAAAAGAAGATGATTCACCAATAGTAGATATAAAACTGTACAAGTCTATGATTGGAAAACTTATTTATCTTACTCAGACTAGACCTGATATTTCCAATGCAGTTGGCATAGTTGGAAGATTTGCAGCAGAGCCTAAGCAAAGTCACATCATGGTAGTAAAAATAATATTCAGATACTTGCAAGGCACTATATACTATGGTCTATGGTATCCCAATTCAAAAAATGTTGAGCTTCATGTATATACTGATGCAGATTGGGTGGGATGCGTTGATGATAGAAAGAGTACATCAGGAGGAGCAGTTTTTCTTGGTGACAAACTTGTCACTTGAACAAGAAAGAAGAAAAATTATATCTCTCAGTCAACAGTAGAAGCGGAGTATGTTGTAGCAGCCCTAAATTGTTCTACAATTGTTTGGATCAAGCAAATGATAAAAGATTTTGGAATTCAAATTGACTATCCTATTGTTATTCATTGTGATAACACTAGCACTATCAATATGTCAAAGAACCCTATGATGCATGCAAAGACAAAACACATTGAGATCAAGTATCACTTCCTAAGAGAGAAAGTAGTAGAAAAAGAAGTTAAGTTGGACTATGTGAGTAATAAAGATTAGCTAGCAGACATATTCGCAAAGCCCTTGCCAAAGGATACTTTTAAGTATTTCAAGGAGAAGTTGTGAGTAATTCCCTTCCCTAATTCTGCCTAGAAGAAAGAAGAAAGAGCATCAATCCTCAGGGACTGATGGATGGTTGACTACTCTACCTAAGGAGTAGTACCAGTGCTTAAACTATTTGTCACCCTTTTCCATTGATGTCAAAGGGGGAGTAATATATAGTCATGAAAAATGGAAGTAAAAGAAGGAGTAATATACTAAGGGGGAGTAGTATTCAGTTATGGAAGTGGTTCAGTTGAGGAAATGGAGAATGTTGAAGAATATTGTAGTATATGGAGGATTCATCCTTGGGGGATTTTTGAAGAGGAAATGGAGAATGTTATAAAAGAAATGTTCATTTGGGTTGGTGGTGTTTTTCATTCCATATGTTTTCATCAATGCCAAAAGGGGAGATTGTTGGAGATTTAGCAGCAAGCCAATGCTAACTATATCTTTGTCATTGATGACAACATATGGTAAGTAGCATGCATTGAAGACTTATCTATTAATCTTTGAGTATATGTTGCATGGACATGTTATCAGCATGATATCATGGAGGCCGAGGTTAACTCTTATTACAGATAGTTATATAGCAGCTTGTGTCAGCAGTGTTCCTGATAGATTTACAGGCAATGTTCGATGAATGATTGTCTATATAGTTATCATGATGCCTTTCATGTTTGGATATGTTATGGAGACATGTTATTGATGTTACATTCATGGATGAAGAATCTGATGATCAGTAGAAGTGAAGTTATGTAGTCTCTATTCAGCAGTAGCAGTTTCATATATTTATTCAGAAGAGCCGACAGAGATTATATTGGTTCTAGAGTTGCACCTATCATTTCGGTATGTGCCCTTGGATTAGTGCTTAGAGAAGAGTTATTAATTTTTAATTAAGAGTGCGTGATATAATTCATCTTGTGGAGAAAGTTTCAGTTACTTTGGTAGAGCCAACAATGTGTAGCGTGCGTCTACACTTATTAATATTGGACAGGTCCCAGATTGTGTTGCATGCTTAGTAGAGCCGACAAGATTATTATTAGAGTATGCTATGGTTTCTCTAATATGATTTCAAGGTGGTTCTAACAAGCTGACTTGATTATATCATTTAGAGGAAGGATATTTATAGGTAGTCATTTGTGATTGCTAAAGTGTGGTTTAGAGTTGATTGTAAAGAGCAGAGTAGAGTGTGTGAAGTGTTGAGCCATCAGAAGAAGGTCTATGTGACCAAGTAAAGTACTTGTGCTATACATTGGAACTTATCCAGATAGTAGGTCAAAGCATAGTTCACCAAGATCCAGATATATTGTGTGTCTATTATTCAGAAGGTTGTAGCCTTCACCCATTTGAGCAGTGTGCTCTCAGACAGTGCGTCCTCACCCCTAACAGGATTAATTGTAAAAGACTCCTAACAGGGTTAAGGATCTTCTAACAAGGATCATAATGCACTAGTGAAAATTATTAATGGGTGTCAATTCCCACCGGGGTTTTTACCTATTTGGGTTTCCCCATAACCAAAATATTGGTGTTATGTTCAAGTGTTCTTTCATTGTGTTTATGTTTTATGTTTAAGTATACTTAATTGGATAAATAATTGAAACTTGTAGATGACTGATTCACCCCTCCCACCCTCTTAGTTATCTCTTGGGACTATTCCTAACAATACTAACAATTGATATCAGAGCTCTAGTCCTCTTGATGATAAGACTAATAGCTTGAGAGAAAGATCCACAATCATGGATAATTAAAGGTATGAGATACAACTTGAGAATGCACACAAGATGATCAATGAATTGTAGGAAAAACTAAAGAAGTCACTTGTCAAAAGAAGAAAACTTACTGAGCAATTGAATGAAAGGTAGGATTACATTGAGAAACTATCTAGAGGTAGTATGTCTAAATAATCCAAGGAAGTAATTACATATCTGATGGATAAAAACAAGAGTCTTAAAGAAGAAGTGTAAATTATGAAAAGAGAACTTGAAAGTCAGTCTATCAAGCTGAAGATGCAAGGAAATCTGTTGAAGATGCCAAGAAGTTGTTGAAGATGCACTGAAGGAAAGGGAGGGAAAAAATTTAGGATATCTCAAGAGAATTATATCATGCATGTTCACCTTCATGACACAATTGAGGAGAACCAACAAAATTTGAGCAAAAATGAAAGGCTTAGAGAGGAAAATGAGAAATTAAAGAAGGAAGTGCAAACTAAGAAAGAATCAAATGAAAAGTTGAAGCAATACAATGGAAGCTTTCAAAATATTGATGGACAATTGAAGAGCCAAAGAAGACACAAAGAAACAAATGGTCTTGGTTACACTAGTCAAGGAACATTTGAAATTGGTCAATCATCTAAATTTGAACCTGAGAAGCCACAAGATGAGAAGGTAGATCCAAGCAATTCAGGTAAGAAACCTAATAGGCCTACTTGTTATAATTGTGAAAATCCTAGTCATACTAAAATGTGTGTAGGATAAAACTGGTGAATAAACCATATTATTTTGATGGTTATTGCTATAATTTTCATAAGTATGGTCATACTACTTATGAGTGTAGATCTAGATCTAGCAGTAGATCCAGAGGTGGTAGATTTGATAGATATTGTTATGCATGTAACAAATGTGGACATAAATTTGAGGATTACATGTCTAAAGTGTATGTTCCTATGTCTCCAGTCAAACTGGTAAGCCCTCATGGAAGGGAAAGACAATTCAATTTCACATGCTCAGTATGTGGTAACTATGGTCATCTAGCTATGAATTGTAGAATGAGAATACATATAGGAAATACTAGACCTTGGAGGTCCACTAGTATGGCATTCTTTTTCTTCCATAGGATTGGTCACCTTGTAAGCGATTATCAATTCAAGAACCGGTCACCCAATCGATCAAAAGATAGGAAGGGAAAGAAAATTGTCAATGTTGAGGAAGATGGTTGTGAGATGAAGAAGATTTGGTGGAAGGCAAGAGATAACATGAAGAGGTCAAGTCATCTAAAGGGAATTCACCACCCTCTAGTGTAGAATATTAATGAAAATCTTTTACTGGTCCCCTTGATTCAAGATCGATAAGATCTATATGCACATTATGGTGTAAATTACTATTATTTTGGTTTTGGTAAAGACTTTGAGGTTGTTAGTGATTCTATGTCAACCACACTAAGATTTCATGGTGTATACCTATTTTATATTTGCTATAGTAGTTGAATGTGTGCCAACCAATGGATATGTTTTAACTAATGACATGACACTATTCCTACCATTGGAATGCAATGAATATTTTCTAAAGGCTAAATAAGGTTAAAGTGAGTTCATTTGTCACTTTAATTTCTTACACATACTTCTAAAGTTTCTAAAAGTGATCTGAAGAGACCATTTCTAGTGATCAGTGAAATTAAGAGCAGTGAATTGAGATAGCTTTCAAAAACTCTATTTGATAAAGCTAGAAGTATTTTTATAGTTTATGATAAGATTTAGGAGTATTTTCTAAAGTGAATCATGGCAATATTTGTAGATACCCTTGTTCTGTTTGACATTGTTGAAGAGCCACAACCTATATTCAAGATGCATCTAATGAAGGCAAGAGAGAATGATAAGATCATTGAATTATCTTCCATATTACCTAGAGTTGTATTAATCAAGGATATCTGATCATATATACATTTCAAAATTGATGAACTAGGAGCGGATGTTATTAAAAATGAATATGAAGGATTGTGTGAGAATGATGTGCTAAAGGATGAGTACAAGTACTTGAAGATGAAATTTTTTTCCTATGTAGTTGATATACCTAGTGTATTTCATCATGAATGGATTTGATATGTTTTGAGATGAGTGCATGATTAATTTATGTGGCTGGATAGACCACACAAGATCATGAAGGAAATCATTCATAGAGTAATTATATTTTGTACTACCAATGAGTCAACTACCCTAAGGATGATTACTTCTAATTTGGTTACCTAGTTAATAAAATCAAAATTGTACTACTGATGTATGATAATCAATGACATAAAAGATAAGGAGGTTAGATTTTCATCTATGGTCATTGGATATAGATTTTACCAATCAAGTCATCTAAATAGTGTACCTGGTGGATCAATTCATGTTGCCTACCAAATGGTGGAGGAGGATGTGATATATGATCTATGTGAGATGTTGAGGAGTTAATTCATGGTAAATATGGATAAGAAACAATCATTCAATTATGGATCTATCTTGGTATGTATCTTCTTTTATCTACAAAATCATTTTCCTCGTAGAGGTGCAATTCAATGGGCTACAAATAGACCAGTGGTAGCACAGATAAGTGAATTCATTAAAGAATTAGGAAATAACTTTGATAATTTTATGTGGGGTTAATTTAAGGATTTCCAAACTAGAATGCATAAAAGAGAAAGAATACCAATCATTATTGTAGATTAATATAAAGAACACATATGTTTTCTTGTTGATACTAATAGTTGTGTTTTGTAAGCGGTGCAACCAAGAACATGTTGGGTGCCTTCCATGGGTTATGAGGTAGATAGTGATCTAGTGAGACTTCATATAGTTTCACTATTGTCTAAACCTATAGATGCTACCACACCTAGGTTTGGAACATATGAACAAGTTGTTCCAAAGATTTAGATTGAACTAAAGAAACTGGTGATACAGAGGTAGACAAGGAGAATGATTGAGAAGCTGACAAAGATTGTTGAAAACATAGAGGTTAGAACTTCTACTACTGAAGCTATTGATGTTGATGAACCAAGACAAGTTAATCCCACTACATCTGCAAAGGCGGAGGAGACATCAGCAATGAAGAAAACCTATAAGAGGAAGAAAAGAAATTCTAATGAGAGTATTGAGTTCAATAAGTAGAAAGAGACTATGGAACATGAAGAATCTAGAACTGATTCAGACAAAGAAGTGAAGAAGTTGAAAGAGAGCAGTAAGAAGAAAGCCCCTACTATTGATTTCATTGTCAAGGACATAATGGAGAATGGTAGAATGGGTAGTGTTGCAAGAAGATATGAATTTTGTAGTGATAAAGAAAAAAGAAAGTTGGAGGAAGAAATCTTATGGAGCTTGCACAAATTCTACAATTCTAGGTCCTACCTAAATAACTATTCAAGTCATTTGATGGAATATAGAAAGAAACACTTAAGTTGGATAGAGAGATCATGGAGAGAGAAATTATGTAAGTAAATTTTGAATTGAAACTTGAGGATGCAAAGATAATGGTTGAAGCCTATTGTTAGGATTTCAAGATTAGAAATAGAGATGAAAGAATACTTGTTGGAGAGGCACAAAGTGTACATGATGAAATGGTGGAGATATGGAGGAAAAAGTTGCAATCACAAAAGGAAGCAGAACAAGAACAAAAGGAACAAGAAGGTAATAGTGAATAGAAGAATGTTGATGAGCCAGATATAGGGAAATTTGATGACATATTTACTCCTAAAGAGATAATAGGTGATGTTATTTTTGATATCCCTAAGCAAGTGCATGAAATTGAAGCACAAGATGTTTGTCAAACTGGTGGAGATGAAGTATTGATTGAAGACATTCCTATGAAAGATATTATGCCAAAGGTACATGTACAGTCTTAAGAGCTAGTGACAGGAAATTAAGTAGAAAATCTTAAAGAGGTCAAGGATATTGTCTTAGTGCAAAGGAGGTTGAGTTTAGGAGAAAAAAGTGAGAAGAAGAAACTCAAACTGATAACTGAAGAAGATGAGGAAGAAGAAGAAGAAGATGAAGATATTAAAACTCCTATTAATGTCACTAAATTGCACCATAAGGAATTACTTAATTTTTCAAAAAAGGTGATGATGAGGGAAAAAAGGGACAAGGCTAAAGAGAAGAAGAAGGATAGAGTACTGAAGGCAACTAGAGATATTCTAGCAAGTCTAGTTTCTAATGTAGAATATGACACAAATGTGATAGTGATTGATCATATGGAAACAATGATTAAGGTTATTATTGATCAAACTTCTAATAGTGAGAAAATAGTAATGAAGTTGGAAGAGTCTCATTATGAGAAGAAAATGATAGTAAAATTGGTCAATAAGATTGCAAAAGATAAGAAGACACATTCATGATTAGTGGATGAAACTAAGGTTACACTAAATGAATTTGGTCAATTACTGACTAAAGTGTCCAAACTTTCAGATTTCACCAAGGATTTTGAGGTGATTAGAGATGGAGAAAAAAAGATCTTGAAAACTTAGTTGAAAATTTTGATCCCATCACAAGATCTGTAGTAGAATATAGTGCTAAAGTGAAAATTATCACGAACAAGGTGAAGAGGTTTCAGGCAAAACAAGACAAGAGGGTCATCACACTACTTGAGTTACAATGATACTTAGCCCCTATAGTAGATGTGATGAAATAAAATATGAAGAATTCATAAGCTCTAATTGGATTGCCAAACATGAGTACTGTATATTCTATGGAGAAGTTGGCATTTGATCTACATGGGCACATCATTGCGATGAATCATTTGAAGAAGTCATGGGAGATGTCATTGGAGACAAAAAAAAAAGGAAAACTTCAAAGACGTATTTAACAAGATGTGAACCTTTTTCATTGTTGACAAAAGGAGGAGAGTGAGGATTGGTGAAAATATGTATCTGATTTTAATATGTATAGTGTTAGGGGGAGTCTATGTTTTTTCTCTAATCAATGTTAAGATGAATTTGGGGAGATAGAGATATTTTACCAAATGTTTGTCATCAATGCCAAAGGGGGAGATTATTGGCATTGTGATGTATTTTGGTAATAGGCCATAGGTGGTTGTAATTTTTGTTTTTATTGATTCAAACATAGTCATATCAAATGATTAGGACAATCGGTAAGGTTATTCTTTAATCGATAAGAAGGAATTAGCTAAGTTTAGTTAGAGGTGTACATGTAGAACAATTACAGATGGAGATTTTGGTACTGGTGATGTTTGAGAAGTAATTAAGTGAAGTGGTCTTAGAAATAGGATGGATATAATCATAAAAATCTATAATTGTGACCACAACTCATTTAGACAATCGGTGTGCAAGCATTTTAGTGCCATAAGAGGTTACAGGTTTATGAGTCTAAGTTCTTGAGCTATCAGTGGTAGTGTAATACCCCAAAAATGGGCTATAAGTTCATTAATCTCCTACATCTTCAATTCGAACGAAATCGACTCAAAGTCCTAATCTAAGGCACATCTAAACATCATCGAATCATAATTAATTATCTTAAATTCTACATCGGGGAATATTCCTAGTAATATTTCTAATCATCATAATTATCTTTAATTTTATAATTATTTGGCAATAAATCACATTTATCCTAAAGTTTGATTAATTGAATATTTTCATATTTAATTAATTAGATTTAATATTTGCCACTTAATTGTGTAATTAAATTTAATTCTATCTATTATTAATTGTATTATTTAATTTTGACAATAAATCTAATATCATATGAATAATTGATTAAATTCTTATTTAATTAATTAAAGCAAGTTGTCATTATTTAATAATATAGTTTTTAATAAAAATTTGATTAAATAATTGATTAACCCATAAGTCAATTGTTTTATTTTTAAAAGCAGTTAAGTTGGAAATAAATCACTTTATTATTAAATTAATTCATAATTAAAACATGCACAATCAAGAAAAGAAGACAACTATCAATTATCAATTAAAGCTAAACTCTATTTTGAGTTAAAACTTAGCTTTTGCATATTTTTGTGAGTTAATTATCCTTTATTTTAAAATAACTTAAAAATCAACCTGAGTTATTTGAGTGATTTATGGCTTTTTTTCATGCACCTCCAAAGCCTTGGATTTCTATAAAAACAAGGCTCATCTCTTCATAATTCATCTCTCAATCATCTATCAAATTTGCATCCAAGCATCCACAAATTTGCACAATCACGCTGGAGAATTGGAATTGGGAAAATCAAAGCTCTTGCAAATCGACACCTTTGTGAGATCAATCTTGTTTTTACATTCATTTAGATTCATTTTCATATCATTGTTAGCTTAATTTTCATATTCATAGATCAATTTCATATTAGCACAGATTCATATCATTTATCATTCATATTGCATAGAAAATTTAAAAATATAGATTAATTGCATTCAATTCATATCATTTTTGCATCCAAATCCTTCGTTTTGGTGTCGTCTAGGTCACTAATCTCGATAAAAATCTGAGAACATTAATCTCACACCTACTAGAAGGCAGTAAATCACTTGGTTAGATAGCTTTCAATTTTGTACAATTTTGATTATAGCTAACCTCTAATGTTTTACTGAAGTGTTGTGTCTTCCACTTCCATCCTTGGACCTCTTCCACCATCACAAAGGGCTTCACGTCTACCTTCCATCTTGGGTCCTTATGTCCCTTCACTTTCCCCTCCTAACTCTCCTAATTCACCATCCATATTAGGTCCTTATGTCCCTCCATCTCCCATCTTTCCTCAAGATCAACATAGATGCATACCCTTGAATCTTTTTCATCCACCCACCCATCTAAACCAGTCATATCCTCCTTCTTCCACAAGTCCCAAGTCTTTTGGAAGTAACTTGAATGTTCAATACAAGAAAAAGAAGCAATACAAGAATCCATCAAAAAAAGATCACCATGTCTCCTCTAATAGACATGGAAATATAAAGTCAAAAGAGATATCTAAGAAAAAAACTACAAGACAAGTATGGGTTCCAAAATCCATCATTGAAGATATTCTCTCTAAATTACCAAAAAGAAATGAAAAGCCTACGGCTATATGGATTCCAAAGTCCCTCTTGAGAGAGTCTGGTGTTGAACAAAAAGTGAAGTTGACATTCAAGCTTCCAAAGGCTTCCACTTTATCTCCTTCCAAAAATATTATTCCATTCCATGCGCCTAAACCACAACCTCTGCTATCCATTCGCCATATTCTTTCACGTATTCCTTCATTCATGATTCTTCCATTCTCTCACCACCCTTCAAGGTATGTGTTGATGTTGAGCTTGCCTTCCTTTCCATCTACCCTTTCACAATCCTTCCATGCATTATCCTTCTACCTTCTATCATTTTTCCTCATTTGCCTATTCCTCCTATCTTCCAACCTCACTCGCTTTACATAAAACCCTATCCTCCATTTTTCTCTTCCATCTCCCTTTCCCTATCAGCATCTTTGAGCATATCATTTTGAATCCTTGGCATATCATGGTTTATCCTTTCAAGGAGCACTATCTAAAAAGCTTGCCTTCTTCCAAAAAAAAAAAAAAAAGGAAAAATAAAATAAAATTGAAAATGTGCCTTGGTGAAAACCTGGAAACAGGCACCTTGGTAGCAAAAGTAAAGAGAAATAAATTCATCCTATGGTGAAAACCACTCCCTTGTGGCGCCTTGGATAAGTACCATGATGAAAACCTAGCAATCAGGCATCATGCGTAGTTCTTCTACATATTTCATCCATTCCATCTTCTCTTTTTGATCTTGACAAGGTTGATCTATACATGAACATTTGGCTATCTTTTGAGCTATCCTACAATGATCTTGCTTTCATTCCCTTCCTGCTTAGCCTTCATGTCTATTTTTCTCCATTCATTCTAGCCTATCGCTATCCTTTTCCCCTTTGGTCTTAATCTAATAAAAAAAGAAAAGAAAGAGTAAAACACAGTGCTATGAAGCCTCTTGACATGTCTACTCCTTTGGACTGCATCCTTTCCTGCTTTGGCATTACACTTTTGTGACTTATCTTATGCTAGTCTTTCATTGCTTATCTAAATGTGCTTTACATGACCTATTTTTCCCTAGCTTGGGTATTCTTGAGGATTTTTCCCTTGGGGATGTCTTCCCTTCATTCTCCTTCATTCTCTTGTCTTCCATCTCTTCCACCAGCATGTCAATCCCTCTTGTTCTCCACCTTGCTAGACATTGGGATTGCACAATATAATCTTGCTTGGCAGTTTGCAATAAAAAAAGATGCTATCAAGTATACCAAGTATCAGAACAAGTATCAGAACCAATATCAGAACAAGTATCAAAATAAGTATCAGAACCAATATCAAAACAAGTATCAGAACCAATATCAGAACAAGTATCAGAACCAATATCAGCACAAGTATCAGAACAAGTATCAGAACAAGTATCAGAACCAGTATCAGAACAAGTATCAGCACAAGTATCAGAATTAGTATCAAATCAAGTATCAGAACTCCCACTAGGGCTACACCTTTTGCTTTAGTTTATGGGTCTGAAGTGGTACTACCTATTGAGGTTGAAATCCCATCACTAAGAATCAGAATGCATGGTCTAGTAACTAATGATGACTACAAAGTGTCTAGGTTGCAAGAACTTGAACTACTAGATGAGCGCAAACAAGCAGCATATGATCATCTCAGAGTATATTAGAAGAGAATGTCTAGAGGCTATAACAAGAAAGTCAGACACAGAGAATTTCAAGTTGGCGATCTAATTTTGAGAGAGAATCCTAAAAATCAATCACATTGAGAATGCAAGGGGAAGTTTGAACCCAATTGGCTGGGTCCCTTTGTAATCACTACTACTTTTGGCTCTGGTGCCTATCAACTCTCAACGACTGAAGGAGAACAGCTCCGAGAACTAATCAACATTCTCCATCTGAAGAAATTCTATGCCTAAAGCATTCAGTGTATGGTAAAATGTCCTAAAAAAAATCTTAAAAATCAAAAAAAGTCCTGGAAAAATGAACATCTTGGTGAAAACCTAGCAATAGGCACCTTCATGATTCACAAAAAAAAAAAAAAAGTGCCTTGGTGAAAACTTGGAAACAGGCGCCTTGGTAGCAAAAATAGAATCTCTACCAAGATGGTGAAAACCTAGCAAACAGGCACCACTTGTTTCAAAATGCTCCATCTATCAGCGCAATCTTGGTCTTTCTCAGCTTTTAGTCTGCTTTGGTCTGTATATACCCTTGATTCAATAATGTCAGTTTGTACACCAATCAGCTCAAGCGTCTGTATCCTATCAAATGTTCAAACTTGGGGGCAATCAATGTCATATCCTATGCCCTCCAGTGTATCTTAGATGTGTCATATCCAGTCAGAGTTCTTTGAAGCTTCAAGTGGAGTCAGTCAGTCTGTCTCATCTCCAGAAAGGATTTTGCATCTACGACAACACAATCAAACATCAAAACTCAACTGAAAACAATCTATTATTTTTACATGTTTTTATCTCCTTGTATGCTTACTGATTCGCATTGAGATTTTTGCATATTGTGTCCCTTCGAGCTCTTCGATGATGTCCTTTACAGGATTTAGAGAGTGATGACTGGGAGCATAATCTTTTCTTTGTTTTCTGCTTGTATGTGAAAATCTAACAACTTTGGAAATTTTGGATTGAAATGGTGTCCGACTATAAGAGCCTCTATCTCAAATTGGATGGTCATGTGTACCTTGACCATTGATACCCAGACAATTCAGGGAAGTTTGATCTAACTATTATCTTTTTGAGTAAGTTCTTTCTCCTACTGTGGAACGCGATCTTGCCTAAGGATGTGAATGATAAAGGGTCACTACGGGTAATTCACATTGGATTTAGAATGATCTCTTGACTGTTTGATGTGTTTGCAATGCAAGGCATATTCAGGTCATCACGACGTTCATGTTTTGATGCTTCTACAAATTACTATATCAAAATGGACATGATATTCAGGTCATCCTGGTGTTTATGCCTTGGTGCTTATATCTAATTTGACATTCTGAAAACAAAATCAATATTCATATGTCCATGGTTGTTTTGGACTAGTGGGTGTTGTATTGATTCTTGAGTGTTACAAATTGATATTCATATGTCTATGGTTTCATAGCTAGTGGGCATTGTATTGATTTATCCAGTTACCTAAAAGTTCAATGATGATAACAAATTGACACATGATCAGTGACTAGGTCCTAGGTCTTAGGTTGCATTTCATTTTGCATGTCTCTTTGCATTTTGCATGTTGCATGATCTCACAATGGCTAAATGAACTTCAATGCTTAAACAATTCTCCATCTTCAAATCTAACAAGAGCTGAATCTCACACGAAGGTTCCTCCAATGAAACAGCAAGTAGAATCATTTTTCAGGATTAAAATCAAAATTTGAGATCATTCATATTGTCTACTGGTTGCATATTCAACCTTCAATCATCATAGAAATCCAGCATTCAACTTAACTGATTATCTTACATCAAACTATCAAAATTTCAACTTGGTCAACTATGGTCAACTCATGGTTTAACCTAGTCAAACTTGGTCTTTTGGGACCTTCCAATGATGTAGAATACATTTTTGGACGTGTTTAACCACTTCTCAAATCAATTAACATGCTTCTAAACTATAATGCTGATTTTTCTTGTCAGATTTCAATTTTAATCCCGAAGGGGGCATGGTATTGCATATCATTCAAGTCTGTAAATCTAAATTTTATCTGGGATCTCATATCTTTCATCAGTGATCAAGACAACAACCATGTCTAGTTTTTGATTCATCAAAAAACCTCATCGCTCGGGGCAAATCTATCATCACTTGGGGCATATCAGATTCATCAAGATCCATATCAATCTGGTATTCTCCTAATCTTGTAAACTGTATCAATTTTTGCAACCATCAGGTCATAGTGTTCTTTCCTTGGTTCTTCGGCAACTGAAGGATTCGGATGTGATACCTGCTAGTTCTGCTAAGACAATTGAGTCTAGAACCGGTCACTCACTTCTTAGCAATCCTAAGGTTTGGAATCAAGTGTTTTGACACTTTTTCACAATAATAGGTTCTTTTGCTGCTACAGTGAACATTATTTTTGGTCATTCAGGACCTATTATCTCCATATCAATTCAATATCAATCAACTTCTGTCTCATATCAATTATCAATTTCAAACATCAGTTTCATATCTTTATCAAACACAGACTATCTTTGAACCACTGCGCTTCGCACAATAATTCAAAGAGGGGCAAAATGTAATACCCCAAAAATGGGCTATAAGTTCATTAATCTCCTACATCTACAAATCAAATGAAATCAACATCGAAGTCCTAATCTAAGGCACATCTGCACATCATCGAATCCTAATTGATTATCTTAAATTCTGCATCAGGGAATATTCCTAGCAATATTCTTAATTATCTTAATTATCTTTAATTTAATGATTATTTGGAGATAAATCACATTTATCCTAAGTTTGATTAATTGAATATTTTCATATTTAATTAATTAGATTTAATATTCACCACTTAATTATGTAATTAAATTTAATTCTATCTATTATTAATTGTATTATTTAATTTTGACAATAAATCCAATATCCTATGAATAATTGATTAAATTTTTATTTAATTAATTAAAGCAAGTTGTCATTATTTAATAATATAGTTTTTAATAAAAGTTTGATAAAATAGTTAATTAACCCATAAATTAATTATTTTATTTCAAAAAGCAGTTAAGTTGAGAATAAATCACTTTATTTATTTATTAAATCATAATTATCCATGTGCACATTCAAGGACCAGTTAAACTCAAATTGGAAAATCAATGCAAGTTGTTAGCTTTTTGAAACTCAACATCTTTTTGAGTTTTAAAGTTGATCTAAACTTCTAATTCAAGTTGAACTGTGCTTTTGCATGATTTTTGTGACTTAATTATCTTTATTTAAAAATAACTCAAAAATCAACCTGAGTTATTTGAGTGATTTATGGCTTTTTTTCCGATGCACCTCCAAAGCCCTGGATTTCTATAAAATCAAGGCTTCAGCTCATCTCAAATCATCTCATAATTTTGCAAGCTTACTTTGCCAAAGTCATCTACGAATTGCACAACTATTTTGAAGAATTGGAATTTAGAGAATCAAAGCTTATTGCGAATCAAGGCTATTGTGAGATCAATTTGTTTTTTTTTACATTCATTTAGATTCTTTTTCATATCATTGTTAGATCATTTTAGCATATCAGTTTCCATATTAGCATAGATTCATATCAGTTTTTATCATTTTTATTGCATAGAAAATTCAAAAATATAGATTAATTCCATTCAATTCATATCTAGATCAATTGCATTCAAATCCTTCATTTAAGTGTCGTCTAGGTCACTGATCTCGATAACAATCTGAGAACATTAATCTCGCACCTACTAGAAGGCAGTAAATCGCTTGGTTAGATAGCTTTCAATTTTGCATGATTTCGATTATAGCTAACCTCTAATGTTTTACTGAAGTGTTGTGTCTACAGATCAAGTACAATTTTCACACACACAGGTAGATCTTAGATTGGTGACCAGTATGGAGATTGCAGTGAATATAGTTGTTATGGTGATGTGTCTTAGATGATGAGGATTTGATGATATTTCATTTATATGCTCGAGGCAAGCAATGAGGTGGATTTAAGGTGATGTATTGGACGAGTCAAAACGTGTTTGACTACCTTCAAGATATAACTTGCAGATCTTATTTTAAGCCAACGCAGTCATGGTAAAACATGTTTTACATCAAGATTTTCATTTTGGTGTGTGGTACCTTAGCAGGAAAGTATTTAAATTTCATCTTTTACGTCGGTGCAAGTTGTGTATATATTGGGTACTACTCTTATTGAAAAGAGAGATGAAGTTATTGCTAACAGTTGATTGTATGAAGTAAAATTCATGATTGATAGGGTTGTGATCAAGGTTTTCAGTAGATTCAAATCAAAGAGAAATTATAGAGAGTAGAGAATAGATTAGTTCTAACATGAAAGAAGTGCTACATCTAGATCAAATACTTGTTATTCTTGAATAGTTGCAACAAGCAAAAACCCTTAATCGGGCAGACTTTAACGGATCTTCTATTGTAAATCCATTAATTGGGTGAACTCACAGAAAGATTCTTAAATCCTCTAGCGAGGTAGATCTTAATAGATCTCATTGTACTCCTAACAGTGTACTAGTCACTCCTAACAAGGTGAACCCTCAAAAAGGGTATTTGTATCTCCTAACAGATAAAATCTTTTTATTGTAGTGAAGGGCTTTTGGGTGTCATCCACATTATGGTTTTCTCCCTCTCACTGAGGGTTTCCATGAGAAAAATTAGTATGTTATGTGTGATGCATGTGTGGATGTCTGATGTTATTTATCTTTATTTCATTGCATTAGTTATATGTTTTTTTATTTGGAAGTTGTTGGTAAATTTAATTAGACCTGTGGTTGAATTAGTAGATTACCTATTTGTATTGATTCACCCCCCCCCCCCCCTGCCCCCTCTCAGTACCATCAAATACTAACAAAGAGATTTGTTACACAATTAGTATCCCAATATCAAGAAAGAAAGAAAGAAAGATAAACAGAAAGCATAAATGATTAATCAATATAAAATCATTTCAAAATGATGAATATACAAACCATGTAGTCAGTCCTTGTTGTTCTCCTTCTTTATGAAATATTGGGCTCTTAGTATTGAGCACAAAGTGTACCATCATGAGAAGTCAAAGTGCATGTGGTTTCATGTATTTCTCTTGAATGTGGTTGAAAATTAAGAGAATTGGCTCTCTATGTATAAGAATTTTTTGGTTCCAATTAGGACTCCTTGATTGGTTGGACTGATTATCTATGATTGAAGAGTTAACTCGATTTTGATTGGGAGTTCAACTCACTTGATTTCTTTGTCATCATATTTTATTGATCTGTTAGGAGAATAGATTGAAGAGTTGACTGAATTGATTGAAGACTTAATAGATGAGCTGGAATAGAAGACCGAATAGATTGATTGCTTAGGAGAGAGAATTGTGGAGTGAGAAGGTTGATTGAATAGTTAGGAAATTTGATTGATTAGTGAACTAGAACTTAGTATGAGTTAGAATTGGAAGGATAAATATGATTAAATAAATAAAATAATTTATTTACTTGCACATGTGGACATATATATAAATAAATAATTACTTATTTATTTATTTTAGAGGAATAATTAGTTAAATTAAATAAATATAATTTATTTAAACATGAGTGGGAAATTGATTTAATTATTACATGAATGCAATAATAAGAAGGAAACATTAATTAAATAATATGGTTATTCAATTAAATATAATGACATAAGGAATAATTAAATAACATTTAATTATCTAATTACATTATAAATGAAATATTGATTGGACGCTTAATAATTAAGTAATTAATTAAAATCACCTAATTTATGAAATTATAAGGAAATGATGATTTTGAATTTAGAATATAGCATAAAGATGCAAACTGATTAAATAATAAATATTATTTAACCATTTAAGAGGAATGTAAGTAAAGTTATTGTGTTAAAGAAATTGGTCATTTTTAAGTGTCTACATTTTTTCCCTCTTTGATATAATGTGTTTTAGGCATTGTTACAAAGACTGATTGTTAAAAATATTTCCCTAGTATGCCCCTCTCAAGAATCGTCAACAACTAGGTATTATGGTGCCCCCTCAAGGAAATGAGTGAAAAATAATGGAGGGATCATTTTGTCGATATTGTGATCAAGATTACAATGCAACTCACGATGTGGAAAATAGAGGTTATTTGCAAAAGTTATGGACTCGGGAAGGTGAAAAGCATCGCGACCAATAGAAATGCAAGGTGTGCACATCCATTGAGGTGGGGTATGGGGGTATAAATATGGTATTGTGGGTCTATTGGAGATTTTCTAGCAAGCTAGTGTTGACTGTATGTTTGTCATTGATGACAACATTTGGTAAGTAGCATATGTGGAAGACTAATGTAGTAAGATTTGAGTATATGTAGCATGGACATGTTATCATCATGATATCATGGACGTAGAGGTTAATTGTTAGTATAGATAGTTATGTAGTAGCTTGTGTCAGCAGTGTTCCTAACAGAGTTACAGGAAGTGTTTTGTGAATGATTGTTCATACAGTTATCATGGATCCTTGCATGTTTGGATGTGTGATGGAGACATGTTAATGTTTTTATAATCATGGATGTAGAGTCTGATGTGTAGTAGAAGTGAAGTTATGCAGTCGCTATTCACCAGTTGCAGTTTCCTGTGTTTATCCAGAAGAGTTGACAGAGATTATATTAGTACAAGAGTTGCGCCTATCATTTCAGTATGCATGCTTGGATCAGTGATTGGAGAAGAGTTAATAATGTTTAGTTAAGAGCGCATGATGTAATTCAGCTTAAGGAGAAAGTATCAGTTAATTTGGTAGAGCCGACAATATGTAGCGTGCGTCTACACTTATTGATTTGGATAGGTCCCATTTGTGTTGTGTGCTTAGTAGAGATGACAGAGATGCTATTAGAGAGTATTATTATTTCTCTAATATGATTTCAAGGTGGTTCTAACAAGTTGACTTGATCATATCATTTAGAGGAAAGATACTTATAGCTAGTCATTTGTGATCGCTAGAAGTATGGCATGGAGATAAAAGATTAGAGCGGAGCAGAGAGTGCAAAGTATTGTATCATCAAAGAGAGGTCTATGCAATAGAGAAGATAGAGTGTGCTATTCATTGGAACTAATCAAGATAGCAAGTCTACCTCGCAGTTCACCAAGATCCAGATATAGTGTGTATCTATTATTTAGAAGGTTGTAGCCTTCACCCCTTTGAGCAGTGAGCTCTCAAATAGTGTGTCCTCAACCCTAACAGGGTCAATCATAAAAGACTCCTAACAAGGTCCAACCTTTGACTAGGTCACTATACTTATTGCATTATAAAGATCAACTCCTAACAGGGTTGTAAGATCTTCTAAAAAAGATCATTATACACTAGTGCAATTTATTAGTGGGTGTTAATTCCCACTGGGGTTTTTACCTATTTGGGTTTCCCCATAACCAAAATATTGGTTTTGTATTCAAGTTTTCTTTCATTTTGTTTATGCTTAAAGTTTAAGTATAGTTAATTGGAGAAAGAATTGAAACTTTTTAGATAACTAATTCACCCCCCCCCCCCCCTTCTCAGTTATCTCTTGGGACTATTCCTAAGAATTGGTATCAGAGACAAGTTCCTCAAAGAGAAATTTTAATAGCTTGAGTTTGATCATATGGCATTCTTTAGAAAATATAGTCCTAAGTTTGATGGAGAGAACTATCTTGATTGAAAGAACAAGATGGTGACACATTTGCAGTGCATTGCTTTTGAAGTTTTTGAAGTGGCTATCAAAGAAGTTAAGATCCCCTCTCTAGAAGATCTTGCAAAGGAATATTCTACTAGCAAGCAAAAGGATTTGTTCCATCAGAATTCAATAGCCAAAGAAGCCCTTATCAATGCCTTATCTGATAGTGAGTTTTCAAAGATAAAGAAAGTAGACACAGCCTACAAGATATAGAAGCACCTAGAAGACATGTTTGAAGGAGATACACAAGAAAAGAATGCATGCATAAATACATGGAAGAAAAGATAAAATTCATTAGAGATGCTAGCTGAAGAAGACATCAAAGCTTACAACCAAAGGATTAATGAAGAAGTTGTTGGAATCAGGAACAATGGTGGAGAGATCTCAGAGGAAGACATTATGGATAAGTTGATGACTACTCTTACAGTAGAGTATGAAAACAATATCAACATCCTTGATGAGACCATGCAACTTACAAAAAATTTCAAGAGAGAGACCTTAATCAGAAAAATTTCAGCTTTTGAGATTTCAAGATTGAAGACAGAGCCTAAAAGTGAGATAGCCTTCAAAGCATCAGTCCATGGTTAGAAATCCTTAAACAATTCTAGTAATTTTGATTATGAAGATGAAGATAAAGAGATAGATGATATTATTGCTATGATTGCTATTAAAGAAAGAAAAGGAAAAGGTAATTATGAAGGTCAATTACTTTTCAAATGTTTCTCATGTAATAAGATTGGTCACTTTGCATCTAAGTGTCCTACAAGAGTTAAGAAATTCAAAACTAACTACAAGCCTAAGTATACAAAATAATGTTACTATGTTGGTGATGGAGTTTCTGATGATGATTTAGCTGAAGATGAAATTGGATTCATTACTATTATGGAGAAGATGTTTGATGAGATAGATCGTGAAGATGAGAAAAAGGAACAAGAGCTAGCATTGATTTCACAAGAAGACATAAGGACAAATTGGATTATAGATAGCGGTTTTTCACATCACATGACAGGTGATAAAGATAGATTTGTTCATCTAGACAAATACAAAGGTGGCATGGTTAGATTTGGAGATAACACTCCTAAACCTATCATTGGTAGAGGAGCTATCACATTGGATGGAAAGAACAACACTAACGATGTTCTTTATGTAGATGGTTTGTAGCATAACCTTCTTAGTGTTAGAAAGTTTCTTGAAAAAGGTTATAGATTGGAGTTCAAAGACAGCAAGTGCATCATTAACAACAAGGATGGTGTAATGATTGCATCATGTTCAAAGACTAAAGGTAATTTTTTTAGCTTAATTCAGAAGCAAGTTGTTTTGTTTCTAAAGTAGATGATAGTTGGCTATGGCATAAAAGACTATATCATATCAATTTTGATAACATAGTAAAGATAAGCAATGTAAAGGCAGTAAGAGATCTACCTAGCATAGCAAAGCCAGTTGATACTATTTACAAAGAATGTGTGATGGGAAAGCATGTGAGGAATTCATTCCGAAGCAAGCATAATTCAACAAAGAACAAGTTGGATCTGATTCATACAAACTTATGTGGACCAACTCAAACAAGATCATACTATGGTGAAAGGTATTTCATTTTATTTGTTGATGATTATTCTATAATGATGTGGGTTGTGTTCTTGAAAGATAAGTCAAAAGCATTTGAGAAGTTCAAAACATTCAAAGCTAAGGTTGAGAATGAATATGGACTAAAGATAAAGTGTCTAAGATTGGATAGAGGAGGAGAACTCACCTCTAACAGATTCTATGAGTATTGCAAAGAACATGGCATAAAGAGACAATTAAGTGCACCTAGAGCCCCTCAGCAAAATGGCATTGCAGAGAGAAGGAATAGGATTATCCTTGATATAGCACGCACCATCATGATTGAAGGAAAAGTTGCACACACCTATTGGAGAGATGCAGTCAATATAGTAGTCTATACCATCAATAAAATACAATTGAGGCCTGGCACAGACAAGACACCTTATGAGTTATGGTTTGGTAATGTTCCCACAATAAAATACTTTAGAATCTTTGGAAGCAAGTGCTACATCAAGAGGGATGAAGCAATAGGCAAGTTTGATGCAAGAAGTGATGAAGGTATTTTCCTTAGTTACTCTACTAAAAGAAAAGCTTATAGATGTTTTAATTTGAGTTTGAAGAAGATCATTGAAAGTTCTCATGTTAAGATTGATGAAAAGTTTATGGTTCAAGAAATATATCATGATTATGCACCTATGATTGAAGAAGAACCCAGTCCTTCCACTAGTGAGACAGTTGTTGAAGAGATGTTTGATAGTATTGATATATTATTCAATGACCCTAAAACAAGTGAAGAAGAAACTCAAAAGGTAGATGAGACAATATCACCTAAAGTTCCAAAGTTTACATCTAGATATCACTCTAAGGATGACATCATTGGAGATTAGAGAAGCAAAGTCACAACAAGATCAAAAGCAAAGAGTTCAGTAGGAAATGAAGTGGTATGTTTACTATCTCAAATTGAACCTTTAAGTGTTGAAGATGTATGTAATGATTTAGATTGGCATGATGCTATGAAAGAAGAACTAGATCATATTATTAAGAATGATACTTGGGAACTAGTCCCAAGACCTAGTGATAAAAATGTTATTGGAACCAAATGGATATTCAGAAACAAGATGAATGAAGATGGTACAGTAGTAAGGAATAAACTAAGGTTAGTATGCAAGGGATATGCACAAAGAGAAGGTATTGATTATTCAGAAACATTTGCACCTATGAGCATATTAGAAGCCATTAAGTTGTTTCTAGCTTATGAAACATTCAAAAAATTCAAAGTTTATCAGATGGATGTTAAGTCAGCATTCTTGAATTAAGAGTTAAAGGAAGAAGTATGCATTGAGTAGCTAGAAGGATTCACCTTATTAGACAAGCCTGATATGGTATGCAGATTGAAGAAATCCCCCTATGGACTTAAGCAAGCCCCTAGAGCTTGGTATGAGAGACTTGATGGATATCTAACAAAAATTGGATTCAAGAAAGGAGCAGTAGATTGTAATCTATTTATAAGAGAGACATCTGAAGGTTTACTACTTGTAGCTATATTTTTTGATGACATTATCTTTGGGGGTAATGACAAACTTAGTGTAGAATTTTTTAAGGAGATGCAGAGTGAGTTTCAGATGAGCGTGATTGGACCTATCAAATACTTTTTGGGATTAAATGTGTAGCAGATAGAGAAAGGTATTTTCATTAATCTGTCTAAGTATGTGAAAGAGATATTGAAGAAGTTTAAGATGGATGATTGCAAGCTAGTGGGTACACCTATGATAACAAGATGCAAGCTTAGAAAAGAAGATGATTCTCTAGCAATAGATATAATTGTACAATTCTATGATTGGTAAACTCATAGATCTTACTCAAACTAGACCTGACATTTCTAATGCAATTGGCATAGTTGGAATATTTGCAACAGAGCCTAAACAAAGTCACCTCATGGAAGTAAAGAGAATATTTAGATATTTGTAAGGCACTATATATTATGGTCTATGGTATCCTAATTTAGAGAATGTTGAGCTTCATGTATATATAGATGCAGATTGGGCAAGATACGTTGATGATAGAAAGAGTACATCAAGAGGAGTAGTATTTCTTGGTGATAGACTAGTCACTTGGACAAGAAAGAAGCAAAATTGTATTTCTCAGTCAACAATAGAAGAAGAATATGTTGCAGCAGCTTTGAATTTCTCTACAATTGCTTGGATCAAGCATATGATAAAGGATTTTGGAATTTAGATTGATTATCCTATTTTTATTCATTGTGATAACACTAGCACTATCAACATGTCAAAAAATCATGTGATGCATGCAAAGATGAAACACATAGACATTAAGTATCACTTCCTAAGAGAGAAAGTGGTAGAGAAAGAAGTCAAATTAGATTATGTGAATACAAAGGATCAGCTAGTAGATATATTCACAAAGCCTTTACTAAAGGGCACTTTTGAGTATCTCAAGGATAAGCTGGGAGTAATTCCCTTCCCTGATTCTGATTAGCGAAAGTGGAGAGAGAATTAGTCCTCAGTGACTGATGGATGGTTGACTACTCTACCTTAGGAGTGGTATTGAAGCTTGAATGTTTGGCACCCTTTTCCATTGATGTCAAAGGGGGAGTAGTATATAGTCATGAAAAATAGTATTAAAGGGGAGTACATATAGAATTAAGGAGTAATATATAGCAGCAAGGGGGAGTAGTATCCAATCATGGAAGCAGTTCAGTTGAAGAAATGGAGAATGTTATAAAATAATTGTTCATTTGTATTGGTGGTTTTTTTCATTCCATATGTTGCCATCAATGCCAAAGGGGGAGATTGTTGGAGATTTGTCAGCAAGCTAGAGTTGACTTTGTTTCTGTCATTGATGAAAACATATGGTAAGTAGCATGCATGGAAGACTAATGTAGTAAGATTTGATTATATGTAGCATGGACATGTTATCATCATGATATCATGGATGTAGGGGTTAATTGTTAGTACAGATAGTTATGTAGCAGCTTGTGTCAGCAGTGTTCCTGATAGAGTTATAGGTAGTGTTCTATGAATGATTGTCCGTACAATTATCATGGAGCCTTGCACATTTGATTGTGTGATGGAGACATGTTAATGTTTTTACAATCATGCATGCAAAGTTTTATGTATAGTAGAAGTGAAGTTATGCAATCTCTATTCACCAGTTGCAGTTTCTTGTGTTTATCCAGAAGAGCTGATAGAGATTATATTAGTATAGGAGTTGCACCTATCATTTCGGTATGCATGCTTGGATTAGTGATTGGAGAAGAGTTAAGAATGTTTGGTTAAGAGTGCATGATGTAATTCATCTTGAGGAGAAAGTATCAATTAATTTGGTAGAGCTGAGAGTGTGTAGTGGGCGTCTACACTTATTGATTTGGACAAGTCCCAGTTTGTGTTACGTGCTTAGTAGAGCTGACAGAGATGCTGTTTGAGAGTATTATTATTTCTCTAATATGATTTCATGGTGATTTTAACAATCTGACTTGATCATATTGTTTAGAGGAAAGATACTTATAGTCAATCATTTGTGATCACTAGAAGTATGGCATGGAGATAAAATATTAGAGTAGAGTAGAGAGTGGGAAGTATTGTGTCATCAAAGAGAGGTCTATGTGACAGAGAAGATAGAGTGTGCTATTCATTGGAACTAATCAAGACAACAGGTCTACCTCATAGTTCACCAAGATCCAGATATAGTTTGTATTTGTTATTCAGAAGGTTGTAGCCTTCACCCCTTTGAGAAGTGAGCTCTCAAATAGTGCATCCTCACCCCTAACAGGGTCAATAATAAAAGACTCCTAACAGGGTCTGACCTTTGACCAGGTCACTTTACTTATTGCATTATAAAGATCAACTCCTAATAGGGTTGTAAGATCTTCTAACAAGGATCATTATACACTAGTGCAGTTTATTAGTGGGTGTTAATTCCCACTGGGGTTTTTACCTATTTGGGTTTCCCCATAACAAAAATATTGGTGTTGTGTTCAAGTGTTTTTTCATTTTTTTTTATGCTTAAAGTTTAAGTATACTTAATTGGATAAAGAATTGAAACTTGTAGATAACTAATTCACCCCCCCCCCCCCCCCCCCCCCCACTCTCAGTTGTCTCTTGGGACTATTCCTAACAGGGTCATTTTCAAATCATTGTGCACATTTGGCTTTTGGAGAAGTAGGAGTGGAAGGAGAAATCTCTAAGAATTTCAAGGAGTGATGGCGGAGTATGAGAATGTAACACACATTAGTGAGAGAGTTAGGACATATTAGTGTCTAGCAGATACCCCACCTCCAGTGAGTTTCATACTTTTAGCATTTAATTTTCCTTATTTTTCAGGTCATTTTCTAGACTAAGTTAGGCAAATTAGGGATAGATCACCAAATGTGTAGGGTGTGAATGTCACACATAGGTAATCGAAACAATGCACATGAAGTAGTTCTTTTTGGGACTCTATTTATAATTGAGTTGTAATCAGTAGGTTAGGGAAATATAGACATTTGATGTGATCATTATACAACCAAGTGGGATCAAAACACATAGAAGACATGATCGATGCACTTAAGATGTGCAATCAACATATAATGATTATTAATTTATCTTTTTTGAAAATGCAAAGGAATTTTTATTTTTATTTTAAATTAATGCAAGTTTTATGAAAGGAATGCAATTTTGTTTACTTAATGGATAATGATATGTGGTATGTAAATAATATAGAATGAATGGAATTATTTTATTTTTTGGTGAAATGTAATATATGTGAATATGTGATAGGTGACTATGTAGCCTAGAGACATGTTGTTAGCATGAACTTTGATTTGTATGGGAGTTGACTAGGGGATTGTACTAGACTTATAGATTAGGGACGATGTCCTCATTATTCGAGAGAATCATCCTCTTGTGTTATCTTATAGGCATGAACTAGGTGATGATGAGAAGGAGCATTTGGATAGCCTAGGTTTACTTTATGTGACATGATGGCCGATATTAGAGCTTTCAGTGGTTTGGTCACTACATTATTTGAAAGATGGCATTCAGAGATATCCTCCTTCCACTTTCCAATTGGGGAGTGCATGGTCACTTTAGAGGATGTATATAGGATATTGTGGATCCCAATTCAAGGTGAGAGGGTTGTGTACTATGTCCAAATAGGTAGAGTATATCTATGTGACTTTTTTTATTGTAGTGTGGCAGGCTTGGGAGTGAGGGGTTATGATATCATATGAGTAGACATGATGGGTTATGATCCTTACTTCATGATGTTCTATGGGGTTGGAAGGAGTGTTGGTTCTAGATAGGATAGGGAATGGGCTCCCTATTAGGTGGGGAGAGATTGTGTTAGACATGGGTTGAGAGAGAATATATTTTCTTGGGGTGCATGTGTATTGGTGATAGTGTACCATTAGTTACATGAGATTACATATCATGGAGGTAAGAGCTTGGGTTGTAGATTCACACTTTTACAAGTGTGGTCCTTTGAGAACATTATTGTATCTCATCTATTTTTTGACAAACCATTGACATAGTTAGGATAGTTGTATTTATATTACTATGATGCATTTATTCATAGGCACATGGGCTATGTGAGACACTTGAGGCATTTGTTGGATACTTTGAGGGTGTTTACATGGATACCCTATATTGGATGTCCTTTACTCCATGGCCATTGGAGATAGTATGGATCATTAGACTTCCCCCAAGGAGACATGGTAGATGAGGTCAGAGAGGGGTTGGACAGGAAGGGAGAGCCGATCATAGAGATGGTGGATATGTCAATGGATGGGGTAGAGGGAGAGATGAAGGATGAGGATAAAGAGGTGGAGGGGATGGTGGTGGATATGGAGAGGAAAATGGTCATGGGGATGATGGTTGAGATGGATATTATAGGGGTGGTGAGGGTGTTATAGTTTTAGTTTCCCCATTGACTACTCATGGTGTTGTGTAAGCATATTCATTAACAATAGGAGGTGGTGATGTTTATGTGACTGGTAGTAGCTCTGAGGAGATAGGGAGAAGCAGTGAGATGGGGAGAAGTATTAGTTCTATCTCTCATAGTAGTGATGAGGATATGGGTGAGGCAATGAGAGGAGATGATGTTGGACTTATGGATGTGGTGATGGGTAGCAATTACATTGAACTCATGGATGTAGTCATGGGTGGTTTTGATGAGGAATCATAGGATATACCTATGAGATTAGATGTTAGGTCAGGAGGAGATGATTTTGACATAGATACTATGGATATTGAGAATTTGAGATAGCATTGTAGAAATTTTCAAAGTATGTTAGATGAAATGTGGAGGAGGGTGACATGGTTTAAGGCCATGTGATGAAAAGTGGGCAGTCGAAAGCCTTAAATAGTGAACAATTGGCAAGGTTTAGATACTCAATACACCAAGTTATGGAGGTCAAATTCCCTCCACTTATCCAAAGTGTAGAATTAAAAAGAAGTGAGGTTATCACAACCCCAAATTCCAAGGATAACCTAATCACTAGGTTCCACAAGGTTCTAAGCACCAATGACCAATGCTTGCTAAGGAGTTTCCTTAACCAAATACGCAACCAAACCCCATTAAGTGACTCACAAGAATAGGGGTGGCCTAAAATCACTTTTATGGTCTATTTAGGTCCTATTTGTTTATTTCTAATGGTTCTTTCACTTACAAGCAACTCATACAACCTAGTTGCTTCACAATCTAAAGACTAGGCTTGTAGCATTTCCTAGAAGGAATTTTGATCATAGGTCAAAATGCTTCCACATGAGATATGAAATAGGTTGGAGATTGTGACACCCTTCTAGGCTTTATGGAACATATCTGAGCACCAAGATGTGAGGTCAAATGGAGGATGTTGAAACAACTAAACTAGACCAAGCTAATAGGCCTAATTAGGTCTCCAATTGCACTACAAGTGCTCTTTCCTCAAAACCAATGCCCAAAAAAATTATGGGAGTATGTGAGGACATATAAAATGACTTAGAATCTACATTTTTGAGTCTTTTCCAATCCCCAACTGAGAGTTATGGTGACTATTCTAAGTCATTGACTGGTGCACACATAGAGATATACACCTATGGCATTACAACAAATCCACTCCCCTACAAATCTCCACTTCTAACCTATAGAATATAAAAATAAATTGAAAAATGTTTAATTCCACCAAGGGGCATCAATTTACCATGGTGGAATTAGTCCAAACAACAAAGCCCTATTGGAAACCCTCGTTTTGGACCTTCAATCCAAGCAGTTCCACTAAAAACCAAATAACTCTCAAACTAGGATAGATCAGAACATGAAACCAATTACAAATGAAAGTAGACTCAATGATCCAACTTTTGGTTTCAAAGTTTCATGCCCTCCTATTTGTACTTGTCCTTACACTTCAATTCTCATCGGGAATTCCAGAGAAATGTTGATATTTTATTGATTCAAATTGCCCAAATTACACATTGTTACCTTCCACCCACCTAAAAGGTCTTACAAAAGCTTCCCCCATTAGTTACAACTGAATTTCAAACCATATGACTATTGGGGGCTTTGTTTACAACTTTCAACAAAAGTTGTCAAAGTTGCTAAGCAACTTTTACAACATTTTTGCAATCTAGGTGACCAAAATTGGTCCAGACCTAATCTAATGAAACAACATGGATCCAAACTATTAAAAACATGAAAATAGAAAAAATCCTAAGATTCTAGGCCTTTTGACCACCTTTGACCATAGTTTACCAAGGGCTTATAGTTATGCCAATCTTGGAATTAGGTCTTACAATTTGGTCTAGATGCTTAGATAGTGGGTCTAACCTAAACTAGATGTCCTTAGGAGTTTGATGATCATTATTTGTTCAATTTATTGTGGGTGCTCCTGCACCATACTCCCCTTGAGTTTAAAACTCAAGTTCCTACTTGAGGTTAACTATTCCACCGAAGTCCCATGTTGCTTGATTTGGTCTTCAGTCAGCCAAGTTGCATCTATGTTGGGGAGCCCTTTCCATTTGACTAAGTACTGCATATACTTCTTGGTTATGGTTTGCTTCAGCAACTTGGTGTCCAATATTTCTTCTAACTCCACTGGTTTTCTTTGAGGAATATTGGTGACATAGACTCCATCATTTATATTTATTTCCTCACCTTGCTCATTTGTTGAACCTGTTGTAGCTTTGTAGGGGGTGAGGTCTACAATGTTGAATATTGGAGATATTTGCAAGGTTGGGGGAAGAGAAATCTCTTAGGCATTCTCACCCATTTTATTGAGTATACTACATTGCCCTACTTTCTTCATATGAAGTTTAGAGTATCTACCCTTAGGTAGTCTCTCTTTCCTCAGAAATGCCCAAACCTTATCTCCCACTTTGAACTGGATCTCTCTTCTTCTCTTATTAGCATGTTCCTTTTATTTCAAATTGGATCTGTGTAGTGCTTCTTTGACCTCATGTTAGACCTTTGCGATGATTTCTACCAGTTCTTGGCCTTAATCACTGACTTTGAAGTTAGATGGTAGTTCTATCAGGTCTAATGGTCCTTTGGGATGAAGGCCATATACTGCTTGCAATGGAGTTTTTTTAGTTGACCTATTCATGGAATCATTAAATGGAAACTCTTCCTGGGGTAGGAGTGTATCCCAACTCTGAGCATATTGTTTGGTTAGGAATCTTAGGAGATTGCCTAAGGACCCTTTTACTATCTCAATCTTCCCATCTATTTGTGGGTGATAGGAAAAGCTGTAGGTGAGATTAGTACCCAATTTCTTGAAGACTGTCCTCCAAAAATGGCCTTCAAACTTCACATCCCTATCAGATACAATTGTTTAAGGTAGACCATGGATCCTAACTACCTCTTTGAAGAAAAGATGTGCAATGTGAGAAGCATCATTTATGCTTTTACATGGTACAAAATGGACCATTTTACTAAACCTATCCACTATTACAAAAACATTGTCAAAGCCTTGCTTTGTCTTAGGCAACCCCACTACAAAATCCATTGAGATGGACTCCCATGGTCTAGAAGGAATTGGTAAGGGTTGATATAGTCCTTGATTGGTGTCAGTTGACACACCTTTAGCTTGCTGACATATGGTGCAAGTTTCTATGAACTTCTTAACATCATTGTTCATCTTAGGTGAAAAATAACTTCTCCTAACCATGTCTTCTATTTATCAATGCCAAAGTGACCTCCTAGGCCACCACAGTGCTTCTCCCTTATTATGTTTATCCTCATTGAACATTTTTGGATGCATAGTTGAGATCCTTTGAATAGGAGTCCATTCTAAATTAGATATTCATAAAATTCAATATGGTATCTTCCAACCATCTTTGTACAAATTTGATATATCTCTACAAATTCAAGGTCATCAGGGTACAGGTATTTGTGGGACTCAACTCTCAAACTTTGTAGTTGTATTTCTTCAATCATACCAACCCTCTTGCTAAGGGCATCAGCAACTTTTTTTGTTACACCCTTTTTATGCTTGATGTTGAAGGTGTAGGCCTACAACTGTTCTATCCATTTCAAATGTCTGATAGATATTTTTTCTTGTGAATTAAGGAAACTTAATGCATGATTGTCAATGTATACCACAAATTCCTTTAGGATTAAATAGTGCCTCCATTTCTTGAGGGCTTGGACCATAGAGTAGAGTTCTAGGTCATATGTAGAGTATTTTCTTTTGGCCTCATTTAGTGTCTCTGAGAAAAAGGCAACTGCCTTACCTTCCTAACTTAGGACTACACCTATAGCCAAGTTTCTTGCATATATCTCCATAGTGAAGACTTTGTTGAAATCAGGTAGGACCAAGATAGGCTATTAGGAAACACTATTCTTCAAGTATTGGAATGCATCATTCACTTCCTTTGTCCACATAAACTTATTCTTCTTTCTACCTTTAATGGTTTCAAGCATTGGTGCACACACATGACTAAAATTTTTGATAAACTTTCTATAGAAAGTTGCAAGTCCATGGAAGCTTCTTACATCACCTTGGTTCTTTGGTGGAGGCTAGTTGATTATTGCTTCTACCTTCTCAGGGTCCATCTTGAGGGTACCTTTTGAGATCACAAATCCTAGGAACAAAAGTTCCTTCCTCATAAACATGCACTTTTCCAAGTTGATTACCAACTTGTGTTGATGGAGTCTTCTTAGTACCTATTCCACATGATCAAGATGGTCCTCCTTGCTATGACTAAATATTAGTATGTCATCAAGGTAAACAACAAAAAAATTTCCAATAAAGTCAATGAATATCTCATTCATAAGCCTCATAAAAGTACTAGGGGCATTGCTCAAGCCAAAGGGCATTACTAACCATTCAAACAAACCTTCAATAGTCTTGAATGATGTTTTCCATTCATCTTCTAGTTTGATCCTAATTTGATGGTATCCAGACTTTAAGTCTATCTTGGTGAAGTAGCAAGCACCTCCTAGTTTATCCAATAGATCCTCAATCCTTGGCATGGGGAATCTATATCTTATGGTGATCTTATTGAGGGCCATTTTGTCGATACATAACCTCCATTTTCCATCCTTTTTAGAGGCTAAGACTGATGTCACTACACATGGACTGAGACTCTTCTGAATGAGTCCTCTTTCCAATAATTCACCAACCTATTTTGCAATCTCTGCATGCTATAGTGGTGTCATTTTATATGGGGCCTTGTTACACAAAGAGGAGCCAAGGATCAAGTCAATTTGGTGACTGATATCTCTTAAGAGAGGGAGGCTTTTGGGCAATTCACTAGAAGTGACATCTTTTTATTTTTCCAACAATTCCTTGGCTTCTTTTGGTATAGGATATTTTTTATCAGACCTTATGTTGTCTTTGGGTTTGGAGATTAGGACAAAGGCTTTAGTATTAGGTTCCTTCAATGTTTTTAACATTTCTTTCTCCCCCATGATGATGACAGTAGGTTCTTTTTCAGACTTGCTATCAGGAAGGGACTTCATAGTAAAAGTTTTTCCATCCTTGGTGATGGAGTAGGTGTTCTTTCTACAATTGTGTATGGCATACACATCAAATTTCCAAGGCCTACCTAGAAGGATGTGTGAGGCATCCATTTCAACCATATCACAAAGAACTTTTTCCTTAAAGTCTGCAATTGAGAACTCTATCCATGCTTGTTTTGTTACTAGAGTTTGTTGGCCTTTTGTTAGCCAAGAGACATGATAGGGGCAAGGGTGTGGCTTCTTAGGGAGGTTTAACTTTTGAACCATTTCACAACATACTAAATTTTTAGTTGAACCAGAATCTATAAGTAGATTACATACCTTTCCATGACATTTGATCTTTGTCCTAAAGAGGTTCTTCCTTTATGGAGGCTCTTGGTTTTGTGGCACTTGAAGGAAGATTTGTCTCATCATCAAACATACTCCTTCCTCTAGTTCCATGTCTCTAGTGTTAGCATTGTCTTCTTGTTTATCTTCTTGGATAAGTTGTGTTGTCCTCTCACCTTGATTGTTGTTATTTCTCTTCTTAGGAAACCTTCCTGCATGATGTCCCATATGATTTCAATAGTAACATTTTAATGGTCCATTACCTCTTCAAGAGTTTTTTCTTCCTCTCTTGAAGGGCCTCCTTCCTCTATAGTTTCCTCTTGAACTTGAGTCACTATTTTCTTCTTCTCCTTCGTCAGGGGTCCTGCTACTAATGCCACTATTTTGTCCCTTGTTCCAAGAGTTTCCTTTCCCTCTAAAGTTCTTCCCATTTTCATTATTCTTCCCTTTTCCAAACTCATATTTTCTCTTCAATTTCTCCTCTACCTTGAGTGCCATTTGATAGCACTTATTGACTGTGGTAGGGTAGTGTAGGCTAAGTTCCTCTTGAATGGATACTTTCAAACCATTCATGTATCTTGCTAGTTTTTCTTCCCCATCTTCTGCAACATTTGTCTACATACATAATTTTAGGAACTCCTCAATGTATGAGCCTATATCCATGTCTTTTTGTTCCAAGCTTTGCTTCCTCCTATGGAGTTGCACCCCATAGTCCTCAGGTACATATGTCTCTTTAATTAGGGTTATCATCTTGTTCCATGAATTTATCATGCTCTTTCCATTATTCAACCTTTTTGTTTGGATGAAGTTCCACCAAATTAGAGTTGCTCCCTTCAACTTGGATCTTGCTATTTTTACCCTTTGCTTTTCAGGGATGTCCTCACATTCAAAGAATGTTGTCAAAGCCTCTATCCAATCCAAGGCTAAATTTGCATTCATCTTTCCATTGAAGACCGGCAAGTCTATCTTTTCCTCCATGGTTCTTCTCCCCATGGACTTTAAGGCATCAATGAAAGGCCTTTGGTCTGTAGGGATGTGGTTATTAGGATCATCTTCCTCCTCTTCACTCCCTTCTTCATTTTTAGACCCATCTTCTTTATCCTTGTCTAGTGTGTGTGTGAAAATTGTACCTAATCTGTAGACACAACACTTCAGTAAAACATTAGAGGTTAGCAAAAATCAAAATCGTGCAAAATTGAAATCTAATTTAACCAAGCAATTTACTACCTTCTAATAGGTGCGAGATTGATGTTCTCAGATTGCTATCGAGATCAGTGACCTAGATGACACCTAAATGAAGGATTTGAATGCAATACTGATATGAAATATGAATGCAATTATTCTATTTTTTTTGGATTTTCTATGCAATAATAATGAAAAATGATATGAAATCTATGATATGTAGATTGATCTAACAATGATATGAATCTATGCTAACATGAAAATTGATATGCAATGCTAATCTAGAAATGATATGATATGAGAATGAAAATTCTAACAATAATATGAAAGCTATGAATTTGAAATTGATCTCACAAAGCTTCGAATCCTCAAATTTATCTTTCAAGCTCCAATTGTGCAAATTCTCCAAATTTGATATGCTATGATTCCTATAGAGTAAGTTTGCAATTTGCCAGATGAATTATGAAGAGCTGAGCCTTGGTTTTATAGAAATCCAGGGCTTTGGAGGTGCATGAGAAAAAGCCATAAATCACTCAAATAACTCAGGTTGATTTTTGAGTTATTTTTAAATAACAGATAATTAAGTCACAAAAATCATGCAAAAGCACCGTTCAACTCGAATTAGAAGTTTAGATCAACTTTAAAACTCAAAAAGATGTTGAGTTTCAAAAAGCTAACAACTTGCATTGATTTTCCAATTTGAGTTTAACTGGTCCTTGAATGTGCACATGGATAATTATGATTTAATAAATAAATAAAGTGATTTATTCTCAACTTAACTGCTTTTTGAAATAAAATAATTAATTTATGGGTTAATTAACTATTTTATCAAACTTTTATTAAAAACTATATTATTAAATAATGACAACTTGCTTTAATCAATTAAATAAGAATTTAATAAATTATTCATAGGATATTAGATTTATTGTCAAAATTAAATAATATAATTAATAAGAGATAGAATTAAATTTAATTAAACAATTAAGTGGCAAATATTAAATCTAATTAATTAAATATGAAAATATTCAATTAATCAAACTTAGGATAAATGTGATTTATCACCAAATAATTATTAAATTAAAGATAATTAAGATAATTAGGAATATTGCTAGGAATATTCCCCGATGTAGAATTTAAGATAATCAATTAGGATTCGATGATGTGCAAATGTGCCTTAGGTTAGGACTTTGATGTCGATTTCATTTGAATTGTTGATATAGAAGATTAATGAACTTATAGCCCATTTTTGGGGTATTACATCTAGCTTCTTTTCAAGTTCTTGAAGCCTCTTAGTTAAGGTTGTGTTTCCAGCCCTTTGCTCTCTCACCATCTTTCCTAATTCACTTTTTGTGACCCTTGCAGGGATCTCTTCATCCTTAAGAGTAGACATAGCTCTGATACCACTTGATGCAAAGTGGGTAGTCAAAAGCCTTAAATATTTAACAATTGGAAAGGTTTAGATACTCAATACACCAAGTTATAGAGGTCAGATGCCATACACTTATCCCAAGTATAGAATGAAGAAGAAGTGAGCTTATCACAACCCCAAATTCCAAGGATAACCTAATCACTAGGTTTCACAAGGTTCTAAGCACCAATGACCAATGCTTGCTAAGGAGTTTCCTTAACCCAATAAGCAACCAAACCCCCTGAAATGACTCACAAGACTAGGGGTGGCCTACAATCACTATTCTGGCCTATTTAGGTCCTATTTGTTTAGTTCCAATGGTTCTTTCACTTACAAGCAACCCATACAACCTAGTTGCTTCACAATCCAAAGACTAGGCTTGTAGCCTTTCCTAGAAGGAATTTTGATCATAGGTCAAAATGCTTCCACATGAGATTTTAAATAGGTTGGATATTTTGACACCCTTTTGGGCTTTATGTAACATATTCAAGCACCAAGATGTGAGGTCAAATGGAGGATGTTGAAACAACTAAACTAGATCGAGATAATAGGCCTAATTAGGTCTCCAATTGCACTACAAGTGCTCTTTCCTCAAAACCAATGCCCAAAAAAATTATGGGAGTATATGAGGACATATAAAAGGACTTAGAATCCATATTTTGGGGTCTTGGTGAATCCCCAACCGAGAGTTATGGTGACTGTTCTAAGTCACTGACCAGTGCACACATAGAGATGTACACCTACGGCATTACAGAAAATCCACTCCCCTACAAATCTCCACTTCTAACCTATATAATATGAAAATACATTTAAAAACATTTAATTCCACCAAGGAGCATCAATTTCCCATGGTGGAATTGGTCCAAACAACCAAGCCCTATTGAAAATCATGGTTTTAGACCTTCAATCCAGGTAGTTCCACTAAAAACCAGATAACTCTCAAACTAGGATAGATCACAATATCAAACCAATTGAAAATGAAAGTAGACTCAAGGATCCAAATTTTGGTTTCAAAGGTTCATGCCCTCCTATTCGTACCCATCCATACACTTCAATTCTCCTTGGGAATTGCAGAGAAATGTTGATATTTTATTGATTCAAATTGCCAAAATTACACATTGTTACCTTCCACCCACCTAGAAGGACTTATGAAGGCTTCCCCCATCAGTTTCAACTGAATTTAAAACCATATGACCATTGCGGGCTTTGTTTACAACTTTCGACAAAAGTTGTCAAAGTTGCTAAGAAACTTTTACAACATTTTTGCAATTTTTACAATCTAGGTGACCAAAATTGGTCTAGACCTAATCTAATGATCCAACATGGATCCAAACTATTAAAAACATGAAAATAGAAAAAATCCTAAGATTCTAGGCCTTTTGACCACCTTTGACCATAGTTGACCAAGGGCTTATAATTATGCCAATCTTGGAACTAGGTCTTACAATTTGGTCTAGATGCCTAGATAGTAGGTCTAACCTAAACTAGATGTCCTTAGGACTTTGATGATCATCATTTGTTGATTTTATTGTGGGTTCTCCTGCACCATACTCCCCTTGAGTTTAAAACTCAAGTTCCTACTTGAGGTTAACTATTCCACTGAAGTCCCATGTTGCTTGATTTGGTCTTCAGTCAGCCAAGTTGCATCTATGTTGGGGAGCCCTTTCCATTTGACTAAGTACTACATATACTTCTTGGTTCTAGTTTTCTTCAGCAACCTGGTATCCAATATTTCTTCTAACTCCACTATTTTTCTTTGAGGAAGATTCATGACATAGACTCCATCATTTATATTTGTTTCCTCACCTTGCTCATTTGTTGAACCTGTTGTAGCTTTGTAGGGGGTGAGGTCTATAATGTTGAATATTGGAGATATTTGCAAGGTTGGGGGAAGAGAAATCTCATAGGCATTCTCACCCATTTTATTGAGTATACTACATTGCCCTACTTTCTTCATATGAAGTTTAGAGTATCTACCCTTAGGTAGTCTCTCTTTCCTCAGAAATGCCCAAACCTTATCTCCCACTTTGAACTGGATCTCTCTTCTTCTCTTATCAGTGTGTTCCTCGTATTTTAGATTGGATATTTGTAGTGCTTCTTTGACCTCATGCTAGACCTTTGCGATGATTTCTACCAGTTCTTGGCCTTAATCACTGACTTTGAAGTTAGATGGTAGTTCTATCAGGTCTAATGGTCCTTTGGGATGAAGGCCATATACTGCTTGCAATGGAGTTTTTTTAGTTGACCTATTCATGGAATCATTAAATGGAAACTCTTCCTGGGGTAGGAGTGTATCCCAAATCTGAGCATATTTTTTGGTTAGGAATCTTAGGAGATTGCCTAAGGACCCTTTTACTATCTCAATCTTCCCATCTGTTTGTGGGTGATAGGAAAAGCTGTAGGTGAGATTAGTACCCAATTTCTTGAAGAGTGTCCTCCAAAAATGGCCTTCAAACTTCACATCCCTATCAGATACAATTTTTTGAGGTAGACCATGGATCCTAACTACCTCTTTGAAGAAAAGATGTGCAATGCAAGAAGCATCATTTGTGCTTTTACATGGTACAAAATGGACCATTTTACTAAACTTATCCACTATTACAAAAACATTGTCAAAGCCTTGCTTTGTCTTAGGCAACCCCATTACAAAATCCATTGAGATGGACTCCCATGGTCTAGAAGGAATTGGTAAGGGTTGATATATTCCTTGATTGGTTGACACACCTTTAGCTTGCTGACATATGGTGCAAGTTTCTATGAACTTCTCAACATCATTGTTCATCTTAGGCCAAAAATAACTTCTCCTCACTATGTCTATTGTCTTATCAATGCCAAAGTGACCTCCTAGGCCACCACAGTGCTTCTCCCTTATTATGTTTGTCCTCATTAAACATTTTTGGATGCATAGTTGAGCTCCTTTGAATAGGAGTCCATTCTGAATCAGATATTTAGAAAAGTCAGTATGGTATCTTCCAACCATCTTTGTACAAATTTGATATATCTCTGCAAATTCAGGGTCATCAAGGTATAGGTGTTTGAGGGACTCAACTCCCACACTTTTCAGTTGTATTTCTTCAATCAGACCAACCCTCTTACTAAGGGCATCAACAACTTTATTTGTTACCACCTTTTTATGCTTGATGTTGAAGGTGTAGGCCTTCAACTATTCTACCCATTTTAGATGTCTGACAGAGAGTTTTTCCTATGAATTAAGGAAACTTAATGCATGATTGTTAGTGTATACCACAAATTCCATTGGGATTAAATAGTGTCTGCATTTTTTGAGGGCTTGGACCATGGCATAGAATTCTAGGTCATATCTATTTTCTTTTGGCCTCATTTAGTGTCTCTGAGAAAAAGGCAACTGCCTTACCTTCCTGACTTAGGACTGCACCTATAGCCAAGTTGCTTGCATCTGTCTCCATAGTGAATACTTTGTTGAAATCAGGTAGGACCAAGATAGGATATTTGGAAACCCTATTCTTCAAGTATTGGAATGCATCATTTGCTTCCTTTGTCCACATAAAGTTATTTTTCTTTCCACCTTTAATGGTTTCAAGCATTGGTGCACACACATGACTAAAATTTTTGATAAACTTTCTATAGAAAGTTGCAAGTCCATGGAAGCTTCTTACATCACCTTGGTTCTTTGGTGGAGGCTAGTTGATGATTGCTTCTACCTTCTCAGGTTCCATCTTGAGGTTACCTTGTGATATCACAAATCCTAGGAACAAAAGTTCCTTCCTCATAAACATGCACTTTTCCAAGTTGATTACCAACTTGTGTTGATGGAGTCTTCTTAGTACCTATTCCACATGATCAAGATGTTCCTCCTTGCTATGACTAAATATTAGTATGTCATCAAGGTAAACAATAACAAATTTGCCAATAAAGTCAATGAATATCTCATTCATAAGCCTCAAAAAATTACTAGGGGCATTGCTCAAGCCAAAGGGCATTACTAACCATTCAAACAAACCTTTAGTAGTCTTGAATGTTGTTTTCCATTCATCTCATGGTTTGATCATGATTTGATGGTATCCATACTTTCAGTCTATCTTGGTGAAGTAGCAAGAACCTCCTAGTTGATCCAATAGATCCTCAATCGTTGGCATGGGGATTCTATATCTTATGGTGATCTTATTGAGGGCCCTGCTATTAGTACATAACCTCCATTTTTCCATCCTTTTTACGGGCTAAGACTGATGGCACTACACATGGACTGAGACTCTTCTGAATGAGTCCTCTTTCCAATAATTCACCAACCCATTTTGCAATCTTTGCATGCTATAGTGGTGTCATTTTATATGGGGCCTTGTTAGGCAGAGAGGAGCTAGGGATCAAGTCAATTTGTTGACTGATATCTCTTAAGGGAGGGAGGCTTGTGGGTAGGTCACTAGCAGTGACATCTCTATATTTTTCCAGCAATTCCTTAGCTTCTTTTGGTATAGGATCTTTTTTATCAGACCTTATGTTGTCTTTGGGTTTGGAGATTAGGACAAAGGCTTTAGTATCAAGTTCCTTCAATGTTTTTAACATTTCTTTCTCCCCCATGATGATGACAGTAGGTTCTTTTTCAGACTTGCTATCAGGCAAGGGCTTCATAGTAAAAGTTTTTCCATCCTTGGTGATGGAGTAGGTGTTCTTCCTACAATGGTGTATGGCATCCACATCAAATTTCCAAGGCCTACCTAGAAGGATGTGTGAGGCATCCATTTTGACCACATCACAAATAACTTTGTCCTTAAATTCTACAATTGAGAACTTTATCCATGCTTGTTCTATTACTAGAGTTTGTTGGCCTTTTGTTAGCCAAGAGACATGATAGGGGCAAGGGTGTGGCTTCTTAGGGAGGTTTAACTTTTGAACCATTTCACAACATACTAAATTTTTAGTTGAACCAGAATCTATAAGTAGATTACATACCTTTCCATGACATTTGATCTTTGTCCTAAAGAGGTTCTTCCTTTGTGGAGGCTCTTGGTTTTGTGGCACTTGAAGGAAGACTTGTCTCATCATCAAACATACTCCTTCCTCTAGTTCCAAATCTCTAGTGTGAGCATTATCTTCTTGTTTATATTCTTGGATAAGTTGTGCTCTCCTCTCACCTTTATTATTGTTATTCCTCTTCTCAAGGCACCTTCTTCCATGATCTCCCATCTGATTGCAATAGTAACATTTTAACGGTGCATTACCTCTTCCATATTTTTTTCTTCCTCTATTGAAGGGCCTCCTTCCTCTATAGTTTCCTCTTGAACTTGAGTCACTATTTTCTTTGTCTCCTTGGTCAGGGGTCCTGCTGGTGCTGCCACTATTTTTTCCCTTGTTCCAAGAGTTTCCTTTCCCTCTAAAGTTCTTCCCATTGTCATTATTCTTCCCTTTTCCAAACTCCTATTTTCTCTTCCATTTCTCCTCTACCTTGTGTGCCATTTAATAGCACTTATTGACTGTGGTAGGGTAGTGTAGGCTAAGTTCCTCTTGAATGGATACTTTCAAACCATTCATGTATCTTGCTAGTTTTTCTTCCTCATCTTTTGCAACATTTGTCTTCATACATAATTTTAGGAACTCCTTGGTGTATGAGCCTACATCCATGTCGTTTTGTTTCAAGCTTTGCTTCCTCCTATGGAGTTGCACCCCATAGTCCTCAAGTACATATGTCTCTTTAATTAGGGCTATCATCTTGTTCCATGAATTTATCATGCTCTTTCCATTCTTCACCCTTTCTATTTGAATGAAGTTCCACCAAGTTAGGGCTGCTCCCTTCAACTTGGATCTTGCTATTTTTACCCTTTGCTTTTTAGGTATGTCCTCACATTCAAAGAATGTTGTCAAAGCCTCTATCCAATCCAAGGCTAAATCTGCATTCATCTTGCCATTGAATATCGGCAAGTCTATCTTTTCCTCCATGGTTCTTCTCCCCATGGACTTTAAGGCATAAATGAAAGGCCTTTTGTCTATAGGGATGTGTTGATCAAGATCATCTTCCTCCTCTTCACTCCCTTCTTCATTTTCAGACCCATCTTCTTGATCCTTTTCTAGCTTCTTTTCAAGTTCTTGAAGCCTCTTAGTTAAGGCTATGTTTCCAGCCCTTTTCTCTCTCACCATCTTTGCTAATCCACTATTTTTGACCCTTGCAGGGATCTCTTCATCCTCGTGAGAAAACATAGCTCTGATACCACTTGATGTAAAGTGGGCAATCGAAAGCCTTAAACGGTGAACAATTGGCAAGGTTTAGATACTCAATACACCAAGTTATGGTGGTCAGATGCCATACACTTATCCCAAGTGTAGAATGAACAATAAGTGAGGTTATCACAACCCCAAATTCCAAGGATAACCTAATCACTAGGTTCCACAAGGTTCTAACCACCAATGACCAATGCTTGCTAAGGAGTTTCCTTAACCCAATAAGCAACCAAACCCCATGAAATGACTCACAAGAGTAGGGGTGGCCCACAATAATTGTTCTACCCTATTTAGGTCCTATTTGTTTATTTCTAATGGTTCTTTCACTTACAAGAAACTCATACAACCTTGTTGCTTCACAATCCAAAGACTAGGCTTGTAGCCTTTCCTGGAAGGAATTTTGATCATAGGTCAAAATGCTTCTATGCAAGGGGTTTTTCAACATAAAACCTAACCCTCAAATCCCTAAAATGGATTATTTTTCAAAAATATTTGTATGAAGCTAAAAATTTTATACAGTGATAATAGTGGCTCATGCTCAAGGACGTGTATCTCTTGCAGATACAATGAGAAACCAGAATCTCCTGGAATAGAAAACCAAATCAAAACTTCGACTGGAAAAATAGGGAACTATACACAAAAACCTCAAAACCAAACCTGTACAGGGGTTGAAAAGATTTCTTTAAGAGAAATAAAACTTTAAGAATTGACCATGAACTGGAAATTCCATCAGCTTGCCTGTTAAACTTTTCAATAGATAAGAGTTCATCCCCCATTTGTCTTCAATAATATATGGTCCTAACCAGATGGGATCAAATTTCCCATGCCTTCCTTTATCTTCTAGTCTTACATTCCACATCATAATCATGTCCCCCTTTATAAAATTTCTCTAAGAAGTCCTTTTGTCATACAAGACTTTACACTGGGTCTACATCCTTTCATTCTTGTCATGTGCTTCATTTCTTACTTCATTGAGTTGAATCAAATCATTCATTCTGACTGTCATATCTTCTTCTATATCATCATCATATGCCTGAATGAATTGATACATTTGTAACAAATTATTTTGGGGTAATCTTGCATTGATTCCATATACCAAGTCAAAAGGGGCACACCCTATTGCTTTTTTAACTGTAACCGTATCAGCCCATAGGGCTTGTAATAATTTGGAATCCCAAGCTTTCTTGTTTTTATCCAAGACTCTTTTTAGAATTTTAACCAAACTCTTATTGCTAGATTCTGCTTGGCCATTACCCTGTGGATGATATGGAGAGGAATATGAGATTGTTATACCATTATTTTGATAGAAATTAACAAATTCATTTGACCTAAAACACATTGCATTATCCACAACTATGGATTCTGGGCAACCAAATCTTGTCAAGATATTTTGCATCATAAAATCTATCACCACTTTGCTAGTTGCTCTTCTTGTACGGATTGCCTCAACCCACTTGGTGAAATAGTCTGTTGCTACCAGGATATAGGAGTGTCCACCACTGGATTTATTAGGGATTTCACCAATGAAATCCATACCCCATTTTTGGAAAGGATCCTGAACAAAAATAGGTTTGAGAGGTAAATTGCCACCAAATTTTAATTTTCCAGCAAATCTTTGACAAGGATCACACTTTTTAACAAACTGATGGGTATCTTTGAAAAGTGAGGGCCACCAAAAACCTAATATGATGATCTTATGGGCTATTGTCTTCACCATATAGTGCCCTCCACAAACCCCATTATGCATTTCATCCATCAGAAGTTTAGCCTTATCTTGATCCACACATCTAAGCAAGACACCCTCATTACTCCTCCACCATAACTCACTATTTATAATTGCATACCTTGTAGATTGAAGCTTAATAGTTCTTTTCTTTTTATCATCCAATTCAAGAGGTAAGACCATCCTTTGTAACTACTTGACAATATCCTTGTACCATTCACAACAATCCATATTGCACACATAAGGTTTCTGATCCTCCTCTAGCATATTTATTTGGTTTTCATTTAAATTACTCTGAGCCATCAATTTTTCTAATCCCAATCCTCTCACTAACTTTGTAATGTGGATATCAATGTTGAACTCCTGGATCCTATTAATCCACCTACATCTTCTTCCTGAAACCTCTTGTTGAACTAGGATATCCTTGACTACAGCACTTGGATCATAAGCAACCACTATGGCTCCCACCAAATAGCATCTGAATGTTTTAATAGCCTTCACTAAGGCATAAGCTTTCTTTTCAATAATTTCATAGTTCAATTCTACTACCTGCAAAGTTTTACTGAAAAAAGAAATCGGTTGTTCAAAACCTTCAATGTTTTTCTGTAATAGTACTGCAGCAATGGTATGGGAAAATGCAAAGGAAAATATTTGCATGGGTTTGCTATAGTCTGGTGTTTTCAAGATTGGAGCATGCTTAATGGCCCTCTTGATATCATTAAAGGCCTATATTTCTTCCATATTCCATTCAACCTTTTCTCTTTTCTTCAACATTCTTGATATAGGAATACTGATTTATGCAAAGTTTGTAATAAACCTTCTTAAAAAATTAACATGTCCTAAAAAGGACTAAATTCCCTTGATATTCTTTGGTAGGGATAATCTATCAATAGCTTCCACTCTTTCAGGGTCTATCCTTACCCCATCCTTTGAAACAATATACCCAAGTAGCTTTCCTTCTGTCACACCAAAGGCACATTTCTTTGGGTTCAAAGAAACCCCATATTCTAATGCTTTGACAAAAAAATTTATAAATGCTGACAATGTTGTTCCTCTTTAGCTGAAAAAGCTGTTAAATCATCTTGATACACCACCATAAATCTATCAATAAAATATACAAAAGCTACATCCATAGCCCTTTGAAAAGTGGCGTTGGCATTAATCAAACCAAAACACATCCTCACATATACATATGTCCCCCATGGGGTTGTGAAAGTAGTTTTAAATTGCTCAATATCCTTAACCATAACTTGGTTGTAACCAGAAAATCCATCCATCATAGACATTAGTTCAAATCCAGTGACCTTCTATAACATGTTCTCCATATTTGGCAATCCATAGTTATCCTTCAGAGAATTTATATTAAGATTCCTAAAATCTACACATAACCTGATGTCGCCATTCTTCTTTCTAACAGGCACCAAATTTGAAACCCAGGTGGAATGCCTAATAGGCTTGATTATTTTAGCATCCATCATCTTCTTGAGTTCATCTTGCATTTTAGGTGCTAGGGTTGGATTAACAGGTCTCAGTTTTTGCCTAAAGGTTTTTGTGCCTTCTTTAAGTGGAATCTCATGTTGGAAAAGGTCTTCCTTATAAGCTTTAAGATCTTCATAAGACCAAGCAAAAACATGCCTGAATTTTCTGAGAAGATCAATCAAATTTTTCTTGACTCTTGGGGATAAAGACTTACCGATATAAACCTTCTTAGGAACAAAACTTGTTCCTAAGTTTATTTCCTCTATTTCATCAATTTTATCAATATTGGCAAAGAGCCTTGTCCTTATTATCAAATGCTCTTTCAAGCACAACCAATCCTTTAGGAACTCTATTTGATTTTAACTGTAGAACTTCTTTTCCAAAGATAACATCTTTACCATCCACTGTGTTAACATAAGTACTGAAATCCATTTCTTTGTCACCAAAGTGAGACTCACAATGGAGAAACCTCAGTATATCTTGGTCATCAAAAAAAACTTGCCATTATCTAAATTGTCAGGAATAGAAGGCCTGGCTTGTACTTCTATTTTGGAAATATCTGCAAATGTAACATCTTCTGGTCTAAGAGCTATATTAGCCAATAAATCTACCATTCTATTCTAACTTATTTCCATCCAAAAAATATTAAAATCATTAAATCTTTCAATTTCATCCCACAGTGCATTCTTATACTATTTCAACTTCTGATTTTTTGAAGTATATTTTGATCTAACCTGGGAAACCACTAACTCTGAATCCCATATTACTTTCAAACATTTTATACCATGCCTTGATGCCAATCTTAGACCTATCAGTAAAGCCTCATACTTTGCAACATTATTTGTGCATGAAAATAGCAAAGAAAAGGAGAATTTGAAAGTTTTTCCATTAGGAGATATAAGCAATATTCTGGCTCCAGACCCCTCCTTGCTATTAGCTCCATCAAAATACATGGTCCACATACTATCAAGGTCAATCCATCCCTCCTAATTTTCCAATTTGTGGATTAGCTTATCATCCCTTTGTACCTCCTTATCTTCAACTTTGAAAGCATTAATGTCAGTATCTAGGAAATGATTCATGTTATCCTCTTCTTCTTCAATCATATGTGGAGTTCTAGATTCCCTAGTAACTTTGATACTTTCCCCTTAAAAATTGAAAGTAGCAAATGATAAGTCACATTGTATGCTGCCTCCCATAGAAGCACTCCACTTTCTTGATAGTAACATCCCATACTAGGGAGGAATATCCATTACCAAGACACTCATGGTTAGTTGTTTACTAGGGTATGCAGCCAATCTGTAAGGCAAGGCCTTAATAGTACCCACAATTGGAACCTCCCTTAAATCCATTGCCTAACATCTACCATGAGGTGTGTCCACCTTTAATCCCAAAGATTTCATGACCTTAGTAGGCATAACAGTATTTCATGCTCCAGAATCAATCATACAGTTTTTCAACAACTTTCCATTTATCTGTAGAGTCAAAAAGAAAGGGTCAATTGTTCCTATTGTGGTACTGACAACATTTGTATCCAAATAGATTTGAGGAATTTTAGAAATAATCTCCTTAGTACAGTTTCCATTTTCATTATTCAAGGATGTTATCTGTTCTTCAACTCCATTTTTTTGGGAATCCATGGGGACCACACTATTAACCCAATTTAGAGCTTTTTCTTTATGCTCTTCTATTCTCATCATTTCTAACAATGGAACTTTGACAGTAATCTAAGATATTAACTTGCTCATATCAAGTGGGACATATTTTGAATCAGATACATCAGGTCTTAAATCTGCAACCTCTTTAATCTCCTGAATAGGTATCTCTGCAGTTTTTTTATTTTGAATTTCACTTTCTTTTCTCACAACTGGAACTTCCTCAGTTGTAGGTTTGGATTTGACCTTATAAAAAATGTTTGGCTTCACATTTTTCTTTACTTTAACTTTATCAATAGCATCAAGACCTTTAGATTTATCTTGTGACACCTTTACATCCTTATCTGTCTTCTTAATAAAAATACCAGCTAGCTTCTGATTTGGACCACCAGTCACTCTATTTCTCAAGTTGTAGTTTTTTTTTGCTTGAGTAACCATATCTGTTGTTATCAAGGCAATTTCTTCATCAGAAGGCCTCCTCAAAATAATTGTTTCCTTACTCCTCACAACATTGCATTGGATATTGTCAGGTTCACTATCCTCATCTGAGAAAACTTGTTGATGGTATGACTCAGTTCTAGCCTGAGAATTAAGAGAATCTTGATTTTCATCTTCTTCAGTAGAATCAACCTCATCCCAAACATGGGAAGAAATCATTCCACACCCCTGGTCATCAGAAGGCTAGTCCTCATTACATTCTTGCTCTTCGTGTGCAGAAACATTCTGGGATATGACACAATAATCAGGATCATGTGGTGACTGACAAGCAAGACACCATGGGACCTCTTCCACTACATTCATTGAATTTATTTGCAATGGGTCAGGGGTTCTATCACTTGGCCTATCCCTTCTTTCAGGAAGAATGGGCTTCCCATCTTTCCATTGAGTGTTGTAGGGGTAATTCTGCATTCTTGGTGCTTTGTTGAAATTATTGAAGGGAGGTTTATCCCCTCCTATAACTTTATTTTTGTTTTCACCAGGCTTCAAGTCCTTAATTTCCTTCAAAATCTACTTTAGGTTATCATCATCTTTGGGTTTTACACCTTGAGGCTTTCCTAGGTCCCTTCTATTTAACAAAGGTGATTTATCATCTTCCCTTCTTCCCAATTTCCCTGAAATTCTTCTATTACTTTCTATGTTCACAGCTAACTTATAAGCTTCAACAAGAATTATTGGATTCTTATCCCTCAAAAGGTAGCCCATCTTAGAGTCAAAGGCATTTAAATATGTGACAAGACACACCCTATCATCAAGTCTGATAACATGCAATAGCTTATGCATAGCTTTTTGAAACCTAACATTAAATTCAACAACATCTTCATTGAAGTTTTTCTTTATGTTGTTAAATTCATTGAGCATAAAACCTTCATGTGTTTTATCACCATATTGTTCCTTGAAACAATTTCTAAGTTGATTCCATGAACCTATACTACCATGTGGAAAAGCCCTAAACTAATCCCTGGAATCTTCTGTTAGGGATTGCACGAATAGTTTCATGATAACATCATTAGGCACAATATTATAATCATCAATGACATCAATAAATTTCTTTAAATGTTCCTCACAAGTAACAAAATTGCTCCCAGTAAACTTAGGAAGTTTCTTTCTAATTTCTTTAGGGAAGGGGTTAGGATAACCAGGGATACCAGTAAAAATCAACTGCTTACACCTTTCATGTATAGCTCTTGTATTAAAAATACCAACACCCTGAGATGTAGATGCATTATTATTTGTAGTGGCAGCACTTCCAAGTCCACCTGGTGGGGGTACACTTTTTGTCTGATTTGCTACATTTGTGGCATTTTCTCCTTGTGTCATAGTAGAGCTAGCAAAATTTGTAGGCCCTGCAGACCTTCTGAGAAAATCAATTTTCTTTTTCATTTCTAATGTTGCAACTTCTAATTCTTCTTTTTCAAGTTCTTTGGCTAGCAATTCCTATTCCTTTTTGGCCTTTTCAAGGTCCGCTTCCAACCTTAAAGTTTGGTCTATAGGGATTTTAGTGGGTACAGGTTCTTTAATTGAAATGCCTACTTCCTTTTGTTTCCCTTTATCTCTTGGATTCCTTGTTTCAAATGTTTGATGGACAATGGGCAACTCATTCCTCTTTTCAAGAATGGGAACATAATTTATAGCCTCTAAATCCAATAGCTTCCTTCTTAATTGGTCAGCCCTTATCATGGCATGTCTGACCTTTTCTTCTTTTTCCTTTTCTCCTTTTTCCTAATGGCTGCTTGTTCTTGAATTCTCCATTCCAACTCATATACTTCCTTAAATATTTATTCAGAATCAGGTAAAGTTGTTTCAGATTTTGCCTGTTGTCCTTGAGGCTCCTCTTGTTGATTCTGAGACTCATGAAGGCCCTAGGGTGATGATGAACCAAGAGTAAAAGGAGGAAGAAAATCTTTTCCACTCCTACTTTTACTTCTAGATCTTCCCTCCCTTCCATCTTGTCTATTAGGGATCATCCTCCTATTTTGGGGTGGTCTTTCACCCTCTCTCTTTGTGGGGGAATAATAATCCTCATATTGGTTTAGGCCTAGATCAACTACCTCCTCATATTCTGAGGCATTTCCTTCCTGACTAGGAGGAGCAATATTTCCCTATCTTGGGTTTCCTTTTTGTTTCCAGGTAAGAAACATATCATCAGTATCCTTTTCTCTCCTAACTTGAGTTCTTCTAGATGTGGCAAGAAGCTCACCCTGCAGACTTTCCTCTGGGTGCTCCTTCCTCCAAGACCTTGTATTTCTAAAGCTCATGATGATTTAGTTATTAAAGCACTAGTACAGAGATTTTTTAGAGTCACCACTCATAATTTGGTGAGAAGGTATTGAAACTTTTGAAACTGACTCATATATTTTAATGGAAACTACTAGATATGATAAACAAGTCGGCTAGGAGTCTAGCTCTACTCGTACCCGCATTATTTATAACTGATTTATTACACAAGGGATATCAAATGATTAAAATAGGCAAGTCAGGAGTCCAGCTCAACTTGGAACCTGCACTATTTGCTTGTGATTATAATCTCTGGTCCCTAGTAGAGTCGCCACTTTGTTGGTTCCTGGATAAGATTTTACACTCCATGAGATACCAATATACCTATGACTGATATTAAGGATGGGTTAGTTCCAAATGTGATAAATCTATAGGCAACTGGACCAACTATAGGGACAAGACTGCCCTCTTCATTTCTGGCTCTGCAAAACCAAGGTGGGTACACCTGATCCAATTTGTTTTAACTCTGCCCCTTATTGATTATTGGATCATACAATAGATAACAATGAGAAAGTACTAAACAAAAACCTATTATTCATTGACTTTCCATCACTAGGTAGGACAATACATACAAAGTAAAATAAATAAATATAAAAGACTGGTATTAAATTCAATGTTTTTCAGGATTACAAGATTCCAATCATTCCATACAAAGATAAGATAGGAAGATCAAGGCCAGTGCCTTATTCATTGGGCAATAGAATCAGAAAATAGAATGAACACAACAATGTTTGATGAAAGGTGGGTCTTGAACATAAATACAAACTACTTCAAATCTTTCCTACTTACAGAAATCCTTGAATAGATTTAGTAAACATGCATCCAACTCAAAGCAATTTTAATCCAATCCTAGATCAGAACTCAAAGTTCAAACACATACATATAAACCTCAAAGAGACTTAAAAATTTACTGAACAAACTCACAAGAGAGACAAAGATCCAAGATTCATATTAAGTTCACCCTTTAAACATTACATGCATCAAATCCTGAACAAAGCTTGCAAAATAATAGCAGCAACTTGTACTTCTTCTCTATTTCTCTAATAAAATGATACAAAATTTACAATCCCTAACTGAGTGTTAGGTTTTCATAATTTCTATCTTTTTCTCCTAAGCTCTCAATGTCTAGAATGATTGTGGAAAATCCTTTATATACAAGGAAATGCAACAAGCTACCGATCATTCTAGGGTTACAAAATTTTACCTAAAAGTCTTTACAACAACCTCCAAAATTTACAATAAATACATTGATGGAGCAGACAAGATATTTGATCAGGCAGTTGGGATATTTGTAGATGAGCCACCTTTCTTTTTATCTTCAATGTTGTCCTTGGCTTTCTTCAAAAAATTTGATCTGCAACATCTCGTTGTCCATCCTGTAATAAATGTCTCCATATATCTTACCAATTTTTATATGACTCAAAAATATCTATCTTTATTCGCTCTAAGAGGCGGGTGGAGTATTGACCTTTTGAACATGAGGTATGTACTGATACCTCCACCTATCATACACCTCCTCACTTGGGAACTCAAAATTGGCAAATTTAGCCTTCTTCTTTGATAATTGTTCCCACTCATTTTTTATCTGAGTGACCTTATGCTAAATATTATCAAACATTGACTTAGTATTTATCAACAACTTGATAACACTACTAATAGAAAAACTGCCACTTAAGACACCAGTCACCCTTTCTTACAAAAATGCATCCATTTCTTCTCTCCATTTATGTGCTTCTTTAAATTTTCCTTTATATGTGAAAATGGTAGGAACCAGTTCATAGTTTGAAAGCATGAATTCAGCTTTCAACATGCTTGATTTTCTGATAAATCCATCCAAAATGATCCCAACCTGTACCATTTTCTTTATAACTTGGTGCACTGGCTTAATTAATGGATCAGGGTCTTCTTGTCCTTTTGACAGCATACGAAATAACTTTACATTGGGAGACCTTTCAATCCACTTCTTCAAAATTGGTGACAACTCCGTCTTCTCCTTATTTAAAGTTTCAAATAATGAATATAACTTACTGGCATGGCCATGGAGAATGGAGGGCTTTAAATCAATAGCAAACTGCATGATTGCATCTGTTATCTTTTCTTCATACTTTTGGTTTGCTAAATTTGTGGCCTTTATGTTCTCATCTTTTTCTTTCTCCAACTGTACCCTTATTTCCCTCAACTTATTTGTTTCTTCTGTCAATCTTTGCTTCTCCCATGTAACCCTTGCATCCAAATTTGTCTCCGGGTAGGGGGATGGTGGTAGCTCAATTATTAGGCTTGAAGATGAAGCCACTGTAGGCTTATCAAAAATCACCAACTGAGGAGACCTATGATCTAAGGGCCTTGACAACTGTGCAATCAATTTGTCCTTCTGAATTAGCTCAACCTTGAGCTCATTGTAAGACTTAAGAACCATTTCAAATTTGATTCTAAGCTCTTCCTTCTCTCTAGCATCTTTCTCTACCACTTGGGCATTAAATTTGGTAGTTTCTAAAATCAAATTTGATGCTTCAACTCTAGATGTTTCTCCTACTCTCTGAACTAACAAACTACATGTATACCCTCCAGAGAGATCCTTCCTCTTTCCTTTATTTTCATCTTTATTTAGAGACCACATCACAAGAGCAGCATGATCTTCAGAGAAAGAAAATCCTCTTACAGCTTGTTCTACCTATTTTGTTGTAGCAAGAGTCTTCACTTTGCTTTAACTCACTTGGTCAAAGACAATTGCATTAGCAATGTCCCACTCTGGTAAAATTAAGACCCCTGCAGCATGCACCATGGTTCTCCCCTCCTCTGGAGTGATCTTTTCAAATTCTTTGGCCATTTCTACCTTGGTCTCAGTCTCTATTTTTGTGATATCCCTAGCAGGGGATTCATTTTTCTTCTTTTTACAGATCTCCTTAAATTGATTTATCTTCATTCTCCAAAGAAATTGGGAGAATGCCCTAGTTTTAACAAACTTATCATCAGCAAGGAAAGAATCTGTGGCCTATTTTAGAATAGGATCCATCTCTTTACCCTCAAACTCTTCTATTGAAAGATCCATGGCCACCTCCTTAGGTGCCTCAGGCATTCCTTCCTGCAAATCTTCATTAGAAACAAAAATGTTTCCCTCATTCCTCAACTGTAAAAGTTGTCCTGCCACCCCATGTTCATCTAATTGAATAGGGGATTGAGAAGGGGAATAAGCCTCTTCTCCCAATTTTATTTCCTCGTCTCTGCCTCTTGGGAGAGGACTCTTGCTTTGTTGGATCATCAATAGGTCTTTTCCCTCTTGAAGTAGAAGGGACATCTTCACTTCTTTGCTATGGTGGTAGGAGAACAGTGTAACCACTCCTTCTTTGCATTGTATAAATTCCCCTTGGGGTAAATTTCATGTATTTAGGCTGGCCCAAAATTTTCCTAGCCTTCTTAGGGTTTATCTTGCTCATAGTTGCCCTCTTTTCATTAGCTGCATGTATGATGCCTTCAAAATGTTCCATAAGGGCATCCACTTTCCTTGCCCACAGTTCAAACCCCTTCAATGGATCATAAGCTCTATCAAAATTTTGAATGAAATCTAGAGTCTTCTTATAGATGACCCACTTTTCTTTCTTGACCTCTTGAGTTTGAAGATCAAACTCATTTCTGATTACATCCTCAGGAAAATTGAATTGATGCTCAATAAGAGCACACCTCACCTTATCTCTAAATACTCCTGAGAGAAAACCCTCAGTATCTACACACCTCACCACTGCTTTGGACATTTTGTAGGGCTACAAGACCTTATTCAAATGCACCCATCCTCCTTTTGTAATCACATATTGATATGCAATAGTTATATCTGGGAAAAAGGTTCCCCTTCCTTTACCAATGAGAGTGGACTCTTGCAAGTCTCCAATCTGCCTTAGAATTTTTGCATATCCCAACTTCAATGGGACTTGATAAGGTAAAATATAAGGTGCTACCTTGCAACCATACACTCTAAAAACTATGGAAACTAGATATAAGATAATATCCCCAAAATTGTGGACAATAGTAATATCCTGGCAAAACTCCTTTGGCCTAATTAGCCTCAACAACTCTCTTGGAATACTTGGATTGTCAAAATGTAAAAGAGTTCTAAGTCTAGAGGCAAAATCTCTGTCAAAAATAATATAGCTTGCATCAATTCTATCCCATGATAGAGTTGTAGTCCACAACTACACTAGAAGAATTTCTCCATTCCTTTCCTTCACAATATCTATTGTTGTACCAAAATATTCATCACCCTTGTATAGAAACATGTGCATGAGCATTGAATACCACCCAAAAGGTCTAGACACCTTCATATTTTTTATTCCCATCAGCCCCTCATGAATTAGATTAGCTAAATGAGATGCAAAGTCAAAAATAAGGGCTAATTGGGGGTGTAGTGACTGTACCATCATGAACATATAAGGTACTGGCATATGAGTTGCCTCATCATGCCCTAGAATCAAAGTCAAAGATTTATAAACTTCATGTGCTCTTCTACTGAATAAGTCTAATCTAAAAGGTTCTAGTGTGCTTGCACTAACAACACACATGGATCCGAACTGCTCAAAAAATTGCCTCAAAGGCCCTGTCCTTAGATAATCTCTCTGTGCTTCATATATTTCAGTAAACTCTATGAAATCTATCTTCTCTAACCCCACAGATGGGTCATTCAATGAAACTACTTCCCTAATCTCATCCTCTATGATGTTGATTAGGTCTCTACCATTTATATCCTTGACACACTTTGTCATAGGATCATAGCACTTAGCTATTTGAATTAATAACTTAGCATCCATAAAAACACCAGGGACAACCAACTTCCCACTATCAAATTGCCATATATTACTTAAGGGGGCACAAGCATTCCTTTGTGAATAAGCTGACTTGAACAGAATAAGACCATTATGCTTGTCACCCACCTTGGCATCTCTCATCCAGTTTCCCCTGTCATGGAGACCGTCTGCAACTGAATCCCTAGGGTTTCTTGGAACTAGTTCTTTCATCCTAGCTGGCCCATCATCTGAATGTGGAAGTAACTGCATTAAATCCTCAAAAATCCCTCTCTTGGTATACTCTATTTGACCAGACAAATTCCTCTTGGGCGGCATCTTGAAACTAGGGCTTTTACAATAATATACAAGCACTCAAGAAAAACCCTAAAATACTAACCAGTAACACAAAACCTTTACAAATCTTCACAGTCCTCAAGAAATTCTTAAGAAATAGAAAATTAGACCTACCGGGCACCTGCAGATTCTTTACTTGAAATTCCCTCAAGAGAAAAATGAGCTCGCCAGAAATGCTTATGAGAACGGTGAATAGAAACAATGATTCAATTTTGATGTATAGCGCTGACAACTGCCTACAATCTATCCGCACGTAACACATTAAATCCACCATTACTGAAAGTTGGTGGCCTCAATTATTCACAAGATGCGAAAAATGTCACTAAGCAAAAATTTGAATTTAGGTCATTGATTTATTTCTTTTCTGGCGCATCGAACGGTTGGCAAGTTGACGAGCAAAAACCTTGTTTACTTTCCCTAAGTCAGTTCTCGACCAATGAGAACATTTCAAAATTGCCATGTGGGGAAACAAAATAACTTATCTTCACTTCACCCAGAATGGACAGGTGTCACCTTGTCGCTAAAGCCCAAACCAAAACTTGTCAGAAGAACCAACTCAAGATATAACGACCACCGTAGATGCACTTTGATTGGACGATCATTAGATTTTAATAAAACCTTGGCCCCACTAAACACTTTGAAAACCTTCGATGAATCAAGAGACACCACCTTAGAAACGTTAGCAAGTTGAAAAATCCCACCTCATCTGTGGTGTCAAAAACACCTGGCAATTGGAACATGTCACTAATACCCTGGACCAATCAAAAAAGACCACATCATCAAAAAGTTTTGACGCAGAGGACCCATTGAACAATCCTCCTCTTTAGTCAAGATCGACGGGTGTTGCCATATTGCTGACCTTAAAGAGCATGCATCTTATCTCAATGGTATAACAACAATCACGAGATCTTGTGGTACTTTAACCATCTGAAAACATAGGCCCTACTACGACACATCACAATCTGTCATGAATCAAAAACTACCACGTCGCACATAATTGACAAGTGGGACCTCTGTCATCTACATTCACAATTCAGAAAATCCTGACAACTGCCACATCATAACTCCTGGCAACCAATAAGAAACTGACATATCAACATGACCTGGCACTGTCAAGACCCACCGTAGACTTTATTCATTAGCGATGATCTAACGGTTGTTGCTATACCGCGATGCATAAAAGGAAATCATCTTGATCTCAAGATATAGCGACAGTCATAGGATATATTCATTCTTTAGATGCCAGCATACCTTATAATCAATTGGGCCCACTTGGATAGGTGGCGGCGTGTCGCTAAAGTGCATGTCAGGGATTCTGACAACCAAGAGTCTTGTGGTGCAATGACAACCACATATTTTAAAGGTCTAACACTTTTTGGAAAATTAAACAGAGACTTAGGCATAGCAAAAAAAATTAAAAGGGGAAAATATAGCACATGCGTATTTGGAAGTTTTAGTGAGCCAAAAAGTAATGCCGAAATATAACAAGGCTTAAGAACAACTAGGGTTTTATCAAACGCAAGGGGTTTTTCAACATAAAACCTAACCCTCAGATCCCTAAAATGGATTATTTTTCAAAAATATTTGCATGAAGCTGAAAATTTTGTATAGTGATAACACACCCATCGGTTACAACTGAATTTCAAATCATATGACAAAGTTGTCAAAGTTGCTAAGCAACTTTTACAAAATTTTTGCAATTTTTGCAATCTAGGTGACCAAAATTGGTCCAGACCTAATCTAATGATCCAACATGGATCCAAACTATTAAAAACATGGAAATAGCAAAAATCCTAAGATTCTAGGCCTTTTGACCACCTTTTACCATAGTTGACCAAGGGCTTATAGTTATGCCAATCTTGGAACTAGGTCTTACAATTTGGTCTAGATCCCTAGATAGTAGGTCTAACCTAAACTAGATGTCCTTAGGACTTTCATGATCATTATTTGTTGATTTTATTGTGGGTGCCCCTACACCACCATGGATATTGAGGAATATTGGTAGGCAACAAAAGTAGATGTAAAGAGCCATTAGTATACTTCTAGGGTGACCACTTTGGAGAGAGAGAGAGAGAGAGAGAGAGAGAGAGAGAGAGAGCTAGGAAGGTAGAATATGAGAGTGTGGTCCTAGTGGCTCAGAGGGTGCCTAGTTATACCGCCTCTCATCATTTGTAGCATACACAAAATCTTAGTGAAGTGGTGAAAAATCTTATAGATTCTTATATAGTTACTATATAGTTACATATGCACCTACAAGAGAAACTAGTGAAGGACCTTTGACTTCCATTCCACCTAGGCCTCCTAGACCAAAGGGAAGAAGCCACACTTCTTGATTCTTATAGACACTTTTTCATATATATTTTTCAATCGTGTGAGATCTCCTTATGACATTGTATCATGACACATTTCAAGTTTTACATATATATGATGCATTTTTGGCAACCCTATATGATTTCTATGTGTTTTATGCTTATGATGTTTACTTTCTTATGATTATGATGCATTTATGACAAACAAAATGATATGATATGTTTCCTAGTTATGTGATGGACTAATGCATTTTCTATATGATGTGATGTCATGCTGATATGTTATGGAAACATAAATATTTTTGTATTTTCAAATGCATTTTTTATGGTGTAACTATATGTGATGTAGATTTATGCTAAATGAGTTGGATGTTCTATATACATTTAGATGATGGATGGATGCATTGTGATATGTATTTATGAAGTATGATTTATGATTTATGCATACTAACATGCTATGAATGTAGTATGCCATATTTTTTGTTCTATTATGATACTCTATCACAAGGATTGTTAGACTGACAAAGAGAATTGTTAGTAATTATAGTTAGAATATGAGAGAATGAGAATGAATCATGATTGAAATTTTTTTTAAATTCTATTAACCATGTGTGAATTCTAACTAATTTGAGCAATTTATTTAATCATTGAGCCACTTTATTATAGCAAAAATAGATACCATCCTACCAAGATATGAATGATCTGGGTATGATTATCCTCTTGCATTTAAACATGAACTTTGAACAAATAAGTAATGTGGAAAAATCCATCTAGGTTGGGCATTACGAGTCAAGATATGTGTGGAATATCACAACCAAATCATCTATTGCAATATGTTTTGAAATTAGATGTTTGTATGTGGATGTGAAGGCTCTTACCAAAGACACCCAAAATGCTCTTTTAAGACTTCATGGAAAATATTCCACAAATAAAAGGTAAAGAAAAAAAATCATGAACCATCACAACATGTCTAATCACTCATGGATATCCTAAAGATGCATAATAACATGACTTGCAAAAATCAAGACATAATTAGACATTCGTGAATCAACAAGTTATTGTCATATTGATTATATGTATGTGTTTTTGCAGTAGTTTGGATATTGAATTTTGATGTTTTCCTAATTTAAAGAATAAGGTACCTCATATAATATTGACCCATCTATTTTTTGAGTTTTCCCTCCCCTATCTAAGACAACATGACTTTTTGACAAAATACTTCATTATGGGACTTGGTTGATAGATAAGACAGTGGGTCAGTTTGATTGAGGACCTGTTGACTAGTTTGACAATTTTGACTTACTTTTGTTGAAGCTCAGACTTGTTGTATGATGTCCTTCAATGCCTGTTTTGAAATGCAAAAGAATTTGTTTATTTACAAAGGACATTTATTGCAAAATTTTCTCTATTTTCAATTTTTTTGGTTGTCTTTAACAAAATTTTCAAGACTTTTTGCAAATGTTTTTGGTGTTCTCTCTGGATAGTTTTGTGATGTTTTTGTTTTTTTTTAAGGAATTTTTCTTATTTTTATATTTTTTTGAGGACATATTCAATGTTTTTGGTATTTTTTAAGGACTTGATGGATTATTACAATGGGGTGCCCCCAGTCAAGATAAAATGGGGAATTTATTATAGAATGTCCATGATGGACTGACTTGGTGCAAAATATGACAAGATATTCTAAGACAAAGATAACTAACAAATCTCAATCCATGATAGAGATGACCACTAATTTTATAGTGTAATATGAGGTGTAATGATATGTAATACTAGGTTGGAGAAATGATAGATGGTAGAGCAATGATCTTTATGCATGGCATTGAATTACCTGATTTTCACCATGGTACTTATCCAAGGCACCACTGAAGTGGTTTTCACCATAGGATGAATTTATTTCTCTTGTATTTATATTTTTTTGTCACTTGAGATTCATGATTTCCATATTTTCACCAAGTGATATTTTTTCTTTTTTCTACTTTTTACATTTTTGAAATGGGTCTATTCTAAGAGTTATGAATAGTACTTGCGTAGGTATAAGCTATTGTTAATATCTTATAGAGGTTGGCTCTCTGATTTATGATATGCTATAAATTTTTAGATTAATGTGATGATGTAGGGATCCAAATAGTTTGGTTCAAGCTTTCCTATTTTTTCTCTTTCCATTTGATTTTTCTGATTTTCCATTAGTACCAAGTCAACAACTTCAAAAGATAGTGGTATGACCTTTTTATTATAACTTATCCTAATACATTTTTTATATACTTTCAAGTTTGTTATTGCAAATTATCTCTTTTCATCTAGAAACTCTAGCTCTTGTGGTTGAGATACTCGATATTCCTCATCTACAATGATGTGTTGAAGGGATACTCGCAATGATGGGAGTTCAACCTCTATTGGGAAGATGGATTTTGTACTGTATACTAATGAGTATGGAGTGGCTCTTATGGGGGTGCAAAAACTAGTGCGGTATGCCCATAAGGAAGGGTTGATTTGCAGGTGTCAGTCCCAACCTACTTCATTGATTATCTTTTTTAAGATTTTTGTAATGGTTTTATTTGTATCCTCAACCTAGTCATTACCTTGGGGAATGTAGTGTGAAGAGTAGTTGTGATAGATGTTTAATTTTGCACAAAGCTCATTCATTTGTTTATATTTGAAGTGTAAGACATTATCAGTGATAATGGTCTCTGGGACTCTGTACCGATTTCTTATATAGGTCAAAATAAAATTGGAAATCTATTTTCCAGTAGTATAGGTCATTGGAAATACTTTGGCCCACTTTTTTAAATACTTAGTGGCCATGATGATGTACTTATAATCATCAAAGGATAACAAATGGATCTTTCAAATGAGATCAAACCCTCATTGCAATAAAGGCCATGATGAAGTTAGTGGTTGTAGCTCCTAATCTAGTGCATGGACGAGGTTCTCATGAATCTGAAATTTTCTACATTTCTAGATAAATAAGCATGCATCTATTTCCATTGTGGGCCAATAATACCCAATTCTTAGAAAATTCATGTATAAGGTCAAAAAACTAGAGTGGGAACCATAAATACCCTCGTGTACTTCTAATATCATCATTTGTACTTCCTCCAAGTTGAGACATATTAAGAGTGTACCATCCAAACTATGTCTCTAGAGTCTATTGGGAAAGATAGTATAATGGGAGGATTTCCTTATCAAGGACTTCTTTTGGTTGCAGGAGAGGTTGAGGGGAATGATTTATCTAGTAAGGTAAGCATGGTACCATGGTGAATTGGGACCAACAATTTCACACACAACCTTAGACATGGAGACTTCAAAGGCAGAGACCATGATTTGTTTGACCATGAGTTCACTATGTGTCACATCATGTGGAATGTCTAGCAAAGATCCTCTAGTAAACATGGGATTTTATTTCTTGTTCCTGATCCTGGGGATTTCTTCAAATGGTATTTTTTTAAAGTGTATCTTGATATCTCCTGTCATGGATTTATATGGAATTAGTTTTCCATATTTGGTGTTGTAACTGCCATTGACTTGGTTGATGATCAGTTGAGAATCCCCATATACCTGTAATTATTAGATATTCTACTGAATAATTGTTTTGATACCTATGAGTAGTGCTTCATACTTAGCTATGTTGTTGGTGCAATCAAACTTCAATGTGTAGGATCTAGGAATAGAGTCTCCTTAAGCAATGATAAGGCTATGTTGACATCTGATCCTTTATGCATGTGAGATCCATCAAAGTATAATTTTAACTATTTCAACTCTTCTATAGAAAATATTCCTTCATTAGTGAATTCTATCAACATTGGATGACTAGAAGGTAAAGGCGCATCTGCCAATTGGTCGATAATAGCTTGACCTTTGATTACTTTTCTATCTACATAGTCTATATCAAACTCACTTAGGATCATGAAACTTTTGGCTAGGTGCCCTATTAATGTGGCTTTTCTCAACAGATACTTCAATGGGTCAATTTTAGCAATTAGGATCGCCTTGTGGCTCAACATGTAGTGTTTGAGTTTTTGTGAAGCAAAAATTACAGCCAAACATACTCTTTCAATAGAAGTATAATTTAGTTCATATGCCACAAGTGTCTACCTAATTTAGTATATAGCTCTTTCCTTTCCTTCTAAGACATTTTGAGCCAATAATTCCCCCAGTGATTTTTACATAGTCGAGATGTACAATAGTAAGGGTTCATATGGAATAGGTGTCACTAAGACCAGTGTCGATAGAAGATAGTCTTTCAATATTTGGAAGATCTTTTGACAATATTTTGTCCATTTAAATTTTATCTCCTTATACAACAAGTAATGGAATGGGTGGCATTTATCTTCCAACTATGAGATAAACCTTCTAACTAGGTGTAATCTTCCCTGTAAGGTTCTTAAGTTCTTCAAATTTTTGGGGGGAGGCAATTAAATTATGTCTTTGACCTTTTTAGAGTCGATATATATTCCTTTATGCGAGACACTAAATCCAAATAACTTTCTTGACGTGACTCTAAAGACACATTTCTTTGAGTTTAGCCAGACCTTGTATTCCTAAAGCCTATCAAATATTCCCTCTAATGCAAATAAATGCAAATTCCTTTCTAGGGACTTTGCCAATATGTCATCAACATAATCTTCCATGGTTATATGCATTGTATCATGAAAAATAGTTGTCATTTCTCTTTGATACGTGGCACTAACAAATTTTAAATCAAAAGGCATGAAACAACAACAATAGGTGCCCCATACAGAAGTGAAAATTGTTTTGTGCTGATCCTCTAGTGTAATTTTGATCTGATTGTACCTACAGAAACCATCCATGAGTGATGGCATCTTATATCCAAAAGTGAGGTCAATGATCATGTCCATAATTGGAAAGGGGAAATCATCCTTTGGAAATGCCAAATTCAAGTCTTGGAAGTCAGGACATATTCTTATGGCTCCACATGATTTGGTCACTGGTACTAGATTGGAGATCTAGTCAACATAGTCTATAGGTTTTATAAAGAATGCATCAAGTAGCTTCTTCAATTCTTCCTTGACCAACAATGCAATCTTGGGATGCATCTTGCAGAGTTTCTATTTCTATGAAATTTCCCTCAACTTCAATGGTAAATGGTGAAGCACTAATTTTGTATTTAAGGCATGTCAGAGTATGACCAGATGAAGTTGATTTGTCTATCTTTGAAGAACTAAATGAATTATTCTCTTTTCCTTGGTGTTAATGACTCTTCCAAGTGGATTAGTCTTTGTGTTTCTATAGTTGTAATGTTGATTGTATGATTTTTCTCCACTAATAATGGTGACTTCTCTTCAGTAATGGAGAGTATATCAATCTCTCCATCCTTAGGCAGCTCAGAGAGATTTTCACCCTTAGATTCATCTTTTCTTTTTACTATTTTGCAGCTAGAAGGTGTCTTTCAGTTTTCACCTAAGAGCCTTACATTTTATTTATTTTCAATTTCCTAACTAGAAGATTAATATAAATCCCCAAAGTATGTTTTTCTATCCAATTCAATGTTGAAACCTATCTTTTGGTCTCCCATAGGAATGCCTTGTTTTAGTCTAAAGAATTTAGCAATAGCTTCATCATTCTTGAAAATATTTATGGTTGGAAGAATTTTTTTGTTCCCAATCGATATGGTCAGGGTAGACTAAGGCTATGTTATCCTTAGTTTGGAAGGAGGAAATTGGGAGTTTATTAAATGTATTGATATATGAATCAATTATTGATTCATATATTTTTTATGAGGATGAGGATGAGGGTTCAAATCTACTCCAAGATTATGAAATCCATGTTTTTTGATCTATGGATCTATCTTGTAAAGATAGTCAAACCATGTCAGTGTTAAGATTTAGAGTGTATGTAGTTTTTGGGGTATCCCACTCACAATCATTTGAGTCTGTGTCTAAATGGGACTCTTCAAATATCTCAACTTCATTGTAAACAAGCATTAATATCAGTGGGCAATGAGATATTCAAAATGTCATCTGCAGGTGGTTTGCAACCTAAATCACGATGCCTTGGATTTTCGGTAGGAGAAATTGGCTCCACAATTCCTTGTTCATTTCTTCCTAGGCCAGAGTGCTCATTATACCCTTGTTTCTTAACAATGGTGTACGTTCATCCATATTCATGCAATGAATTTTTTTATCTTAGGGGGTTCTTCATATGTATACAACCAAGAAGATAGGTTGTCCTCAATGATTTCCTCATCTATATCACCCTATCTTACAAAAACTATTAGTGGATAGACAATTTTCAGTTATTTCTTCCTCTCTAAAGGTTTCCTTGGTTTTCCATATGAGTGGGGTGAGATAGATAACTTGTCTACACAGGAAGAGTCTGCATAGGTATATTCTCCACATCCCTTTACTTGTACCTCAATCTTTAGTTTTGATGCAGGTTTCAATGTTGATTTTACAAGACTTGTGGGATCTATGTTTTGAGAAGAGGAAATAGTCAATGCTTCCTAATTGTTGGGTACCTAATGGGAAATAGCCCCTCTAAGATTTGTGCAGTATAAAAAGGGATCTATATCACCATGCATGGTGATTTCAACTCCATCATGAGGAAAATTAAGGCATTGATGATAAGTAGATGGTACGACCTACATGGAATGAATCCATGGTCTCCCCAGGAGCATGTTATAACCCAACTCTAGATCTAGTACTTGGAATGTAGTTTCTTGTGATACTTGACCTATTCTAATTGGGAGGCTTATGATGCCCTTGGAGGGACATTCATCATCATCATAGGCTCTTATTATGATATTAACATCTACAAAACTCTCAGAATAACCTAATGCTTGTACCAATTTTAGTGTATAGATATTTGGACATGCTCCTCCATCTATCAAGATTCTCCTAATTTTTTGGATATGGAAGATGAATTCTAGATGTAAAGGATCATTATGGAATGATTTATTTCCTAGAAGATCATTTCAATGAAATTAATGTGATGTGGTATGGATAAATAATCAACCATGGCTTGAAACTCATCAAATTATATGTCTTTGGGGAAGGATGACTATTGTAGGGCTATATCTAAGACTACCTTTTGGTTTTGAGAAATGCGGAGTAGTTCATAGATGGAGATTTATGTTGGGGTCTTCTTCAAATGGTCTAGAAAATTTAACTAACCTAATGGAAGAATGGATGACTTACCTGGTACAATAGTTGTTAATATCGCTCCTTATACTATTATTTTAGAGCAATAGGTTGTAACAACACAACTAGTGTCTTGACCTCAGATGGTGATGGTGTTTATGGTCAAATTAGGGTCCACTTTGGTGTAGGTAAGGTTTTCCTGATTATTTGTTCCTAATATAGAGGCATTGCCTTTTCCATGATCCATCAATGGTTTTGAGAAGATCATATGGTCTTGATTGGTATGCCAGAATGTGTAACAACTTCAATTTCATTGTGGTCGATGAAATCTTTGACAAGGTGTTTTAGTTGCATATAACCAATTATTTTGTATCCCTTAATTTTATGATAATCATAGTAAGTGTCATCATTCCACCATGCTAGTTTACCAGGACCCTCATAATGTCTTATCTTGGATAGGGTGATTAAATGGGATTGTGTCAATTTCTTTAAAATATCCTCAAGAGGTTTTGTAAAGGATAAAGTATCAACGTGGAGGAAATTTCATTATCTCAAAACTTTGTTGAATGGCTTGGTTAAATGCATAGACCTACTCAGGACTTTCCTTAAGAGAGGTGGTATTACCATTATGGATATTTTGTTAGTTGGGTTTGTTGGACAAGCATCGGTGCTTGCACACGTAGGACTAGTTGTGCTATTTGAGCATCAACAACACCATCATTCATCACATTTTTGTTTTTGGATGAGTATTTGGATTAATCATAAGGTTTTGAATTATCGGTCTCTTTCATAAGTACTCCCTTTAGGGTGAGGTATATGTCTTCTTTCAGCCCTTGTTTGGCTAGCTCCTTGAAGGACATGATATGCTATGAGTTTAACTCACACGTTAGGTCCAATTGATAGTTTTATATGAAAATATGGATCTTATATTTGGTGGGTACATGGAAAGATACTTTGGAGGAAAAATTATGCCAACTTTGTAGGAATGAGGAAAATCTTTCCCCATTCTTATGCTTGGTGGTGCAGAGATCCATTAATTTTACTTTTATGACAATATTGTGTGAATAGTAGGATATGAATTTTTCAGCTAGTTCATTCCATGATTTTATCCCAAGAGGGAGTCTAGAGAACCACTCTATGGTTGTCCCACTAATACTGCATGGAAAGAGTTTCATCAAATATGTTTCATCATGGGCTACTTCTATGAAATCCATGAAAATATCCCATATGTGGTCGCAGGGATCACCCTTTTCCTTGTACCTATCAAATTTAGGTGTCTCAAAGTTTTGCAAAAAAGGTGGCATGTAGAGAATCATATTAAAAGGATAAGCACTAAAGTTTTTTGTAGTGTAATATCTTATAGGGATACCTATTTGCAGGTTCATGATCTACTAATGGAGGGTTTGGAGTTGTTGTGAAAATATTTTAGTGGGTGACAATGTGTATGACACTACATTTGGATCAATAAATGGGATCCCATTATTGTGGGTGGTGCTTGATTGTATGGGGATATGTATCCCATATTTGTGTGTTTTGAAAGAACATAAGGTGGTGGGATGTATTAAGGCACTAGGACATACTGAGGTTTTGGGACATGTTGATATGATGGGACATACTGAGGTGTTGGGTGTTACAACTAGGGGTTATCATTGCACCATAAGATTGACCTATGAATGCCCAATACAACCACTAGACTTATAGAAGACGTGGGCGGCTATTAAAGCATGCCATGAATGCCAAAGGGTTACTTTGGTAGTTATTCCAACAATCCCCCCTCAACGTCACTTGAGGGGATTTGAACCTATGACCAAGCTCTGATACCACTTGTTACAACTAGAGGTTATTGTTGCACCAAAAGATCAACTTGTTAATGCTCAATACAACCACTAGACTTCCAAAAGATATAAGAGGTTGTTAAACCATGTCACAAATCCCAAAGGGAGACGTTGGTGGTTAGTCCAACACTGAGATGTGTTGAAGTGTTGGAATATGTTAAGGTGGTGGGATATGTTGAAGTGTTAGAATATGCTAAGGTGGTATCATTGGATGGGAAGTGATGGACCCATTTCTCACCATTTTCTTAAGGATTCTAGCAATAATTGTTGAATAGTCAAGGTTTTCTAGAGGTGCTCCCTGACTAATTTTGGGTTTTATTGGATTGGAAGGGACACCTGGTTGAAGACCACTAGGATTGTGACCTTGAGGAGTCATACTAGAAAAAATTTCTATCAGTGTTTGTGAAGTATCTACTAGATGGGTTAGGAAATATATGGAAGGTTCTTCTATAGTGGTCAGTATACTAGATGTGGGTGGAAACCTAGAAAATAGGGGATTGTTGTATTGGACCCCAAATGTAGTGGAAGATGTGGTGACTTGGGATGCATTTTGAGTAGTGTTTCCAAATGGTAGGGTGGAAGTGAGTGTAAGGGGTATCATTGAAGCAATCCAAGATGATGGTATGGGAATGTCCTCTACTATGGTGGATGTGTCAAATCTCATGAGCAACTTAGCACATTTTTTTAAAAGCATGTGAAGGTATCGATTTGGGTTGAAATCTAGAATGGAATGTATGGTCATCACTACATGTTGGTCATGAAAACTAATGTCAACCTCCTATCTTGTACATTTACCCCTAATATTTTCAAGTGAGAACTCATATTTTGGTGGAGGTATGGGTAGATTATTCACTTCTATTTTTTCATGACATTGCATGGTCTCAAGTTTGTTGAAATCCATTCTTAAGGTTCTCAAGATAGCAAACTCAAGATTGCTAGTAAGATCAAGGACATGGTCCCTGTTGTGTTCCATTTTATTTTTACTCTTCTAGGATTATGTGTTTGGCATATGTAAAAATGCAAGACAACTAGGAAAACTATCTTAGGACTCTAATTTTTTTGGATTTTTGGATTTTGAAATGCAAGAGACAATAAAGGAAACTAATTTTTTTGGATTTTCTAATTTTTGGATGCTTAATGAAATCTATGAATGAATGACTAAAATGATGCCTAAGGTGTAGGTATTGTACCCTAAGATAAATTATAGAAACTTTGAAGGTAAACCATGTGAGGAAAGACCCAAATTATATGTAGAATATCTTGACTTCAAAAGGTAGAACAAAAATTGATAATTCTGGTAATGATGTCTATGAGTAAGACAAATGTTAACTAAAATGATAAGTGCTCACGAGTATACAAAAAACACTCCATCTTCTTCACCCTTGCCTTTGCCTCAACCTACACACACAAAAATGACCAAATTAGGGTTTTAGATGAGTTTTATATTTTGGCCTAACCCAAAATTCGACTTAGGGTTAGGGTTGACCACTTAGGGCCCATTTCAATTTTTAATTGAAAAATCATGTTCCATTAAGTTTCTTTTAAACTTTATTTTCTAATTAAATCATTTATTAAAAGATGACTATGAAAGTCACTTTAATTTAGAATCTTTTTTTTAGTTAGTGCTTTGTTGATTTATTTAGACTTTTTGTTTTTTAAAATTTTGAAATTGGTAATGCTTTATTCTTTTTAGAAATTAGATAGTGGGAATTCTTAAATATTATTTTAATTTTGTGAGTGGAATTTTAACATTTATTATTTAATGCCATTTGAATTATTTTAGAAATGTTAATGTATTATTATTATTAAATTGACTTTGAGTTCTATATTTGATTTAATATGAATGTAATTACTTCTATTTCAAATTTATGAATTATTGATTATTTCTTGTTGAACCTTATTTTTTTAATATTATGAGTGGCATTATTTTACTATATAATTTAATTTAGTATCATCTTAATTATTAAAGTGGATAACCCTATGGGAGATTTAATTATCATTTTAAGTCAAAAACTTAGTTAGCCTTGGAGTTAAATTATTATTAACATTTTGTTAAGGTTACGATAACCTTTTTAATCAACTAATAAACTTGATGACGTTATTTTTTTAAATTAAAATATTAATCTTTAAAAGGGGAAAATTAATAGAGTAACCCTAGGTAATGAATAGAGTTATTAACATGACCCTATTTTATAATAATAATAAAATAAAGTTTACCCTATTAATTTATTCATTTTTAATTAACGTTTGGATGAAATTCGTTAGGGGTTTCTAGAAGCCTAGTTAAGTTTTAGAGGTAACTAACGCATACATCATTTAAGGGATGTTGGCAAGCCAGCGCTTGTCATGATACCTCTTAAGTATTAATCTGCATTGGGTTACACGTAATGTTCTAGTTAAACGTTACTAGTGTGTTATCCTAGTAGACTTTTGTGCATTTAGGAAAAAAATTTGTTGGTGTGTTTTGCCCTTAGATTTTGGGCATGATAGTAAACCATGTGAGGAAAGACCCAAATTATATGTAGAATGTCTTGACTTCAAAAGGTAGAACAAAAATTGATAATTTTGGTAATGATGTCTACGAGTAAGACAAATGTTAACTAAAATGATAAGTGCCTAAGACAAGGCATGTAGACAAAGTCATGGATCAAAATCTAAATGAATTCAAGACAATACGTTAGACCACTATAGGAATGTCCTAAGAAAATGCACCCTCCAATTTGGAAAATTACTCTAGAAAGTGTAATATTTTGACCCTAGGATATGCAAGCTATATATTTGGGATTTTTGGATTTTTTGAACTGAAATGATGACTATGCAAGATAATGAAAGATTCTAAACTCTAAATATAATAATAACACTAAAATGTACGATATGAACTGTGTGTGTGAAATTGTACCTATCTATGGATACAACACTTCAGTAAAATATTAGAGGTTAGCAAATCAGAAAATCTGCAAATAAGACAAATATTGCTAACCAGGCGATTTACTGCCTTCTAGTAGATGCGAGTTTGATATTCTCATAATTGGACCAAGACCAGTGACAATGTAGCACCTAAATGAAGGATTTAATGATGAAAAACAAATGGGATATGAATGTAGATTAATCTATGTTTGTTATTTTTCTATGCAATATGGATGAAAACTATATGAAATTGATCTAAAAATTGAATGAAGGTGAATGCAATCTAATCTAACAATGATGTGAATTTCTATGAAAAATTAAATGATGACAAGAATCTCAATAAATTAGCACAATCTCACAAAATCGCCAGATCGCACAAGCAAGCTTCTCCGGATTCGCAAGAAGGTGATCATTTGTGAAGGACTACGCCTTGTTTATATAGAAATCCAGGTTCTGTGAGAACTCATGGAAAGCCAAAAATCTCTCCCTGATCAACTTAGATTGATTGTTGAGTTATCAGAAAATCAAAAAGAGTTAACTCATGAAATCATGCAAAAATAGCTTTTTAACTCAAATAGGAGTTCATATCACTTTTTCAACTCACAATCACATGTTGAATTCGAAAAGTTAACAAATTGAATTGATTTGTTGATTTAGAGTTTAACTGCTTTTCTAAATGTGCATGGATAATTATGAATTTATTTAATATTCCAAGTATTTGTTCTCAACTTAACTGATTTTTGAATAAAATTAACTGATTTATGGGTTAATCAATTATTTAATCAAACTTTATCCCAAAACTATATCATTAATTTTGACAATTTGATTTAATCAATTAAATACATGTTTAATTGATTATTTTCAATAATTTTGATTTATTGTCAATTAAAAATAATATTAATTAGGAATAAATGTAATTAAATAATTAAGTGGCAGAATTAAGTTCAATTAATCAAATATACAACATATTTAATTAATTAACTTTTAGGATAAATAATGTCATTTATTGCCAAATAATATTTAATTAGAAATAATTAGGATAAATTAGGAATATTCCCCAATATAGAATTAAGATAGGATTGATTAGGGTTTTGATAATTTGATGTGTAGATGTGCCTTCAGTTAGGACTTTTATGTCGATTTTCATTGATTTGTCGATGTAGGAGGTCAATGGTCCTGAAGCCCATTTTTGGGGTATTACATTTTGCCCCTCTTTGAATTACTGTGCGAAGTGCAATGGTTCAAAGATTAATCTATTTTTATGATGATGTAGACTCAATTATGTGGTGGAGAAACTGATCCTAAGATTTTAACTGATTCTAAGATAGAAACCAATTGAAAGATTTTGAAGATATTGATTCAAGTCCTGATTGACCAAGAAATCAAGATGATGTTAACGATATCAACAATGAACCGGTGATTATGAAGAAGTGTCAAAATGCCTGATTCTGAACCTATGATTACGAGGAAGTCTTCATCCTTACTCTAGACCTGATCGTCTAAAGGAATCGAAAGGATGTCAAATCTGAACCCTTCAATTACAAAGAATCAAGGAAATAACACAACTAAATTGATGGTTATGAAGAATTGATACAGCTGACAAGATTAAGTAAGAGAATACCAGATTGATATGGATTTTGGTGAATCTGATATGCCCCAAGCGATGTGCCCCAAGTGATGAGGACTTTTGATTAATTAGTAACTAGACGCCATTGTTGTCTTGATTACTAAAGAAAATTTGATTTGACAGATTTAATTAATGATGTGTAATACCATGCCCCCTTCGGGATGAAAATCAAAATCTGGCAAGAAAGCCAACATGAATTGGTTTAGAGGCGATGTAATCAATTTTAGAAGTGGTTATGCACATTGAGGGATGCATTTTGCATCGTTTGGAGGTCTCATTGACCAAGTTTGACTAGGTTTGACCATGGGTTGACCAAGTTGAAATTTGAAGAGTTTAATGTATGATAATTAGTTAAGTTGAATACTGGATTCTTGTGATGTTACGAAGGTTGATTATGCAAGTAGTCGGCCTTCCTGGGTCTGAAAATTTTAAATCATGATTTTGACAATATAAATGATCTCAAATTTCAATTTTGATCTCGAAAATGGGTTTAGAACATCAAAATTAGCTAGGGGTGCAATTTTCACACAAAACGAAACACTTTGAAAAATTAGGTCAAAACCTATATAAGGCCCAAAAGGGTCATTTCAAATCATTTTAACCCTTGACTTTTATAAACCTTGTGGAGCCCTATGAGAGCAAAAATGCAAGTCCCTGTGACATCTCACCATTTTGAGCACAGCCGATGATATCTAAGACCTCGACAGTATGGTAATCCAGTAAGTGGACCTCTGTGCCTCTTTGTGAATTCAAATTTGTAGCTTTTCCTGCTTTTTAGGATTTTTAGGACAAGTTTAGAAATTTTGAATTTTTGCACCATGTAAACTCATACGATAATTTGTTAGGGCTCGTATGAGGGACGCCCATTTGTCATACAACATTTCATCGGGTCCCTCAAGTGTCATGCGAGAACATATATATTGTTGTATACTCATGAAGTCTCGTATGGGATGGAGTACATTGTCGTATGAGTTTTCATGCCAGTCTAAATTTTCGTATGGAAAATAGAGACCAAATTTCAAGTCCTTAGGCCAATTTTTCCAACTTTGTGATTTGATAGTTGATTTTCATAGCTTTTAATGCATCTTTTAAAGTATTCAATTTTGTATTTTATGAACTTATAGCTTGGTTTTTTATCCAATTTTTTATAGTCACCCTATGTTTGTATTGTGTAGGTCTTGTACCTGGATGTTCATATCCGCATATCGCATCCTGTGATGTAGAGACTCTGTCTAGCCTTACCTGATCCTATGAGAGTGCACCTTGCCATGTGCAAATTTAAGTATATGATTCGATTGCCTAATATTCAGGTAAACCACAGTTTGATCACTGTGCTTGTCGAGAAATTCCACTCAGAGACCCAAACCTTTCACCTCCCTACAAGGGAGATTACAGTCACACCGAAGGATGTTTACAAGATCCTTTGTATTCCATTCCATGGACCCCATCCGGACTACATTAGTGCAGGTAACACAAGTCTAGCAGCATTTTGTTCTTTATTTGATGTAGAGGAGAAGATCACATAGCAGATCTCATGGGAGATGCTTATATAGTGGTATGGGTAGACCCATAGATTAGAGTGTATCATTACAGGGATGATCAGAGGGATCATCATGTCTGACCATTAGTAGAACAGTCTTCTTATGAGATTCACGAGATCATCTATCATGAGGTGAAATCATTTGCATCTGGTGCTCTAGTGTTGCATATTTGGGCATGGGAGCATATTTCCATATACAGACCAATTTGTGGTGAAGAGCGACAGCCTTAGGAGCCACCGATATATAGATATTTAGGATTTGTTACATAAGCTCACATGGGTCATACTAAGTATTGGTAGCAGGTGTTGGATGACATGACAGTCATTACATGGAGACCCTATCTACAGATTGAGGTGTGACCCATAGCTCGTGCCCAGTTTGGGTATTTTTTCCAGAGTCATGTCCTGATAGGGTGGTCTACCACTATCCTAGAGAGATTTTTTATTACTCATGTATGGTGTCATTATGGCATCATTTAGGATGTGTCATAGGATTTCGCTTCATATGCATGATAGGTGTGAGAGCTAGGTTTAGGTTGGATAGCTCAGTTATCATATGCTTTGTGTAGTCAAGAGTATAGTGGTTATGTTGCTAGGGATTGGGACTACCATCCTTAGGTAGTTGATGCAAGGATGACTGATGCTTTCATTGCTCATATGGAAAAGCATCTGATGTGGCATTTCTTTGATCCCACAAAGCTTATTCCTACTATGGAGGATGCAAAGGATGTTACAGGTGCCCCTATGGGTAGAGGATAGAGGCAGAGAGAGGTTCAAATCCCAGTGGTGCATCCTACACCACCCAGGCTAAGAGCAATGATGACCTCTCCTAGGCTAGCAGGACAGATGAGACCACCGAGACCATAGACTATTCCAATAGGTGGGCATGCAATTTTGCAGTGTCAGTACACTAGAGGTGATGGTGGCACATTAGGTGGGGTTGGCAATGCTGAGGAGGTTCTAGGTGCACATTAGGATGCACTGATGGAGGAGACACAGGACACTCCTAATTTTGATTTAGGTGTAGAGGTTCCTCATCATAGGGCACAAATAGATATAGGTGTAGATTAGCCCATGGAGGAGGTAGAGGTAGCAGCCAAGGTAGATCCAAGATTGAGGTAGACATCTCAGGATGTTATCAGGAGACTCCAACAGTAGCTTCATAATTAGAGGACACACGGCCTAATGCTAGAGGTACAGCTCTAAGAGCGTGATCAGCAACTACAAGAGTGAGATGCTAAGGCCTGATAGTTGTAGGCTGAGGTGACACACTAGATAGGGTGTGCATCATATTATGTTTGTGCATATTACTTAGTGGTACTACCTGGACAGAGAGTTACTTCATACTCTCAGTATATGATAGATTCTGAGGGAGCTCGTGCCCCACATGCTGAGCCACCACCTGATGTACCTACTAGAGGAGGAGTTACAGTGGATGCAGAGGACTAGGTATACATTTGATACCTGATGTTCCTCATTTTTTTCATTTTGTATCATTCTTGATAGATCATTGTAGCTCATTCTTTGTACCCAATGCCATTAGTGCACCCCATTGTACTATCTTGACATTTTGATATATATATATATGAGATCATATTTTTGGTTGTGACTTCATATGCACTTCTCATTTTAGTTTATGATGTAATATCATGTGATGAAAGTGTATGAAATGCTTCTTTTATTATGGAATGTATGAATCTTTTCTTTCAAATGTATCAATATGCAATGCAATGATAGATAGTAAACGAATGAATATAAATGTATGATTTGATGGATGCACATGTATGTATGCAATGGATTTATGAAATGAAAATGTAATGTAAATGTAGCGATATACATGATATGTTTTGTAGGTACATGAAGAAGACAAGTGCTCAGTCATTGTCAAAATGAATGTGTGACCCAAGATGGTGACTTCTTGCTGATTAGTTATGGGGACCTTCATACAATGTTCATTCCTTGTGTTGTGTTTAGTGCAAATTTGGATAATTCAATCATTGATTGGTACTTAAGTCATGAGAAATGTAACCATGAAAAGTGCAAAATAAAAAATGAAATGCAAGACCTAGGACTTAGTCACTGATCATATGTCGATCTTTATCATCATTGAATTTATTAAGTAATCGAATAGTCGATACAATGTCCACTAGCTAGACAACCATGGTCATATGAATATTGACTTTGAGTCAGAAATGTCAGAGTAGATATAAGCACCAAGGCACAAAAATCAGGATGACTTGAATATCATGTCCATTTTGATATTGCAATTTGTATAAGCATCAGAACATAAACATTGTCATGACCTGAATACGCCTTGCATACAAACACACCAAGTAGTAGGGAGATTATTCTGATTCCAATGTGAATTACCTGCAGTGACCCTTTATCATTCACATCCTTGGGTAGAATTGTATTTCATAGTAGGAGTAAGAAATCACACAAAAGACAATAGTTAGATCAGACTTCCTTGAAGCATCCGAGTATCAATGGTTGAGGTACACATGGCCATCCAATTCATGATGGAGGCACTTATAGTGGACACCAATTCAATCCAAAATTTCCAAAGTTGTTAGATTTTCACTTACAAAAAGATTATTCCCCCAATCATCACTCTCTAAATCCCATAAAGGACATCATCAAAGAGCTCGAGGGGACAGAATATGCAAAAATCTCAATATGAATCTGTTAGCATACAAGGAGATAAAATCAATTGTGCAAAGATTTGTTTTTATTGTTTGTAGTTCATTTGGTGTGCAAATTCCTTTTCTGGTAGAGAGACAGACAACTAACTCGAATATTGCTTTAAAGGATTTTAGACTAGATATGACTCATCTAAGGTATACTAAGGACCGTAAGATATGACATTGGTTGCCCCCAAGTTTGAGACATTGATAGGATGCAGACACTTTGGCTTTGGTGCACAGACCGACTTTATTGAAAAATAGGATGCAAAAGAAAACTAGGAGATATGTACAAACAAAGCAGTACTGAAAGCTGGGAAAGACCAAGATTACACTGATAGATGGAGCATTTTGATACAAGTGGCACCCATTTGTTAGGTTTTCACCAACTTGGCAGAGATTCTATTTTTGCTACCAAGGCACCTATTTACCAAGTTTTCACCAAGGCACTTTTTCTTTTTCTTCTTTTTTTTGTATTTTTCCATCTTTTCAAATTTTATTTTATTTGTATTTTTCCATTTTATTTTATTTTTTTATGAACCATAAAGGCGCCTATTTCTAGGTTTTCACCAGGATGGTCATTTTTTCAGGACTTTTTCCAAGATATTTCCACAAATTGAATGCCTTAGGCATAGAATTTCTTCTGACAGAGAATGTTGATTGGTTCTCAAAGTTGGTCTCCTCCAGTCATTGAGATTTGATAGGCTCCTGAGCTAGAAGTAGCAGTGATAACAAAGGGACCCAGCTAGTTGGGTTCAAACTTCCCCTTGCACTCTTGATGGGATTGATTTTTAGTATTTTCTCTCAAGACTAGATCGCCAACCTAAAATTCTTTGTGTCTGAATTTCTTTCTGTAGCCTCTAGACATTTGTTTCTAATATACTCTGAGATGATCATATGTGGCTTGCCTGCACTCATCTAGTAGTTCAAGTTCTTGTCCTAGACACTATGTAGTCATCATTAGTTATCAAACTATGCATTATGATTCGTAGTGATGGGATTTCAACCTCAATAGGTAGTACCACTTCAAACCCATAAACTAAAGTGAAAGGAGTATCCCTAGTGGGTGTTCTAATACTTTTTCCTATAGGCCCAAAGAGCTAGATTGATCATCAGGTGCTAGTCTATTCCTATCTTGTTAACTGTTTGATGCAAGATTTTCAATAAGTTCTTATTGGACGCTTCAACTTGTCAATTCCCTTGAGGATAGTAAATAGACGACCAATGTTGAGTGATCTTGAATTTATAGCTCAATGAATCTAGGTCCTTGTTCTTCAATTAGCCTCCATTTTTTGTGATGATGGAGTGTGGTATACCATATCTGCAAATGATGTAATTCAGAATGAACATTGATATTTGTTTGCCAGTGGCCTGTGTTAAAGGGACTGCTTCTATCCATTTCCTAAAATAAAATGTTGTAGTGATTATATGGGTGTGACCATTAGAAGAATGAGATTAGATAGCCCCTATGAGATCAAATGTTCATTGTTGGAAAGGCCATTATGTTGTAAAAGGAATAAAGTCTCTCCTTGGTGCATGAATCAAGTAACCATGGACCTGACACTTTTGACAATTCTTAGCATATTTGACGGCCTCTTTTTCCACGTTTGGCCAATAGTACCTAGCCCTAATAAGTTTTCAAGCTAGTGTCAAACTGTTGTAATGTGATCCACAAATACCTTCATGGACTTCCTCTAATGTGCGTTGTGACTCTTCACATTCTAAACATCTAAGAAGTGTACCATCTAGACTTTGTTTGTATAAATCATTACCAATGATGACATACCATGATGCATTTCAAATAAGGTAACATTTTTTATGATGGTTAAAGGTATCATGAATGATTTGGTCTCGAAGGTAGGAGTATATGTTTTTGTAGCGGGATGAATCATGACCAAAAATGTTGTTGATCATTTGGGTTTCTGGATAATCATAGGCAGGGAAGGACAGTGCTTCCACTAGGAACTCATAGCATAGCTCATGTTTGGGTTGTTATAGTAAAGATGATAGCGTTTCCATAGCATCAGCATCCTTTTTCTCCATTCTAGGAATTTGTTTGAATGTGATAGATATGAAATATTTCTTTAGGTCATCTACCATGTGTTTGTACGGAACAAGTTTCTCATCTTTCATTTGATACACATCGTTGACTTGGTGTATGACCAGTTGTGAGTCTCCATGAATGTGTAGTTATGTTACTCTATATCTGAGTGCCATTTTCATACCATTTAGTAAAGCTTCATACTTAGCTATGTTGTTGGTACAAGGGAATTTGATTCTGAATGCCTTTGGAATAGAGTAACCCCGTGGTGTTATGAACAATATGCATGCTCCAGATCCATTTTGTGTGTAGGATCCATCAAAGAATAATTTCCATGTTCTTGAAGATAGATGCATGATAGAAGAATCAAGAAACTCCATTTGCATTGGTTGATTGTCAAACATGGGAGCATCAGCCAATTGATTTGCAATTACTTGTCCTTTGATAGCTTTTCTTTCAACATACTCAATGGAAAATTCACTCAGTAGCATGACCCATTTAGCTAGCCTACCTCTGAGGGCAGCCTTGCTCAATAAATATTTCATTGGATCAATTTTAGCTATCAATTGCATGGTATAAGCTAACATGTAGTGTCTGAGCTTCTGTGATGCAAAGATGATATCTAGACATGCCTTCTCTATCATGGAATTGTTCTTTTTGTAAGCTACCAATGTTCTGCTGATGTAGTAGATAGCTCTCTCCTTCTTGTTTTCATCATGTTGTGCTAGTAATGCCCCCAATGAAGTATCTGTAGTGGAGACATACAATATCAAAGGATTCCCTTGTATAGGAGGCATGAAAATAGGTGGGTTTGCCAGATATTCCTTGATGTGGTTGAAGTTCTTTTCACATTCCTCGTTCCATGAGAAAGTCACACCTTTATGTAACATCTTTGTGAAAGGTTGTGATATATCTACTAGTTGTGATATGAAACACCTGATTGATTGTACTCTTCCTTGTAAGGTCCTCATTAGACTGATGTTGTTAGGAGGTTGCATCTCCATGATTGCTTCAAACTTTGCTGGATCTACTTCAATTCCTTTCTTCAAAACAATGTACCCTAGAAGTTTTCCTGAAGTGACACCAAAAGCACATTTCTTAGTATTTAGTCAGAGACTAAACTTTTCCATTCTATCTAGTATTTTTCTTAAGTCAGCTAGATGTTTAGATCTTGTCATTGATTTAGCTAGGGTGTCATCAACATAATCTTCCTTAGTTCGATGCACCATATCATGAAAAATTGATGTTATAGCTCATTGATATGTAGCACCAGCATTTTTAAGACTGAATGGCATGGCATTCCAGTAGAAATTGCCCCATGCATAGGTGAAAGATGTTTTCTCTAGATCTTGTGGAGCAATCTTGATTTAGTTGTATCCAGAGAAACCATCCATTAAAGAGTACATTTCAAATCCCGCAGTCATGTCCACTATCATATCGATGTTTGGCAGTGGAAAGCCATCCTTGGAGTATGCTTTGTTTACATCTCTAAAGTCTGTGCATACTCTTATAGATTTATCTAGTTTTGAAACTGGAACTATGTTGGAGATTTGCTCAGCATAATCTATAACTCAGATAAAATCAGCCTTTAGCAGTTTCTCTAGTTCAGCTTTGACAAGGAGTGCCACATGGGGATGCATTTTATGTAACTTTTGTTTGATCGGTTTGACTCCTGGAGTGATAGAGAGATGATGCATTATGAGATTAGGATCTAACCTAGGCATATCTAAATATTTCCATGCAAAGTTGATCTTCTTCTTTGTTAGGAATTTTGTAAATGCTTATTTTTCTTTATCTGATAGAGATTGTGCTACATGAATCAATTGTGGTTCTTCTGTTGTGCCCAAATTGATAGATTGAGTTGGTTCTATCAATAATGGAGATATGTCCTATAAATGACTTGGAAGGACTTCAAATATCTCATCCTTAGGTGCCTCAAAGAGGTTTTCACCTTCAGATATGCCTTTTATTTTTACTATTTTAGGTTTTGAGACTGCCACATAGTGGTGTTTACCCTTAGAACTCCTTTTCTTTTTATTTTTGTTCTTTTGACTGAGATATTTGATATCTGACTCTAACATGCTAATGCTAGTTTCACTAATGGAAGTTGTCATGGGTTCTACGGCATTGAGGTAGCAGGCGAGAGCATAGTCTGATTGGAAGGTATGGATGTCTTGGTTTGGGTCACTAGATGTTTGGTCAATAAGCTCAAGGTGTCAAATAGTAAGTGTGGGATAGGATTGAGTAACTATGTTTACACATATAGTGTTTTCATCATTGGCTATGATTTGACTCTCAAATTCAAGGATGATATTACTACTCAGAATGTTTAGTTTGTTAAGCATCTCAATGTCATCATTGGATCCTACATTAGTGATCAGTGAATCAGACTCACGAGGTCTATCATTTTTTTCTAGACTCCTTTCGGACGTGGGTGCGTATCGATGAATGACATCTATGTGTTTTTCTATTATAAGTTCATCTTCTTCTGGAATAATTCCCCATTCATAGTCATTTGATTCTTCATCTAGATCTCTGGAAAAATTAAGAACATGTGTGAAGTTGGGATGGATTCCCCAACCAAGATTACCTTCATAGTCTGAGCGGAATTCATATTCATGGGAGTCTATCTCATAATCACTATGGTGTCCCAATTGCTCAGCTATTGTGATAGTTTCACCTTCTTCCTGTTGCTTGTTTTCAGGATCAGCCGATTCTTGTGTGGCGATTGTCTCTTGTTTAGTAGTAGGTTCTTGTTTGTCTACTACATTAATTCTTTTAGGTTCTTTTTCATTTTCAAGAAGGTCTAATATATGTTGAGGTATACGTTCATAAGGAAAAAGATCAGTTGTATCTGAATCATCACTATCTGAGTGTTGGGGTTCTTCCTTCTACTGAATATCTGTCTTCAGTTCTATTTGTTCTAGGACATGTGTAGAACTTTCACCTAGATGGAAAATTTCTTGTGATATCCCAAACCAGTAGTATCCTTTGTCGTTCTTCCATAATGTTCAATGGGTTTTATGATTCCTTTGTCTCTTGTTCCTAGAGGTCCTTTTCCTAAATATCCCATTTTAGACATTAGCTTGTGACCTGGTCCATATGATCTTGCAGGAATCTTAGGTGTTTTGGAGTCACATTTCTAGACTGTCAGTGATTGAGATTCATATTTGTATAGCCATGCTAATATAGCTTCTTCCTCATCTAATTCTTGTTTTGATACTTTCTCTATGACAAAACTCCCATCAAATACAACCTTGGATTCTTTAGATGTCACTTTCACCTTTTTTGAAGGTTTTCCATAGGATTTAGGTGAAAGTGGGAGAGATGTGAGAGATAGGATTGGTTCCATTGTATATTCTCCCATGCCAGTGTCTTTGATCTTGACTCCTTTTGATAAGTTTTCCATTTTAGATGTAGAAGATATGTCTATTTGTTTAGTAGGAGACTCTCTCTTGTGTGGAACAAGTTTATCTACACTTTCTTTCAAAGCGTTGCAAGATGCTGATGTGTCTACTGGTATAGTGACCTCTACTCCATCTTAGGGAAAGTTTAGACATTGATGATAGGTTTATGGAATAGCTTGCATCTCATGTATCCAGGGTCTTCCTAGAAGAATGTTATAGGCCAAGGGAAGATCTAGTACTTGACAGGTGATATCTCTGATGGCAGATCCTATTCTGATAGGTAGCACAATGAATCCTTTGGAATTCCTTTCTTGTTCATCATATGCTTTTATGGTTATCTTCTTTTTAGGATCAATAGCATCTTCTGACAATCCCAGCTGCGTAACAAATTTGTAAGAGTAGATATTTAGACCAGCGCCTCCATCTATCAACACACATTTGACATGACAATTTTGGATTAAGACTTCAATATGTAAGGGCTGGTTATGTGGGTGACTCAATGAGTTGTCATCTTCTTCTGAAAAGGATATATACTAAGGGGACATCAAGTGACCCACCATTCTTTGGAATCTGTCAAGACCAAGATCTTCAGGAACATTAGAGCCAATCAAAGCTTTATCCAAGATTGCACGATGAGCAGGAGAGATGTGAAGCAACTTGAATATAGAGATTTTGGCATTACTATGTTACAGTTGTTGGATGATGATGTATGATATCTCTTTGGACTCTTTAGAATTGGAAGATTTGGAAGTAGTCATTTGTTTAGATGTTGATGCAAGATTGAATGGTACCTTCGGAGCATTTGATGAACCTGATTTTTGTCCTTGGAGATTTGCTTGAGCTTGAGATCGAGTAATTGCATTATTTATTTGGTTATCTCTATCCTTTTTGACAATAGTGATGACATTACAGTGTTCAGATAGCCATGGTTCTACCATGTTGATGACATCATTGCTACTAGAGTAAGTGTAATTGACTTTAGCACCCATGTTTGGTTTAGAAGATGAATCTCCTTGATTATGTTTTAGAAAAGGTTCCATGAATTTTGTATGATCGATGTTGGACTTATGCTTATTAATTACAATTTCTCCAGCATCAATTTTTTCTTGAATGATATGTTTCAGGCACATGTAGTTGTTGGTTTTATGACCCTTGTTTTGATGGAAATCACAGAAATCAGTCTCTTTCCACCACTTAGGTTTGACTTTAGGATCATATGGTTTGATCTCAGGTAACATGATGATATTATTTTCCAATAGAGTTTTCATGGTAGATTCCAAGGACTCACCTAGAGGGGTGAACTCGTGCTTTGGTTTTGTAACCCAAGGTTTATAGTTAGTTGACTTTTTAGCAGGTTTAGTTTCTTTCATCTTGGAAGCTTTTATGGCTTGGGTGCCAATGGTGAGATTGAATGTTGGTGCTTTAGATGGAGAACTAATATGATCGACAAAACTATCTGTAACAATGCTTTTGTTCTTGTTCCATATTTTGCCTTTATCTTTGTTGGAACTAGATCCTGAATCATACTTGTTTTCTTTATGAAGTGATATGTCTCCCTTTCAAACAAGCACATTTTTTATCTTGATAGCATTCTCTACCATTTTATCAAAGGATATATGATTTTGCATTTGTAGATAATAATTGATTTCTGGAATCAGATTATTGATAAAGATTTCTAGTTTCTCATTCTCCAGAATTGGTCAGGCATATAGTGAAAATTTCTTGCTCTATCATTTGAGGAAGGTTAGGAAGGGTTCTCCTGAGTTTTGTTTCAAATTATAGATATCGATCATGGTGACCGGATGTTGGACATTGTAGGAGTATTGTTGATAAAACAATTTGATTAACTCCTCAAAAGTCTTGATTGTAGGGGTATCTTAGAGAACTAATTGATGGTTGTCCCTCCCAAAGATCAGGGGAAGAGATGTGTTAAGAATGTAGGTTCATGCATAAATTCCATGGACAAGGTGCAAAACTCTCTAACGTGATCTTGAGGATTAGAATTTCCATCATATTTGTCATATTTTGGGAGTTCTACCCCTTTAGGGAATGGTGGCATATACAAGCTGTGATCAAATGGGAAAGGACATAGAGCATCCATGGAGAATTCCTTAGGTTCTTTCTCCTTTTCCAGCTGGTTTAGCTTGACTTGCATTGCATGCATTTGTTTCATCATAGCAGTGATGGGTGTTTCTTCCTCGTGTGTGATGATATTGTCAATGTTGAAGCTTGGAGGAAGTTTGGCCCCTTTTTGCGATAATTCAAGGAAATATGCCTCTTTGTCTTCACACAAGAAGTGTTTCATCATTTTCTTAAAGACATCATCATTTTGATATTGGGCAATTTCAGAGGGTGTGGGTTCTTGATCCCCACCATGTTCAGATTGGTGACCCTAGGAGCCTTGGTTTTCTTCTCCTTGAGACATAGTGGCACTTTCATTTTGATTCAGATTTGGTATTGATATTGGAGGGGTTATGTAACTGCTTTTCAAGTGTAAATTTCCAAGGGTGTCTTCTTCGTACATATTTTAATCGTAAGGATGATGAAATATCTAAGCTAGAATAGAAGATGATGGAGAGATTTTTTGTTATTCTCTCTATTTTTTATGTGAGGAAGCTCTAGTTTCCACCATTAGCCTCAAGTGAATCAAGAGAGAAAGTTAAGAAAACTGATTTTATGATCTGATTTGGGAAAATCAAATGATGCAACCTCATCAAGATTGAATTGATTGAAAGATTGATTGGACGTAAGTGCAAGATACTATGCCCTAGGTGTATGGGTAGATGCCCAAAAGATGAAAAACACAAGCTCACAACACTTGGTCATTTTGAGGATAGATTTCAAGATTATTCTAACAAGGTTTTGACACAAGATGAGATGGGATTTAGACCAATGAACTAGAAGGAAAAATTGAGCTAAAAGGATCACTTTGGGAAAATGAGTTGGATTCTTTGTTGACTCTACTTTGTTCCTAAAACAGGGGATTTTTTGATAGAATCTAAATGATGACTGCAAATGGTTGAATTTCTAACAAAATAAGGGTTTTCTAACAATTTTTGGGTCAAATCTCATACGACTTTATCTAGGCTCATACAACACAAAATCAGGGCTAGCACAACAATTGTAGAGGCTCGTACGATAAATGACTCCAAGGTATATTTTTTCTTTGGGTTTTTTACAAGACTTGTACGATATAGTACTAGTTCCCATATGATTTTTTGGTGGTCCTGATATGACAATTGAAATTCTCAGCAAGACTCATACGACAATTGAATTTCTAGGGTGGCAGTTTATACCAGAAAAGGATTTTCTCTCAAATTTAGCAAGTTTTTTTAGTTGTTGGGTGTTTTCGGTATCAAGTTGTTTGCAAATTTCTCTGTCTAGGTTTGCAAAAATTTATGTAATTGATTATCTTAGGTTGTTTAGCATAGCAGTAGGCTCACAATCACAAAAAAGAGGGAACTAACTCAATGAATCAATCACACCTATCTTACCCTAGCTAGGAGAAGATATGTATTACTTGCTCATTGACTTAGGAACACACTCATGGACTCCTCAAAATATGTAGGTCCAACAACATGCAATGGATGTTGAAGCCCATATTAGCTGAGTTCAAGCATCGAAGAGGGCTCAATATGATGAGTTTCTTAGGGTGATTACTATTCACCTCGCACAAGCACTACAAATCCTTCGGGGGTGGATCGGTGGAAAAACTAGCTTAGGCTTTTAATCAAGGCATCTGTTCACAACTGTCTCTCATAGTCTTGCAAGAAGGATTTAGGTTGTTAACCCTATGAGCACTCTGATTAGTGTAGTCTTACAAGCAAGATTTAAGTGGCTTCGCTCTACACAAAATCAAAGTGTGTTCATGGAACAAGTCCAAGGAACAAACACAGCTATGTCTTACAAGGCTTTAACCTCAAGGAAGTGTCAAATTTTATAGTGGGTTGGAAGAGTCGGCGTAAGACTTTTCCCCATTTAGGTCATTCTCAGGAGCTTTTTACCTCTCTAGTAGGCCCTCTAAAGGTTTAAAGAAAATGTGAGGTTGGGGACCACAGGATCTAGATTTCTGATTCTCTGAAAGAGAATAGCATAATCCCCTAACATTTTCCTTTTCCCTATCCAAGACATGCCAAGAAAATTAAACCAGAGACAATACACAAATTGGCACCAAGGAAGACACCTTCTGGGCTTCTAATTCTCCTAAAAAGGAGAAGAGCATAATCCCCTCAGTATTTTCCCTAATGGAAATAGATGCACGTACCTATTTAGCTAAGTACCTATGAAAAATTGAAATCTAAGAAAACAAAATATTTTCTTGTAGAACATTTAAGCAACCTACAAAACCACCTATCAAAAATTGTGTTGATTGAGCGTCTTTGACTAGCATTTTTCTAGAAAATGGGGTTATCTACAAAAGATAGGCTTAGAAGTCAAAACAAGAAGAGGCTAAAGAAGTGTTTTTATGCTCACTCTTCACCTCTCATCCTGCACAAATGTGTTAGGCTGTTTAAAAATGATCAGAAACTAGCAAGCATCAATTGTTAGGGTTAGCTGTCAGTTGAAATCTAAAATCCAAATATCAAAGACTATTCAAAATTTTGATACGACAATGCAATACTGGAGTCAAAACTCATACGAGAATATACCTATTCCCATATGACAATTCTGGTATGATACGAGAGTGGGTTCTTGCACACATGACACTTCAGCTCTCATATGACAATACTAATACAATCGGCACGACAATGCAGATTATCGGCTGTCATACGACAGACAGAGTATTTTGATATGACAATCTGTAGAATATCTTACAAGATTGTACAAAACAAAAATTGAAAATCAAAGCTTGAAATGAAAATGTCAGAAAAATGATAAAATCAAAATGGAAACCCATTGTTGGGCCCCACGGTGGGCACCGAAAATGTGTGTGAAATTGTACCTAGCTGTGGACACAACACTTTAGTAAAACATTAGAGGTTAGCAAATCAGAAAATCTGCAAATAAGACAAATATTGCTAACCAGATGATTTACGTCCTTCTAGTAGATGCGAATTTGATATTCTTAGAATTTGACTGAGGCCACTGACAATGCAACACCTAAACAAAGGATTTAATGATGAAAAAAAATGGGATATGAATGTAGATTAATCTATGTTTTTTTATTTTTCTATGCAATATGGATGAAAACTATATGAAATTGATCTAAAAACTGAATGAAGATGAATGTAATCTAATCTAACAATGATATGAATTGCTATGAAAAATGAAATGATGACAAGAATCTCAAGAAATTAGCACAATCTCACAAAATCACCACATCGCACAAGCAAGCTTCTTTAGATTCGCAAGAAGGAGCTCGTTTGTGAAGGACTAAGCCTTGTTTATATAGAAATCCAGGTTCTATGAGAACTCATAGAAAGCCAAAAATCTCTCCCTAATCAACTCAGATTGATTGTTGAGTTATCAGAAAATCAGAAAGAGTTAACTCACAAAATCATGCAAAAATAACTTTTTAACTCAAATAGGAGTTCAAGTCACTTTTTCAACTCACAATCACATGTTGAGTTCGAAAAGTTAACAAATTGAATTGATTTGTTGATTTAGAGCTTAACTACTTTTCTGAATGTGCATGGGTAATTATGAATTTATTTAATATTTCAAGTATTTGTTCTCAACTTAATTGATTTTTGAATAAAATTAACTGATTTATGGGTTAATCAATTATTTAATCAAACTTTATCCCAAAACTATATCATTAATTTTGACAATTTGATTTAATCAATTAAATACATGTTCAATTGATTATTTTCAACAATTTTGATTTATTGTCAAATAAAAATAATATTAATTAGGAATACATGTAATTAAATCTAATTAAATAATTAAGTGGCAGAATTAAATTTAATTAATCAAATATTCAACATATTTAATTAATTAAATTTTAGGATAAATAATGTCATTTATCACCAAATAATATTTAATTAGAAATAATTAGGATAAATTAGGAATATTTAGGAGTATTCCCCAATACAGAATTAAGATAGGATCAATTAGGGTTTTGATAATTCGATGTGCAGATGTGCCTTCAGTTAGGACTTTTATGTCGATTTCAATCGATTTGTTGATGTAGGAGGTCAATGGTCCTAAAGCCCATTTTTGGGGTATTACATGAATGAATATGGAAGGGTATGTTGATCACCAGATTTCAAGATAAAAGACTAGTAGAATGTTTTTGGACTCATTTTGATTCTACTTGCTCTATATAGGACAATGTTGTAGGACTTGTGTTAATTTAGTTTGCTATGTGTAAGATACTATCATAGGACAAGTTTTGGAGATGTGTACAAACTCAACAATCACACACTCAGTATATAGCTGGAGGACTAACTCAAAGAAACAGTCAGTGTATGTTCAATAAATTTTTCAAGTTGCAAGTTTTCACTAGGTCTGACACAATGAAAAATAGAAGCAGTTAGTTTAATCTAAGGTCAAATTGGCTTTAATTGTAATATTATAGGCCCATTTCTTGGATGTCTGTCATCTCACACAACTGTGTCACACTACTAGAACATGAAAGTCCTCTTGTAGGTGCCTGTGTTTTTTCCTTTTTCTGGGTATTGCTGTCATGCTAATGAATATCTTTTTCACTAACACAATACCCTAGGATGCATATGATGGGGATATTAGGGGGAGATTCATCCATTCCCTTGCACTATAATAAGATAATGATTTGGAGATGAACCATGTGGCCTCTAAATAACAAGGCTTTAGTCATATCTATGGCATCTACCCAATCGGTTTGTACGTGTGTGAGACACTTAAGTCTCTAGTTGACCATGTTGGATACTTAGGCTCTTTGGCCTGATCCAAGTTATCATCAACACACATTTCTCGAGCTTGGTTAGATATAAAAGAAGAGTTTACTCAGTCTTATATCTATACCAACCAAAAGGATTTTTTAGTTTGAGGTCATCCTCTAGAGATTAAGTGCACCCCTAGACATGCCTCTCTAAAAAAGAAAAAAGTTTTTAATATAACAGAATGTGCAAGTGCACCAAACACACAAGACACCAGGTTAATCAAATTAAGCACCACAAAAAAATGTTAACTAATATACCAATCAACTGGATACAAGCACATGGGTTCATTTTTAAGCACCAAACTAGATGAGATTTACCTTGTTCAATTTTAATGCACCAATCTCAAATGTATTTTGGTTTGTTTAATTTTTTAATCCCCACATCAATTTTAAGCACCAAACTGAAAGATGAACTTGTGATGTGTGTTCATATCATAGACACTTTTAAAATGGCATATTGCCTGAATGCAATGACATTATTGACACTCCTCTTAATTTATTAAATAATATTTATTATTTAATTAAATTGTGTCTTTCTACCATCTTCTAAAGTCAAAATCATCATTTCTCCTTAATTCTATTATTAAAGTGATTTTAATTAATTACCTTGATTATTAATCATCCCATCAATATTTCATCAATTATTCGTCTATAAAGTAATTAAATAATTAAACATTATTTAATTATTCATTATCATTCAATTAATTAAATAACCATATTTAATTAATATTATTCAATTTTTCTAATTATTGCATTTATGTAATAATTAAATAAAATCCCTAATTAAATAAATTATATTTATTTAATTAAATTAATTATTCTTATCACAATAAATAAATATCAAGTATTTATTTTTTAATTGTCACATGTGCAAGTAAATAATTCTTTTATTTATTTAATCATGATTTATTTCTCTAAAGCTAACTCGCACTGACTTTCAATTCATTCCGCAATTCCCTCTCCTAACAATTAAATCACCATTTTTAATTCCTCACTCAACAATCAATTAATTTTTCCATCAATTTAGTCTTCTAATCCATGCAATCAGTTAACTCATCCATACAATTGGTTAAATCACCAATCTATTATGTTATCTCACTATTCCATTCAATTCATCTCTCCAATCTAGTTTATGATAGAGCAATCAATCCCCCAATCAAGGGAGTCAAGCAGAGTTGAACTCTCACTCACTCTAAGTTCAACTCCTTAATCATAATCAATCAACCCTTCAATCATGGATTATTGGTTGAAACCCCTAAAATCTTATAAATAGAGTCATTTCTCATATTTCAAAAACCACACACGCTTTGAATTCTTATGCTAGCATAATCTTGAGCTCAATTCTCAGAGCCCATATTCCATGAGATGGAGAACAATAGGGAAGGATTGCATATGGTTTTCATATACATGTTCTTAAATTCATTTCATTATATATGGTGTTTATGCTTATTGTTTATCTTGCATTCTTTCTTGATGATTGGGAATACTAATTGCACTAATAAATATCTTTTTGGTTGAGAGCTCTTATGTTATTGTAGGTTTCTATATTGATCCCCTACTACCTGATTACAAATGGTGAACCTGATGTGAAATTTGGTCATATCTTTCAAACCGCTTGAAATTTTTTTATGAAATTATTTTTTGTAGGATTGTGCTGATATAAGGAGGCTACATTCCAAAATTCAAATTTTTGGATTTTTTTTTTTTTTAATAAAAAAATTATGATATTTCATAAAAAAATATTTTTAGGCACAAATCAACATATTTATTTGAAAAATTTACACTTTTTAAAAGGTCTTGAAATTATATAGGGGGTTTACTCTGTGTGATTTTAATTTTGTTGAAAAATATTTGCAAAAAAATAGATCTATTAAAATTGGTGTGTTCTCATAAAATGGGTCCCTAGGACACAAAATAAGGAATTATGCTATGATTTTTTTTCAATTCTTTTTTAACATAAGGAAGCTATAGTCCAAATCTCAAATTTATCTAAATTTTTTTCAATTTTTTTATAAATTTTTTATGAGATTTCATAAAAAAAAAAAAAAAAATTTGGGCACAAATCATCATATTTTAAAAAAATACATTTTTGGAAAGGTCTTAAAATTATATAGGGGGTCTTCTCTTTGTGATTTTAATTTGGATGAGAAATTTATTTTTTTTAAATATAGATCTTTGAAAACTTTTCTTTTTATGTGCAGGGGCAAGTGATAATCATTTTATCAAAAACATTATTTTGAACTGCAAACGAGATTTTCTTTTCCTCTGTCTAAGTTCTTATTCTCTATTATAAAATGATACATTTTTATAATTAAAAATATGCACTTAACTATAATGAAAAAACACAATGGTCCTCCCAAGCACTAGAAGGTCAAGGTTCAATTACCCGTTGAACAACGAAGAAGAGAGAGACAGATAGAAGAAAATAAAGAAGCAGCTCGCATAGGTGTCCTAAATTGATTGGAAGCAGAATTTAGATACGAAGGGATCTTCAATGCATACATAGACCAGTTGATCAAGCTATCAGATAAATATGGTAATCTACGTGTTAATGTGAGTACTGATTTTGATTATCAAAATTAATTGCTAGGTCTTTTTGGTACTAACTTTTCTTTAGTGTGTAACTTGGAAGCATGTTTTAATCTTGTTAATCTAAAAAGAAATTCATCTTTCATTTTAAATATCTAAAACAAACATTGCATGCATAAACATCATATTCCATATCTCATTTTGGTGCTTTAAATTGACATGGTCGTTTAAAGAATTGAACAAGGCAAAGAACATTTGAGATTGGTGCAATAGACTTGAACAAAGCAAAATATATTTGAATTTTGGTGTATCTAAAATTGAACAAGGAAAATCTCATTTGGTTTGGGCTTAGAATTGAACTCATGTGCTTGTGTGGATGATAGCTCAATTCACATTGGACTATTGGTGCTTAATACAATTAACCGGGTATTTGGAGTTCTTAGTGCACTTGCACAATTTGTTAGATTAGCAACCATTTTTATTTTAGAGAGGTCTATCTAGAGGGTTTACTTAACCCATTGCAGAGGATGAACTAAAACCAAAAAATCCTTATGGTTGGTATATAAATAAGACTCTGAGAAAACTCTTATCTTATGCCCTCAAGCTTGGGCAAGGTGTGTTTATGATAATCTAGACTAGGTGAAGCATACCTAGGAAGCCATCATGGTAACTAGGCTTTTAAGTGAGTCACACATGTACAAAATGATTAGGAATATGCCACAGAACTTACTAAAACCCTTTTAAATAGAGGCTACCTGGTTCACCTCTAAACATTTGTCTTATTATAGTGCAATGGGAGGTCGAAAAATAATACCCCCCCCCCCACAAGATTCCCATCTATGTCCCAGGGATATTGTGTTGCAAAATATATCTTCATTAACATGAAAATAATACCTAGAAAACGTGATAGAATGAGCACCTTTAAAGGGTTTTTATCTCTAGTTGTGCGGCACTTATTCTATGTGAGATAATAGATACACAAGAAATGGGCCTATAATATTTTAGATCTAGCCAAATTTGACCATAGATTAAACTACATGTATACTGCTTGTTGTGATTGACTTCGTAAAAACTTGCAGCTTGAAAAAGTTGTTAAACATACACAGATCATTTCTTTTTGAGTCAGTCTGAGAGCTTCACGTTGATTTTGAGTTTTTTGAGTTTGTATATCTATAAAATTTGTCCAACAACATTGATCCTACAACATTTGTCCTAAAATATTTATCCTATAGAGCACATTGGTCCTACAACATTGTACTATAGAGAACGTTGGTCCTATAAAATTTGTCTGCTAGAGAAAACTAGTCCTACAACATTTGTCCTACAGAGCACACTAGTCCTATAACATTTGTCCTGCAGAGCACATTGGTCCTACTTGTTTCTTCATCTTGAAATATGGTGATCAATATACCCTTGCATATTAGTAGTTCATATCTTGCAACTTAATTTTTTGCATAGTCATTATTTTAGTCTTGAAATCCAAAATCTCAAAAAAATAGCTTGCATACCTTAGGGTGAAATTATTGCACTTCCAAGAGTCATTATTCAAATTAGAAGGTGTTAGAAAGTAAATTCCACCAAGATAACTGAGAGGGGGGGGGGGTGTGAATCAGTTATCAGATAAATATAACTTTTATCAACCTTAATAGATTTTAACCATGTAAGCAATGTAACCAACAACCATAGAAAGATATACATGCACAATAACATAATGACACAAGATATGTTGACTAGGGAATCTCTTGATCAAAGAGTAAACCCCAGTGGGAATGATTCCCACAAAAGATGCACTAATATGAATATTCCTTGTGAAAGGATGGACTCTGTTAGGAGTCTTATGAAATACATTCAGTACATATGAATCCCTATTAGGAGATTTTGAATCCCTATTAAAAGATTCTAACTCTGTTAGGAGTTATGGAAGACAGAAGGACCCACTGCCCAAACAGCTTTAGGGTAAGATCACTGAACTCACTATCCAACTAATCTTTGTATTACTCAAAAGAATAATACCAAAAGATTACTGACCTCAAAAATCTAATACTCCTTCTCTAACTGTGCCAAACCGCACCAACTCCTTCTTCAGATCTCAATACCAGATCGCGGTACTTCGCGTATCCTCTTTCAACAATTTTGCTTTCACAATGAACTTACATTAATCACATTCCACATTACAATAAGGAATACATTCCTTCCTTTATACCACACTCAAGTAATTACAAATGAGTCAGCATACAAATTACAAAATAAAACTTTCCACACGTTACATCAAAATTACACAAAACTGTCGGCTTCCAATCAATATAATTCTTCACTTGTGTGACCTCAGATCTTGTGTTGCCAACCACATCACTATCAAAATGTTTCCAACTACTCTCTAACTACGCATAACTAGATTCCATCCTGATTAGGAGATATCATCTAATTTCCACAAACCACTACTCAGAAACACTATCTAAATACTACTTCCACTGATTTCCTCATAACTTCCATGAATAAATGAATTATTATCTACGCTCTTAACCATGATCTTATAACACATCATAGAGTAATTCCCCAACTCTTCATAGCTTCATCTTCAATATCCCAAGTGCGCTAACTCAAACACTATCTGCTTCTCTGTTAATCTTCAGTAGATCACTGTGTTGACATCAATGATAATCACAGTCATGAATGCAACAAAAAATGCTACAAAATGGCTTCTAATACTCACCCATAGGATATATTCAGCATTCATTCCTAAAAATCTCCCCCATTGGCATTGATGGCAACATAGATGAAAAAACATCCAAGTTCCATAAATCCAATCACTGCAACACTGCTGCTCTGAAAATGCTTTCAAGTCTTCTTCATCAATCAAATCTTGCTTCATTTTCCTATTTAGTTCTCTCCAACAAATGTTTCAGATGGTTTTTCATGTATACTTCTCCCCATTGACATCAATGACATAAATTTCATCATTATGTCAACAACAACTTCAATGTCAAAAGACACTGTTCAGAAAATACATTCACTAGAGTCCTCATGACTTAGCTCAGATACACATACTCCCCCATAGAGGAAGTACCAACATCCAATCTAGAAGAAAAATAGGGCTCATATACCACTGGATGGATGCAAAAATCTGCATCACTTCTCAAAAGTAGGGTGGGGCATAACCCCAAGCATACCTCTCAAATACTCAAATGTATCCTTATGCAAAGGTTTTGTAAATATGTCTGCAATCTTCTCCTTTGTGCTTATGTACTCAAGTCTGACTTCTTCCTCTACTACTTTCTCTCTCACTACATGATACTTTATCTCTATATGCTTTATCTTAGAATGTAACACAGGGTTCTTAGACATACTAACTGTGCTGATGTTATCACAATGTATAACAACAGGCTCAAAAAATTTTATTCCAATATCCTTCAACATTTTCTTCATCCAAATTCTAAAATACTTAACTGATGGTGCATGTTCAAACCATAGTTCATAGGGTGTCTTGTCTGTGTCTGCTCTGATTTGTACTCTATTCATTGTATACACCATTATGTTCGCTGCTTCTCTCTAGAATATCTTCGCTAAGTCATTCTCAAATAACATAGCTCTTGTTGCTTCAGTCACTAATCTATTTCTCCTTTTTGCAATACCATTTTGTTCAGGTGTCCTAGGGGCTGAAAACTATCTCTTAATATCATTCACTTCACAAAAGATGTTAAATTCTTTAGAAGTAAATTCTCCACCTCTATTTGATCTCAAACATTTAATCTTCATTCCAGATTCATTCTCAACTTTATTCTTAATGATCTTAAACCTATCAAATGCTTCATATTTTTCTTTAAGAAATGCAATCCACATCATTCTTGTAAAGTCATCAACAAGAATCATAAAATACCTTTCTCCATAGAATCCTCTAGTCATTGTAGGACCGCTCAAGTCTGTATGAACAATCTCTAACTTCTTTGTTGTTGTAAACTTCTTGCTAGGAAATGAGCTTCTCTTCTATTTAGCCATCACACATTCCTTGCAAATCATGTTAGTAGGCTTCATAATTTTAGGCAAATCTCTTACTGAAAGTGTAGTACTCACTTTCACAATGTTATCAAAGTTTATATGACAAAATATTTTGTGCCATAACCAACTGTCATCAATCTTAGTAATCAAGCATGTCATCTCAGTAAGATTCAACTGAAATACATTACCTTTGGTTCTAGATCTAGTACCAATCAAATTTCCATCTTTGTCTTTAATCACACAAATTTTCTTAGTAAACCAAACTTGATATCCCTTATCAACTAACTGTCCAACACTCAAAAGATTATGTTTCAAACCATCCACAAAGTAAACATCATCAGTATTAGTCTTTCCATCAAGAGTAATAGATCTTATACCATTAATCAAACAAGGTGCATTGTTTCCAACTCTAACAACTCCTCCATCATAATTGTTAAACTTTATGAAATTTTTCATGTCTCCAATCATATGATATGAACAACCACTATCTATAATCCAATCAGCTTTCTTTTCTACTTGAGAAACTAAAGCCTTTTCTTTCCTTAATTTTAGTTTCAGGATTTTCTTCTTTAATTGCTACAAATCCTATATCATCATTATTCTCAGTATCACTTTCACTCAAAGATTTCTCCAAACTAGCTTCAAGTTCTTCATCATTTGCATAGTAACATTCTTTAGATCTTCTAGGATTAAAGTTCTTCCTATACTTCTTAACTCTCTTAGGACATTTAGATGCAAAATGACTGAATTCTTGACAAGTCTAACATTTAAAAATTTTCTTACTGTGTGGTTCTCTCTTCACAAGCAAGGCAATACCTTCTTCAATCTTCATGTCTTCTTCATTTCTAGATCTATTGCTACTAGCATAATCTTTGCTCACACCGATGCTTCTTGACAAAGTAGGGCAAACACTAAGAGCACTGAATGCTATCTCCATTCTAGGTAGGTCTCTTGATAACCTCAGGTTCATTTCTGCTACTTCCAATCTTCCAAGAAGAGTCTCTCTTGTAAAGTTTGAAGTACAAGGTATGACTTTTTCAATCATATGTGTTGTCTGCTAAAATGTAGGAGTCAATATCCTCAAAATTTTCCATATCACTTCATTCTCTATCTTTGTTCCACCATAAGATTTTATACATGCAACAATCTCTGACATTCTACCAATATAGATTCTAACAAATTAATCTTCCATCATTCTTATATCTTCAAATGCACATATCCAATTATGTAATATGATTTTCTTTGCATGTTCATCACCTTCAAAAGTAGAGTGTAAAGCTAACCCAATTTCATGAGATGTTTTCAAATATTTTACTTGACTGTACTCATTCTCCAGAAGGGCTGACAAGAGTGCTTCTCTAGCAAGTATGTTACACATGAATAGATCTCTTTCCTCATTAATACATGTTTCAATGTTATCCTCATCAATGATAGTCTTCTCATTCTTTGTGATCAACCAATAACCTGGTCCTAAACATAGTAGATCTGTCTTCATCTTTTCTTTCCAACTGTCAAAATTTACTCCATCAAACTTAGGGCTTTCTTTCCTGAAATTCGCCATGCATCTCCTTAAGCTATTAAACTTTTATTTCAAGGACCTACCGCTCTGATACCAATTGTTAGAAAGTATAGTCCACCAAGATAACTGAGAGGGGGGGTGAATCAGTTATCAAATAAATATAACTTTTATCAACCTTAATAGATTTTAACCATGTAAGCAATGTAACCAACAACCATAGAAAGATATACATGCACAATAACACAATGACACAAGATATGTTGACTAGGGAACCTCTTGATCAAAGAGTAAACCCCAGTGGGAATGATGCCCACAAAAGATGCACTAATATGAATATTCCTTGTGAAAGGATGGACTCTATTAGGAGTTTTATGAAATACATTCAGTACATATGAATCCCTGTTAGGAGATTTTGAATCCCTGTTAAAAGATTCTAACTCTGTTAGGAGTTATGGAAGATAGAAGGACCCACTACCCAAACAGTTTCAGGGTAAGATCACTAAACTCACTATCCAACTGATCTTTATATTACTCAACAGAATAATATCAAAAGATTACTAACCTCAACAATCTAATACTCCTTAAGAACCTGGACGAGCTGAAAAGCGTTATTGGGCCGATGGACAACATTCAGGCCAAGATGAAAAAGATGTTGGATGAGAAAGCTGGGGTTCTGTATGTGGATGGTTAGTCTGGTTTTCCTGCTAGTTTTTTGTATTCCCTACTATCTTTTTGTCTGGGTTTATGTTCCTTTTAACGCTATTGTTGTAGTCCCTTATATGGGTAGATCAATGTTGTATGCCTCTTTTTTGGTGTTGTGCTTTCTTCTTCTGATCTTTTGATCCTTAAGCTATAAAGGGTTTTGGGTCTCTTCAAAACCTATTTTTTCCAGTAATCAGAACAATCTAATACTCCTTCTCTGACTATGCCAAACCACACCAACTCCTTCTTCAAATCTCAATACCAGATCTCAATACTTCGCATATCCTCTTTCAACATTTCACTTTCACAATGCACTTACATTCATCACATTCCACATTACAACAATGAATACATTCCTTCCTTTATACCACACTCAAGTAATTACAAATGAGTCGGCATACAAATTACAAAATAAAACTTTCCACACATTACATCAAAATTACACAAAACTGTCAACTTCCAATCAATATAATTCTTCACTCGTGTGACCTCGGATCTTTCACTATCAACCACGTCACTATCAACATGTCTCCAACTACTCTCTAACTGTGCATAACCAGATTCCATCCCGATTAGGAGATATCATCCGATTTCCACAAACCACTACTTAGGAACACTGCCTAAATACTGCTTCCAATGATTTCCTCATAACTTCCATGAATAAATTAATTATTGTCTACACTCTTAACCATGATATTATAACACATCATAGATTAATTCCCCAACTCCTCATAGCTTCATCTTCAATATCCCAAGTGCGCTAACTCAAACATTGTCTACTTCTCTGCTAATCTTCAATAGATCACTATGTTGACATCAATGACAATCACAGTCATGAATGGCTGCTAATACTCCCCCATAGGATATATTCAGCATTCATTCCTAACAGAAGGGGCATTTTCCTAGGAAATTCCTATTGTGGTCTTGTGTTTTATCTTGACATCGTCAACACCATCTTTTATCTACCAGCCTCAACATAGGTGCCTTGTCATTTTGGTTAATACTTGTCTTAGACAGACACTATTACCATAATTTATCACTTTTATCCTACCTTTTGGTGTCAAGATAGTCCTCATTATCATTTGGGTCTTTCCTTAGAGCATTTTACCTTTGACATTTCTAGAATCTCTCTTAGGGTAAGGTACTTCCACCTTAGACATCATATTTGTTATTCTTTCCTATTTGACATTAGCATCTCAAAATCCATTCTTACTCCAAAAACCAAAAAAATAGTTTCTCTTATTTTCATTTCCCTTATTGTCTTTACATTTCCAAAATTTAAAAAAAACCAAAAAAAATTAGAGTCCTAATTCAAATATCCTAGTTGTCTTGCATATACCTTAGCATTAGATTTTCATTATAGCACATGTCATTCACACAATCCATGGACCACCCCAATCAAGGACCACCCCTATTGGTGGAACCTCAACAACAACCTCCAAATGTTCCTCAACTAGGTGTCCCTTCAAAATCCAAGACAACCCCAAATTAGTCAAGGGAAACCTCTAAACAAGTCTAATTATTTGATACTTATAAACCTCTTCAACAAAATGATAGAAAATAGATCAAGCATTACAATTCCCCAATAATTCATAGCACCACAATAATACCAAGCACCCCAAAAAGTCCTAGTTCCTCAACAATACCAAGCACCCCAACATATCCAAGCACCTCAACAATACCAAGCACCCTAGCAAGTCCTAGTTCCTTAGAAATACCAAGCACCCCAACATATACCAACACCTCAACATATTCCATTACCTTAGTATGTTCCAATACCTCAAAATATTCTAACATCCCAACATATTCTAGCACCTCAGCATGTCCCAACACCCCAATAAATCCCAACACCTCATCTTGTCCTACCACCTCAGCTTGTCCCACCACCTCAGCATGTCCCACCACATCAAATGGATTCCTGTATCCTTACAAATAATCATGGATTTATATTTAGAATGTTCAAACATTTAAAATTGTTGAATGAGGATTTAAACATTTTTCAACACGCTATCCCCAAATATGATCAAAATCATATACATGTGTCTAGAAATTGCCTACAAGAAACCTCCACATCTCCCACCATTTCTTCCTCCACATTGTCTCCACCTAGCAATGCATCCAATAATGAAACATTTCTAGTCTACCCATAAGGGCTATCCAAAATACAAATCCCAACTAATCCATTATGTAATATTAGTCCCTTATATAATTCAATAGTCTTAGATCTAATGCCACCATATACTCCACTCCCAAGAAAAGCTACTCCATTGAGTCCCAGTCAAATTCCAACCCCATCATGCCCGAGTGTCGAGTCCTTTCAATAATCCACCATACATATCCAAACTCATAACCCATGTCAAGAGGGTTGTCCAAGATCTAAATAAACAAGACCTTAAATTGGTCAAGATCAAGATACTAATAATGTCTAATCTCATCCAATATTCGACCAAGATCCCCTTATCCAATTATCTCGTATCCAACATGATCTTCTTCCATCCCAAGTGAAAAGCATTCCTTCAAGTCCCATTCATAAACCACCCCCTAAGAAATAGCATGATGTCCCTTATACTCCATACAATGATTCTCTTCGATTTCAAGATCAAAGTAATCCTCCGGGTCCACCACAAGATCCCATCATCCCTCCATCTCCATGTCATAATCCTCATTGTCCACTATAATATCTCATTTTCCCTCCATCTCCACATCATAATCCTCCCTATCCACCACAAGATCCCATCATCCCTCCATCTCCATGTCATAATCTCCCATGCCCACCTCAATATCCCATCAACTCTATCCATGTTAATAATGAGCCTATTACATATCAACTTGGTTCATCCATGTTCATTTAGTCTGGTCTACTTCATAGTCCTACTATTCCACATATGCTTCCTCCACCTCAAAATGGACTTGCATCTTGTTTCAAAAATAATTAGTATCTAGTTGCTAAGAAGATTTGTCAGAAAATGCATTATCAAGGAAAAGGGTTAGGCCTCAATGAACAAGGTATATTAAAACCCCTTGATATCAAAGAAAATTCATATTATCAGGGCCTTGGCTATATATCTCACCATGAAGATGTTGATATCCCCTCTACATCCAACATTCCCCCATAAACCCAAGCATACACATTCCACATCACCTCCTCCATCCATTTTGGGACTTTACATCCCAAATTCAAAATCTTTGTCCCTTCCATTCATCTTAGGTCCATATATTCCTACATCCACTAGTTCACAATCTACTTACCCTTTCCCACATGCAAGTCAACATAGGTATACATCTTTGAGAGCCATCTACCCATCCAAAATGCCTCCATACAATTCCTATCTACCCATGAATACCAATCCCCTTCCAAGCAATTTGAATGCCAAGCATAAAATCCATAAGTCAAGCAATCCACATGCAATAAAGGATCAACATGTCATGTCTAATTGACATGCAAAAATAAAGACAAATATGGTCCAAAGAAAAAAATAAAAGTCCAAAAGACCACAAATGATAATAAAGAAAAAAGAAAATTCAAAATCTATGTGGGCTCCTAAATCCATTATGCAAGCAATGTGTTCCAAGGAACCACAAAATAATGAAAAATTTAAAACCATGTGGATTCTCAAGAAGCTCCTCAAAGCACAATATCCCAAAGAAAAATCAAAATTGGAATCCAAGCTTTCTATTCCAAAGGCTCCCATTAATCTTCCACATAAATGTCTTCCATATTCCAAATCTATTTTGGGTCCCTATATCCAAAAATCCACTACCTTAGATACTCCATCACCTCTTCCATCCATTTTGGGTCCTTGTGTCCCAAAATCCATGTCCACTACTCTATCTAAATCCCAAAATCCAAAATCCATTTTCTTTCCATCACTCCACCACCCCTCAAGGTGTGTGCCAACATTTCCATCCACCCATACACAAGTCTTCCAATACCCCATTCATTATCCAATGCCTACTTTCCATCCTTCCATCCCCATTATCCAATCCTATGCATAAACTCTTACCCTAGTCCATTTTATAATCCATTTCATCCCCCTTATCCATCACCCTATCAATATATTTGACTATACTTTCAATAATAATGGTCCATTACAATATTTCCTTCAAGAATACTACCCAAAGAACAAGATCCTTGAGTCCTTCCTTCATATCATTTCATGCATCCATTGTCTTCTCAAAAGTCAAAAAAAGGAAAAAAAGAAAAAAAAAATGGCTACCTTGGCAAAAACCTAGCAAACAGGCATCTTGTGTGACAAAAAAATAGAAATCAAGAGAAATAATTTGTCATATGGTGAAAACTACTTCATGTGGCTCCTTGGGCAAGTACCATGATGAAAATCTAGCAAACAAGCATAAAGTGTAATCCATTGCCCTCTACACTTGGGGACAACTTTCATTCATGCAATCTTACCTATCACATCCTTCATAGTCTTACATCCATCCATATCCATTTTTTCCTTCTTTGATCTTGACAAGGCTTCATACATTCTTTCTTCTTCACTTTATCCACACCCTACAATAATCCTTTGTCTTATCCATCCCTTACTTTCATCATCCATTGTCATGTTTCATATTTCCTAATCCCAAATCCTTTTCTTGGTCTTGATCAAAATTAAGGACATTAAAAAATGAAGAGAATATATTCAGAAGCCTCTTGACATGTCCATTTACCATAGATCTCATGTCATTAAATGTGTTATTTCATTGCCTACATAGCCACATATTTGATCCCTTAGCTTGGGTAAACATGTTATCCTATTATGAGATAGTCCTTGCATCTAAATCAACTTTGGTTCTATTTTTCATCTATCCATTGCCATCCCATCGACTCATTAATCCATTCATAATGTTCCATGCTTTGTTAGACACTGGGGGAAATAAATACAATCATTTTTCAAGAATAAATCCTGACATATATCTTTCACCTCATTCACTGATTGAAATTTCTGAAAAAAATACCAAAAACAACACAAAATCATCCTAAAAATTCCAAAAACATTTTCAAAAAGATCTAAAAGTTTTCCAAGACAACCAAACAAATAAAAAAACCAACAAAATCTTATAATAAATCTCCTTTGTACATAAACCAAAAACATTGCAAAAAAATTTGAAAAATACCAAAAATATTGTAAAAATTTCTTTAAAAAATCCCTAAAATTTTGAAAAGAGAATTTCAAAACAACAAAAACATAGTAAAAAACCTTCAAAAGATTCTAAAACATTGGAAAAACATAAAACATTCATCATAGGGAAACCATGTTTGGGGTGTATGTGATAAGGATCTTCACTTGTGTGATATGTTGCACATACCTCGACTCCAAACATATGGACCAAAAATATTTGCAAAAGATCCAAAAAATCATCCAAGACAACCAAACAAATAAAAAAACCAACAAAATTATGCAATAAATATCCTTTGCACATAAGCCATTTCTTTGGCATTTTGAAAGTAGGCATTGAACAACGACATACAAGACATTTGAGCTTCAACAAAACCAAGTCAAAATAGTCAAAACTAGTGAATAGGTTCTCAACTACACTACCTAATCTATCTTATCTATCAATCAGTCTTATAGCAAATAATTTTGTCAAAAATCATGTTATCTTAGACCAAGGAAGGAATACTCAAAATCATACAGAGTAGTCTTAAACGACGTACCTTTTTTTCTTGGAATCAGATAGCATAAGCAAAATGTCAAAATTCAATGTTCAAACTACTACAAAAACAAAAACATATAATCAGTACAATTGCAACTTGTTGATTCAATTTAATATTATTATGTCTTGGTTTTCACAAGTCATGTTCTTATGCATCTCTATGATGTCCACAAGTGATTTAGAGATGCCATGATGGTTCATGACTTATTCTTCTTTATCTGTTGTTTGTGGAATGTTTGTCATGAAGTCTTAAAAGAGAAATATAGGTGTCAATGATAAGAACCTTCACATCCATATACAATGTCCAATTGAGAAATCACAATGGATACTTCAGTTGTGATATGTCACACATACCTCGACTCTGAATTCTCAACCTAGATGGATCGACCCACATTCCTTGTTTGTGTCAATATGCCTATTTTTAATGCAAGAGGATAATCATACCTAGATCATTCATAGCTTGGTAAGATGGTATCCACCATTTCTAAATAAAGTGGCTCAATGATGATAAATAAATAAATCAATTCAGTTGGAATTCAAGCATGGTTATTAAAATGCAAAAGCTCTTTGTTTACTATAATCTAGGGGTTTTAATCAAGGATTCATTCTCATTCTTTCATCCCATAAATATCATCCTCTAAAGTTTATTTACTAATAATTCTCTCAATTAGTCACTCAATCTATCTATCAAAATAGTCAAATCAAAGTTCAAATTGGTCAATCATTCCATCATTATCTGTATTGTACATGATATGTCTTTCTTGAAACTAGACATTATCATTTGTGTTAAACAAGATATGTCTTTCATGAAACCACACATCATCATTTGTCTTATACAAGATGCATCTTTCCTAAAAATATACGTTGTCACTTGTCTTATATAGGACATGTCTTCCCTGAAACCAAACATTGTCACTAGGCTTATATAAGGTGGGTCCTTCCTGAAACTAGATATGATTCTTATAAACAATCTAGATATGACAAATGTCAATCAAAAAGTAATCAAAACCTACCAACATTCTTCACTTCTTACTAATTATTCTTTTCTTACATCATTTAAGATAAATCTTCTTTCAAGAGATCATTCATGTCTTTCTAGCACAAACAATCTCTTGAGGGGGCATCATTAACCTCGTTGTCACATTGTTCTCATTGGGGCATAATTTTTATTATTCTTTGAAACAACACCTAAAAAGCATTGTATCAAAGGGGCAAAATGTAGACACCTAAAAATGTCTCATTCCTGCAAGTGACAATTTCACTATAATTCCTCTTAAATTATTAAATAGTTTTTATTATTTAATTAATTATGTCATTCTACCATATTCTAAAGTCAAAATCATCATTTCTCCTTAATTTTATAATTAAGTGATTTTGATTTTAATTAATTACCTTAATTATTAATCATCCAATCAATATTTCATTAATTATTTGTCTATAAAGTAATTAAATAATTAAACATTATTTAATTATTCCTTTTCATTCAATTAATTAAATAATCATATTACATTAATTTAATAGAACTGAATGAAGCTGGTTTAAATAAAGAATGGAGCATCTGCAATGATTGGGAAGGCCTCCATGGGCAAGAAATGGAGCCTACAACCAGAAGGGACATCAACAGACTGGTTTTAATCACAGAGACATTGGCCTTTCAATAGATGAGGGAAAAAGAGTTATAGTGACTCTCTGAAGGAGAAAAGCTTCAATGAAACAAAGAATAGGGTCTGGTTTAATGGAAGAAGGGATGGTAGGAGGTGGAAGAATAAGAAACGCTTTTCAAATGAGTTTTATTATCCTATTGAAAATGGGAATTCCAAAAAATATCAAAGAATTTTTGGCAAAAAAAGAATCCTGAGAAGAAGGATCATAAAACTCCAAACCTAAGCACAAATTTGGAGTTCCCTGAGGTGAGTGCAAATATCTCCATAACTAAGTCTTGTTCAACAGGTAGTTCTTAACAATCCACAATGGTTAGAAAACACTTCTTTATTAGATAGTAAAGCCTTGGTTATAAAATGGTTAGGCCCATGGCCATCATTTAGTAAAATAAAACAATGGTGTGAACAAAAATGGAAAAGCTTATTCATTTCAATGAAAACTTTAACAAATGGCTTCTATCTCATTATTTTCTCTAAAAAAGAAGACAAAAAATGGATTTTAGGGAATGGACCATATATGATGGATGGAAAGGGGTTATATATCAGAGATTGGACAACTAATTTTAATCCTGAGTAGGAGATAGTGAAAGAGATCCCAATATGGTTTAAAATGAACAACTTGCCACATGAATACTGTGGTGCATAAACAAAGAAGATTTTAGGATATTCTTTGGGAAAATATGTGAAATTTGAAGAGGTTGTTAATAATAATAATTTTTCCATAACCCCAAGGATTCTTGTGTGGAGGCAGTTCTATTATGAATTACCTTCCCACATCATAATACACACTAACAATTGCATATGGAGGCAACCCCTAATAGCATATGATATGTTGAGTGATACATTTGTTTCAATAGCCCAAGATGATGGGAAGGAGAAAGGGAAAGGGGAAGATGATTCAAGGTTAGTTGATATCATTTTACAAATGACATAAAGTAAGGATATACAAATTGATTCAACAAATGTCTTGGAAACCTTTAACTATTTTGAGCCAAACATGGACATTCAAAAAGATAGAGAGTTTGCAAAAGGATGAGATTGACAAGATTTTTATTTTAGAGTCACAAGTATGGCCAGAGAAATCCCAAGAGAATGTTTCAACCGAAGTGGTCTTTAAAAATCCATTCTACTTGTCTCAAATCAATAATAATGGTGGAGGGTTTGAAGAGCCTCAAAAAGTAATAAATCTCCACCAAACTGTTAATGAGCACACACTAGAACAATGCATTATCAAGGAGGTAATCCCACAACATAACTAAAAAAAAATAGGGTTTGTCCCATATTCTTATCCATATATAGACATGGATGAGGATATCTCTCAATAGGCAAATAGAGTTAATAAACCTATAGAAAAGGAAAATCAAGATCTTTTAAATCTCAAATTTCACATCAAGAGAAATATGGGAGGACAGTGGAAAAATTGGATGTCAACAATGAAAGGATTTCACCCATCAAAAACTTGGAGAGATCCTTTTATTATGTCAGAGATAGTGGAGGCAATTTGATTGATCCAGATACTATCTATAGATCGCAAAGTGAGGATGAAGAGTAAGATGATCTAGGCTTATATGAAATCGTAAATATTATGGATCAAATGAGTCTAGATAAAATTGACTCAAATTTCAATAAGCCCAAAATAGGTGAAAGAAGAAAATAGGGGGCAAAAACAAATAGGGAGACACTTGAACAAGATGGTTGTGCAACAAACCAAACAAAATTGTTGAGATCGGGAAAAGGAAATTCCTTTTCCCAGAAGCAATGAGGCTCCTATCATGGAATGTCAGGGGTTGCAATTCCCCTAACAAGATTCAGTTGATCAAGAGAGGTCTTGATCAAGCGAGAGCAGATTTAGTTTTATTGCAAGAGACAAAGTTGAAAAGGTGGGATAATGATTCTTTTAAAAAACTTTTTAGTAGATGGAGTGGTTATTTTTCATAAGCAAGAGGGGCTTCTGGGGGGATATGCATATTATGGAATAATAGTGTTGTTAAGGTTGAGGTTTTAAGTCAGTCAACAAATTGGCAATGGATAGAAGTTTCCTCAAGGCAACTTCTATCAAAATTCTATGTTTTTAATATCTATGGCCCAAATAATCCTATAGAAAAAAGAAGGAAATGTGGAAAATCATTTTTGAATTCATAGAAGAAAGGAAAGACAATATTTTCTTGTTAGGAGGAGATTTTAATTTCATTTTAAGCCCAATAAAGAAAAAAGGTGGTAGAGGATGGTCAAGAATAATCCAAAAGGACTTTCTAGATTTCATTGTGAACAACGGACTGATGGAGATTGATTTTAGGCAGGGGGACTTCACATGGACAAACAAGAGGAGAGGCTTCTTGAATATAGCAAAAAAATTGGATAGATTTATTCTAGTTGGTAAGTGGGACATATACAATTGGTTATGTAGGATTAATATACTTCTAGTATCGGGCTCTGATTATTTCCCAATATGTTTCAACATTCAAGAGGATATGACCCCTAAAAGATCTCCCTTCAAATTTGAAGCAATGTGATTTCAACATGAAGATTTCATGGATAAAATTGAGGATTTGTGGATAAATTCCCCCATATGGAAAGGTAACAAATCATTCATATTTTTCAAAAAATTATAATTTCTTAAGGATCGGTTAAAAATATGGAATAGAGATGTTTGTAGAAACATTTTTGTTGAAAAACTTAAATTGGAACAGGATTTAGCTATTTTGAATGATAAAATTATTGTAGAAGGTATGGATGAAATGGTTTTTAAGGAAGAACAATATCTTCAAAGATATTTTAGCAAGAGAGGAAACTTTTTGGAAATAAAAATCAAGAGAGACTTCATTGAAAGAAGGAGACAAAAATACTAAATTCTTTCAAAAATATATAAAAGTGAGAAGAGCCAAAAACAAGATTTACTCCATTCAAAATGAGAAGAGGGTTATGATCATATATCATCAGCAGATGAATCAGGAAGCTATAGACATCTTTCATAATATTTTTGCTAGAAATCTGGGAGAGTTGAAAGGAACTGAGGATTTGATAAATTTGATTCCCAATTGTATATCAGAAGAGAAAAATACCTTCTTAATGAATCCAATCTCTAAGGAAGAATTAAGGAAATCTCTTTTTGGATTGGGCAGTGACAAGGCTCTAGGTCCAGATGGTTTTCTAGCCATCTTCTTCCAGAAAACATGGGATATTTTGGGAGAAGATCTTTGGGAAGTAGTGGAGGAATCCAAGGCTAGAGGGTTTATATTAAAGGACTTCAATAACACCTTCATTACTCTTATCCCAAAAAGGGCTTATTGTGTGACCTTTGATGATTTTAGGCCCATTGCTTTGTGTAATACTACCTATAAGGTGATAGCTAAGGTGGCAACTAACAGACTTAAGACTATTCTAGAACATATCATTTCTCCTTAACAGAGTGGATTTGCCCCCAACAGATCCATCTTTGAAGGGATCATTATAGAACACGAAACTATTCACACAATTAGAAAAGAAAAAGTGGCTAATATGATGATCAAGTTGGATATTAAAAAATACTATGATAATGTGAATAAATGTTTCTTAATTGATATTCAAAGGAAATTTGGTTTTGGTGAGGCTTTAAAATGGATTGCAAGGTGCATAAATACCCTGATATTCTTTGTCCTTGTCAATATAAGCCCTCAAGGTTTCTTTGACACTACAAGAGGGATTAGACAAGGTAACCCCATATCACCTCTCCTCTTTATAATTATGGCAGAAGTGTTGGGAAGATTGATTTCTAGTAAGAGATAAGGAGGACAATGAAAAGGAATTTGTATTGCAAAAGGAGTGGAACCCACTTCACATCTACAATTTGTGCATGATAATTATCTTATGGGAGATGCCACAGCTATGGAGGCAAGAGTTATTAAATTAACCTTGGATAGATATAGTGAAGTTATGGGACAATGTGTGAATTGGAGGAAGTCTGAATTTTTTTTCTTAAATACAAGATTGGATATGCAAAGGTAGTTATGTTCTACCTTGAAAATTAAAATGGGGAAGTTGTCAGAAAAATACTTGTGTGTGCCGCTCTTTGAAGGGGCATGCAAACCACATCTATGGAAAGACCTTATCGATAGTTTCTTAAATAAAATGGAAGGTTGGAAAAGTAAATGGTTGACATCTGTAGGAAGAATTCTCCTTCTCCAATCGATCATCTTTGCCATACCTATATACTTAATGAGCTACCTTAAGATTCCAAATAAAGTTTTAGGTTTTATTGAAAAAGGAATGAGAAAATTTTTCTAGAATGGAAATGGGGATGAGGAAAAATGGCCCCTATTAGCATGGGATAAGATATGTAAAAATAAGTCCAAAGGTGGTGCAGGTCTCAAGAACTAAAAAAGAATGAATTGGGCTTTAGGAGCCAAATTAGTTTGTGTTAGAGTAAAGTATTAATTATGTTAATTAATATTTACTCCCTTCTTAAGATGTCAACTCTTTTACTTTAGTTGTTTATATTTAAACACACATGCACAAGTTGTTTTAAACTCATGCACTAGTTTTAAATATAAACTTGCATGCATTAGTCATGTAATAGTTAAACTAATTATTACATGCACTAGGGTTTGTCTTTCAAGGCTTTTGATCTCCTTTATAAGGATGATCCATTTTACATTTAATTCATTCATCATTTGAGGATATTTTCTTCTTCATTTTTTTGAGTCAAACCCTTGCCCTCTTCTTGTCTCTACTTCCTTGTAACAGGTTTTTGTATGCAGGCGATCTTTGGGTTTTGTGGATTTGTATTGCTCAAATCCTACATGGTATCAGAGCCTAATCTGCTACAGTTTGTTCGCATTTGAAGGATTCAAATTAAGGTTTTTTTTATTATTTTTTATTGAAATTAGGGGGTCCCTAAATTTTGGTGCACTTTGAGCTCAAATGGACCTCACCTTTGAGCTTGCAACACCCAAAAACCCCTATTTTGATATAAGGCACATCCAATTTGGACAACTTTGCATTTTGGAGCATTTTTTTGGTACTAGATAGCATAGCACACTTCCCAATGTAGAATTTGTATAGACTAGCATGCTTTTCGAGGTAAAAATTTTTAGGTTTTGGCATGCAAATCAAGGTAAAAAATTTGTTTTCTGACATGCAAATTAAGATCAAAAAAATTGGCACACAAATCGATGCAAAAATCTAAAAATAGTTTGACATGAATCCGAGGCACTTATGCGATTTTGTAAAAAAAAAATTCCATTTTGGGTGGCGACAGCCATTTGGCCTTCAAATTTAAGCCCGTCATTTGATGACATCAGCATGCATCATCCTCATTTGCTCCATTTTTTAGCCCTTTCGCGCACCAGTTGGTATTTTGCTCATATCTTGAGCATACAGTGTCAAAATCGGGCAAATGAGATATCATCGGAAAGCTAGTTCCGAGCTCTATCCAGATCTAGAGGTTTGAATTTCTGATTTTGATTTTTTGATGGTGTTTTTTATTGTCAAAGTTAGATGTTCAATTTTGCACTCCGGAAGCTCTATCTTGTGCATCCAGACTCTGTTTTGGGAAAGCGAGATATTGGCAAAAAGCTTGTTTTAAGAGCTTTCTAGTTCTATGAGTCATTTTTCTAGATTCTAATCTGGGTATATTTTATTTAGTTTTTTGCACTTCTGCACTCTGGTGGATATCTTGGATGTTACAGGTCCTGGGATCTCTTCCCTTTAAGGGATGACTCTTCTGAGGCTGTTCTTTTGTTTTAGCAGCCTTCTCTCTTATTTGAGCAATGTATACTTCACTTTTGTAGCATTCTTTTATGCACATGCACTAAGATAAAGTGTCATTTTCTTGCATGCTTGGAATCTTGAACATGTTTGTGCTATTTGTACTCACACTCCATTATAAAGTGCCATGGGGGGGTTTGATGTTTGCCTTTGTTTTCCATCTACCTTTTTCAAGTGAGTGTTCCCATTAGCCTTAGGGTATCTTTATTTGTGCTTGTGCTTTCTATGCACCTTCGATGTTCCTGGTTCTTCATGATGTCATTCTTATTGGCACTCTTTTCAGTGTACCTGTCACCTCTCTCTTGTCAGCATTATGGGGGGTTTCTATTGATCATTATTTTTCTTCCTTGGTTCGATAGTGCGAGCTATGTATTCAGTATTTGTTCCTATGTACTAGGCAGATGCAGTGGCTGGGTACCTATGCATTTTGGTGAGATGGATCATTTACCATATAGATACTCTTTCTTTCCTATTTTTGGATGCACTCTTCTAGCTCTGATTGATCAGCTCTTCAGGCTTTTGGTGTTTATGCCATTTGTATCTTTGAGTTCAGGTGTTTGCCTCCTGATTCGAGTAGTGTTATTTGAGGGCACTCATGCAGATTACAATCTTCTCTACCTGGTCATGTTTCTGTGGAGGATCTTCAAATCAGCAGTTACTTTTTGACAGAGTTTGCATCCTTTTGCTTCGGTGATGTTCTACATGTTCATTCTTGTTCCTATTTTATGGAACATTCCTAGTTTTGGAGGCTTCTTTAGTCCTTCAGAGTAGTCTTTGTCTCTTTTTGGAGTAGAGTTTTTCCCATGTGGTTTTCTCTATTTCTCTTCTTTATAGAGACTCTCCTTTGTACATGGGTACCTCATCAGGCCATGTTTCTAGGACCCATTTTTATGCTTTCAGCACTGTAGTTTCCTTTGCTTTCTTTTTGCATTGTGTGTAGCTACATTGTTGCTCATCTTAAGGGGGGGTGTTAGAGTAAAGTATTAATTATGTTAATTAATATTTACTCCCTTCTTAAGATGTCAACTCTTTTGCTTTAGTTGTTTATATTAAAACACACATGCACGAGTTGTTTTAAACTCATGCACTTGTTGTTTTAAATATAAACTTGCATGCATTAGTCATGTAATAGTTAAACTAATTATTACATGCACTAGGGTTCGCCTTTCAAGGCTTTTGATCTCCTTTATAAGGATGATCCATTGTACATTTAATTCATTCATTATTTGAGGATATTTTCTTCTTCATATTTTTGAGTCAAACCCTTGCCCTCTTCTTGTCTCTACTTCCTTGTAACAGGTTTTTGTATGCAGGCGATATCCAAGTTTTGTGGATTTGTATTGCTCAAATCCTATAGTTTGGAATATCTATTCCAATACACAAAGACTATGGGTGAAGATAGTTAGAGCCAAATATTTAGAGTCTCTAGAAAATGAAAGAATTATTACTGTTAAGAACCACCCTAATGGATCATCCATTTGGAATTTTATTTTAGATTGCAGAAAAATCACAATAGATCATGTCTCCTGGCCGACTTGTAATGGAAATAGAGCCCTATTTTGGAGAGACTCTTGGAATGGTTTATAGGCCATAAAGGATGATGATAGATATGATGGTGTAAGGAGATTCTTATCAAACAAATGGGGAGAAATTTTTTTTGATTACCTTGCAATAAGGGAAACACAAGTTGGTCCGTTATGGATGTGGAGAAGTTTGGCTAAGGCTAGATTAAATGAGAATCAAAAAAATCTTATGGAAAACCTTTTCCAAGAAAGGAGTGTGTTGAGGTCAGCAAAGGAGGACAAAATCATATCGTGTGCAGCAATTAGTGGCACCTACTTAGTAAAGTTAGGTTATACTTCTTTAGAAAATAATGTAGCCTATAATGGGTGGTTGATTAAGCTTTGCTGGGATAAACATTTTTTACCAAATGCTGGGACCTTTCCTTGGCTTGTACTTCATGAAAAAAATTTAACAGTAGAAAGAAGAAAAATATTTAGATATTGTGGACCAACTAAATGTGTTCTTTGTAATTTAGCCTCAAAAGATGTGGATCACTTGCTAGTTCAATGTCCCTTTGCTAATTAATGTTGGTCAATGGTTAAATCCAAATGAAAATGGATAGGACCTATCCAAAATAAAGTGAAAGACATATTTGAAAGTTTGTCAATTCCCTTGAAAGTAACATCGACATCTCCTATTTGATAAATTAGCCCATCCATTATAATATGGGAAATCTGGAAGGAACATAACAAAATAATATTTCAAGAAAAAATGGAAACACTAGAAAGAGTTAAAGGTTGAATAATATCTTCTATTGAGGAGGTAATTGGTGCAACTTTATTGAAAACAAAATGTGATCTAATTTACTCTGAAGATGATAGGAAGATTCATGCAGAATGGCCTTGTTTGAAATTCAGGAATGGAGTCCTAAAAGGAGCCAAGGATTGTGTTAAAAAAGTTAAGATAGTGGAATGGGAAAAACCAAAAGTAGAGTGGATTAAAGTGAATCTTGATGGATCATAAAACGGGAATCCAGGCCCATCTGGGGATGAAGTGATTGCAAGAGATTGGAAAGGTAATCTGATAGCTATAGCAGCTCAAAGATTGCATAATGGCATAAACAATGTTGTAGAGGCAAGGGTTGCTTTGCTAACGCTCCAAGTAGGGTGCAAGATTAAGGTTAAGAGGATCCACTAAGAGGGTGATTCATAAATTATTGTGAATGTTATTAAGAATAGGGCTTCTCATGCATGGCATCTTCAGAACATCATAGAAGAAATTAAATCTTTTCTTCATTCATTCCATGATTTTAGAATTAGCCATATAAGGAGAGAGAGAAATAGGGAAGTGGATGTAATTTATAAATGGGCTTTGAACTTTAAGATCATAAATGATATCTATTATGAGGACCTTACTATTGATAGGTGAATGAAGTAAGAAATTTCAAAGGCTTTTTTGGCGGAAGTTAGCTTTTTTAATTTCAAATTGGTGCTCCTCCTCTTGTCATGAAAATGTAACCATTTGTGCCCTATTATGATGTGACCACTAGCAATTTTATTAAATGCTTATGTCAAGTTGGGTGATCGTGCATCTTGAGAAAGGTGTTCCTTTCACCTCAATTTATTATGATGTGAAATATGGTGGATGTTTTCATGATTAACTGTAAGGTGAAAGAAACAATGACGCTCAAATATGACATAAAATAGGTGGCACGTGTGTTACTTTCTTAGAGTAAAGGAAATGATAAAGGGCTTGTTAGTAAGGAGAGGATGTTAGGGATGCTAATTTTAAAGGATGCCAATGTAGCAGAGGTTTCTATTGAAGTCCTCGGAAGCTAGTTTCAAGAGAGGAAACATAAATTGAGAATGAATGTGGATGTTATTTTGATGATCATAGCTTGGGCTTTGGAAATAGGAGAACCATAAATGGAGGTAAATCAAGTTATAAGGAATATTTTTAACAATGACTTGTTGTTAGACCTATATTCAATTCTTGAATGGGTTGTTCTAGGTTTAGGATCCGACTATCAAGAATGTTTTGAAGGTGAGGAAGAGGGTTGAAACTACAATATGGTCCCTTTTCTATGTTGGTGGGGAAAGGTGGACAAAAGGTCTTGCCTGGAGGACATTGCATGCAAATGGAAGAATTTGAAAAAAGAAATGGAGAATGTTGAGATCAGGGAAGTAGAAAAAAATAGTCTTTCATGTTAATGTGTCGAAGAGAAAGGGGATTCAAAGGAAAAGCTACAGAAAGAAGAATGATTAATCTTCAATAAGGATTATAACTTTTAAAATTTTGTTTTTACCCAAAGTAAGATTGTAGCTTTTATAGTCTGCTCAAATTTTTATTGTTAGATGCAAATGGAGAAATGAGTTTTTAGAGGGTGTTTTTTTACTACAGGAGCTAATGGAATATTAGGGATGATGAAGGATATTTTTTTGAGATGTGGGTAGACCAAGAAAGACCAACTACGAAATGAAAACCATGAGAAGATGAAAAAGATTTTGCTCTTTCTGTTTGCAGGCAAATGAAGATGGTTCAACATGATTTGGCATAAGGCTACCAATATGAATCGAGGGCCTAGTATTTAGATTAAATCTTGATTTAATTTTTTGTACAAACATAGATGACATCTAGTATGTATAGCCTAAACTTGAAGATCGGGGGACTATTTAATGTCTGTAATTATTGGATATAACTATGAAAGATAGTACATATGCTAGAGTAGAATGTAATTCTCTTGAACTATTTGATGGATGATGTAAAATTTTATGATTATTAATAAAATTGCTAGTTATAGATTAAAAAAATTAAATAACCATATATTTAATTAATATTCCCTCTTTCTAATTATTGCATTTATGTAATAATTAAATCAAAATCTCTTTCACACTTAAATAAATTATATTTATTTAATTAAATTAATTGGTGTTCTCTCATAAATAAATATTATTTATCAATTGTCACGTGTGAAAGTAAATAATTATTTTATTTATTTAATCATGATTTATTCCTCCAAAGCTAACTCATACTGACTTTCACTTCACTCCACAATTCCCTCTCCTAACTATTCAATCCACATTGTTAATTCCTCCCTCAACAATCAGTTAACGTATTCAATCAATTTAGTTTTTTAATCCATGCAATCAGTTGACTCCTCTATGCAACTAGTTGACTCCTCCATACAATCAGTTAACTCGCCATTTTATTTTGTTATCTCACCAATCCATTCAAGTTATCTCTCCAATCTATTTTTTGACAGATCAACCAACCCAATTAAACCAAGAAATCAATTGAGTTGAACTCCCACTCACTCTAAGTTCAACTCCTCAATCATAGTCAATCATGCATTCTTGATTGAAACCTCAAAAATATTATAAATAGAAAGCTAAATCTCTAATTTTAAAAACCACACGCGCTTTGAATTCTTATGCTGGCATAATCTTGAGCTCAATTATGAGAGCCCACATTCCATTAGAAGGAGAACAAGGAAGTATTTAATATAGTTTGCATATTCATGTTCTTAACTTGATTTCGTTATGTATGTTGTTTATGCTTATTGTTTATCTTGCATTCTTTCTTGATGATTGGGAATACTAATTGCACTAATAAATCTTTTTGTGGTTAAGATCACTTTTGTTACTGCAAGTTTTCTATTAATCCCTCTTACCCAATTACACATACATTGTCCATTTTAGGCACACTAAAAGAAAGATGAATTGATTTTAGATTAAACAAGTTAAAACCTATTTCCACACCACAAGCTACAAAGAAACATTTAGTACAAAAAAACTAGCAATTAGTTTTGATAATCCATAAGTGTACTAGGGTTAACAAAATGACAATCAAAATTTTGAGTGATTCTTCTTACCTTGTCTAGATATGTGTTAAAAGTCCTTCGTATCCGATTTTCGCTTCCAATGCATTAATTTGTAGTATGCGAGATGGTCCTTTGTTCTATTTTTATCTCTCTTTTTCGTTGTTCAACTAGCTCTTGAATCTTGAATTTTTTGTGTTTTGTTGGTCCACTACATTTTTTCATATTTGTATTTGTGTATTTCAACAGTATAAATGTGTCTTCTTATAACAAATAATCAAAATTTAAGACAAAAGAGAAATTATATGATAGTAAAGTGTGTTGTTCTGGTTATGTAAGTGTGTTGGTCAAATGTTAGGTATGTGTTGTTACAAAGGAGTATCTGCAGCTTTTTGTAATAGTAAATGCAATGACCCTATTTAGTGGGTGTAGTGATCCAGTTCATGGAGTGCGGTGATTGCATTTGTCGAGTGCAGTGATAGAGACTAATGAGTGTGTCATTTCCTCATGTTATTAGAAAAAGACCAAAAACCAAAAACATAACAAAAAATGTGATTTTGATTGTGAAAAATAGAATATCAATGCTCAAGAATCCATAATAAAAATAATAATTCAGAATGATAATGATCAATGTCCAAATAAAAATGTGGAGCAACCCAAAGTACATAATCACATATAATAGAACAATAAGAGACAAAAGTTGAGTGTGTCACATGCGAACAATGTGTGAGTCATTCTAGGTATATAAGTGCATCGCCTGTGAGGCTTATATGCATCTTTTCCTTCTTATGAGTGTGTAGATTAGTGATAGTGAGTGCGTCTTTGAAATGTGTCAAGTGTGTTGTTGTGTCATGTATCTATGTCAAAATAAATCCATATCTATGCAAAAAAGTAAAATTTTTGAAGGTTAGTTCTTCACGCCAGGTTCACCATTTGTAATCAGGGTAATCTGGTATCATAAGACCTACAATAATATCAAAATATCAACCATGTAAGTCCTTCCTTGTTTTTCTCCTTCTCTATATAATGTTGGGCTCTTATAATTGAGCTCAAAGTGTGCCAGCATAAGATTTCAAAGTGTGTATGGTTTCATGTATTTCTCATGAATGTGATTGTAAATTAAGATAATAAACTCTCCATTTATAAGAATTTTGGGGTTCCGATCATGATTCATTGATTGGTGGGACTAATTATCTATGTTTGAAGAGTTAACTCAAATTGAATGGGATTTCAACTCACTTGATTACTTTGTCAGCATATTTGATTGATCTGTTAGGAGAATAGATTGAAGAGTTGACCAAATTGATTGAAGACTTAACTAATGAGGTGGAATAGAAGATTGAATAGATTGATTAGTCAGAAGAGAGAATTGTGGAGTTAGAAGGTTGATTGAATAGTTAGAAAAATTTGATTTATTAGTGAACTAGAACTTAGTATGAGTCAGAATTGGAAGGATAAATATGATTAAATAAATAAAATAATTTATTTACTTGCAAATGTGGAGATATATAAATAAATAATTACTTGTTTATTTATTTTAGAGGAATAATTAGTTGAATTAAATAAATATCATTTATTTAATCATGAGTAGGAAATTGATTTAATTATTACATAAATGCAATAATAAGGAAACATTAATTAAATAATATAATAATATGATTATTCAATTAAATATAATGACATAGGGAATAATTAAATAATGTTTAATTATTTAATTACTTTATAGATAAAATATCGATTGGACGCTTAATAATTAAGTAATTAAATTAAAATCACTTAATTTATGAAATTATAAGGAAATGATGATTTCGAATTTAGAATATAGTAGAAAGACACAAATCAATTAAATAATAAAGATTATTTAATAATTTAAGAGGAATGTTAGTAAAGTTATTGCATTGAAGAAATTGATCATTTTTAAGTGTCTATAAGATAAACTATTTTATTGGTGGCCTCACCTTATGTCTCCTTCTTTCATACCTAAAACTAAAACTAGACCTTGCCCATTGGAAATCTCCATCAACGTGCTTCTATTATGCACGTGTCACCCTCTAGATCCTCAACTCTCACAACTTGGCTCTTATAAGCTTCTCTACTTCTTTCAACTCTAAGTCAACCATTTTTGTAATACTCTATTATAATATTGATGAAGGGTGCTCCCCTTAATACCACAAACACATAACAAAAATAGAGAAACAACAACAATATGCAAGAACATAAAATTGGCTTCTTATTATCTCCACAAATGTGGAATTAGAAACTTTCAGAATTACAATATGCAAAGCCACATGGGCATTCCCTTACAATATTCTGTAGGACAAAGCCTCGAATCAATACCTAGATCTACTACCCAGAACTGCCCTAGACAACACTACAGGCCTTCTTTATATAGGCATTTTCCACCGCCCGAGAAGGTTCCAGAAATTTAGCCCTAAGCGCTGACCAAACTTAGAATTATTTTATTTTTTAATTTATTACATCAAAGTCGACTCAAAATAACTTTTAAAACCTGAACAAAAATTTTGAAGGAAAATTATTTTCTGCCATTTCAGGTGACCTGACTTTCGGAGACCATAAGTCATCACCAATTGACCCGATTGACTATTATAACCCCATTTCGAAAAGGCCACAAAACGCTTTATAGGCTTGACTCACGCAAGCATCTGTCATCCAAATTTTTGACCTCATCCAAGGCCTATAAAGCCTTCAAAACTAAGTTCAAAGTTTCTGTACCCTGCTGCCAATATCGAAAATCTTCAATATCTTCAAAACTAGACCTGATCTAGCCATGAAACTTTACTGGCAAGCTGATATGACTGAGATGAACCTCCACATGTAAAATTAGAAATTCAAAGATTGTATGACCAACTTACTAAAAATAGCAAGTTTCCATAAATAGCAGCTCTGCACAAGATAGCCCTTATTGAATACAAAAACATAAATATTTTTGGGTGATGCAAGATTGCTCTTACACCCAGGATGCTCTTGCATCAAATATTAAGCAAGTGCCTTTTCCATAAACCATTTTTTTGAGATAATTTCCTATAATCCTAGATGCTCCACCTTCTTTGAGTTGTGTAAGTTTTTATACTTGTTACCTATTCTTTTATATCATATGTACTATGAAAGATCCCAATGAAAGGATTCTCAAGGATGTAGTCTTAAGATCTTCACAGACTCTATCAAAAATAAAAATATGCACACAAAAATAAATACATTATTTTATTAATAGAATAAGGTCACATTCACATTGATGGACAACACCTTGCACACAATGTCAAGTGCCTTGAATCTAGTGGTCTCTTTTCTTCTTCTTGAAGGTTGGGTTTCTCCTCCATTGAAAATCATCATTACTTTCTACACTATTTGTATCACCTGCTAGCGAAATATTTAAAATAGAGATAAAGTTAAGAAAATAGAAGTTCCCATATGTTCCTTTGCCTCTGAATTATGCCATTTAGGCATGCTTTCAAGATCTTATATCATGAATTCTTTGCTTCTTGAATTTGTATGATGTTATTCAAAAGTAAACTCTTTTTCTTCTTTGTCCTCCTTTTCCATAAACAAATGTCCATGCTTTTATTTCCTCCCTCAATTATCTTTGTTCTCTTTTTGGGAAAATGATGATCTTCTACTCCATTTTTATAACTAATAGGATCCTTTAGAAATTCCTCTAGTTTCTTTTGGCAAGTCAAGTTCTCTAAAAATAATAAAACCTTCATCACATACGTGGCTCCCAAAGATCTCCATCTTTGTTGCAACTTCCTCTCCAATGTGGATTGTTTCTAGTGCTATACCATTTTGGGCTTTATCTTGCAATAGGATACATTTTTTCTCATTGTAGTCTTCCAACTCTTCTATTTTTGAATTGTAATCTTTAATGCATTCCCCGTCTTTTGGGTAACACAATTAAATATCTCCTTGAAACTCATCATCTCCTCATCAGTAATCCATCTATGTATCTCTTTATCTTCATCCCATTCATCTATTTTGTTATCTTTAACTCTTGGAAAACTACATTTAAGGGTTTTCTATCCACTAATATTTTTTCTATCTTTTTAATAGATTTGATATCTCCTTGTTCTAAAAATTATGCTCCTTTATAATCCTTAACATTTTTGTTCTCTAAGAATGACTCTTTTTTCACAAGGTGAACAATAATTTTCACCATTATTTTTCACTTTCACATAACTCTTTAACACTTTTGTTGTAGATTTCATTTACTTTGTCTTCTTATTGTTGCATGCCTCATAATCTTCCAACATGCACTGTAACTCCTCCACCTCAAACTCTAATTGTTGCAACTCCTTTTTCTAGCCCTTTATTAGCTTTCAAGTTTGTCTTTTCCTTATCTTTTCCTCTACCTTAGTTAATATCTTTCTTATATTATGATAAAAGTTCATATCTAGATCCATAACCATATCCACAACCCTATAATACAACTAAAAATCCTTCCTCATCTTACACATCGCATCAACATACTCATTATGCTCAAATTAGCTACAACCATAGGAAAATTACAAATTATTAACATAACACACGTAACCTTTTACATTCTAAGTCTTCTACTAGCGAATAAAAGTCCTCAAAATATTTTGTCACCAACATCTTAAAATGCTTTGATACAAAAAATGATGCAACACCAATCAAGCACAATTTGAATCAATGTAAAATTAAACAGCTACAACAAATAGATAGGGGGAACATTCTCATAGGAAAACAACAAACACGGTGAGGAACATATTTTTAGTTGCATTGAAACTGAAAAATACGTTGATATAATTTATATTTTTAAATAATAAATTAAACAAGTTTTTATCTCATCCTCTTTTCCAAAAATCTCCCCTCCATAAATATCCATCCTAATCTCCTTCCAATCCCCCTTTTGTAATAAGACACTCTTTTAATAGATTTTTAACTCCCCATATTTGGTAGATACATTGTAGAAACTCTTAAAAGACCAAATCATTAAAAGCTATATCTAAACTTTAAAAACCAATTACAAACACCTCCTAATTATGTGGAATTAGCTAGAGCCCCATCTCCATTCAAGAGTCAATTTCCATAAAAGTGTTGGGTTTGGCGTATATCATATCTAAAAGTGTGGTGCTAAAGAATATTGTTGGCATCTTGCCATGTATAAAGGGAAGTATAAAACTTGGTAAAAATAAGTCTCGTAGATTGATTTTGTTAATCTTGAAAAGAGACAAGATAATGTAATAAACATTAATTCGTTAGTGTTTGATGCAAATTTAGACTCATGCAAGCCAACCACAATGCTTATTGTGATCAAGAATTTAAAAATATAAAATTAGAAGCGACTGATGTTGATTATCAAGGAGTTATTTTTAATTCTAACATAGGCTTGTGTAACTTCAATTTGATGCAAAGAGAGATAAATGTTAAATTCCTATGAGGAGGCATGGTGTTGTTGATCTGAATTTGGTAGTGAATTTGTTAAACAATTCAAGGTAATTGAAAACAATAAGCATTATGAAAAAGGAAAAATAAATGTTACCTAATTTTACCTACCCGACTCAATTAGATGGCAACTCTCCCTCTAAAAGAATAAGGGTACGATCGTGCATGATAAATTGGGTGCTAACGGTTTAAATCCAAATTAATAGTAACTCATGCCACATGTCTTTATTCCGTTGCACATTATGGAAGGAGAAGGTGTTTTCCAAAATTCAGCTCAAAATGCATCGTGGGTTGAAGATTCCATGTTTCATCTTGCGTTGGTCGTTAGTTGGTGATGAATGCTGAGGGCCCCATTTTAGACACGTGTCCTCTTTCTAGAGATCCTTTCCAAATGGAGGAGGTTCTTTCTCAAATAGACCCAAAAAGCTCTATGAGCCCTTGATCTGAAGTTAATCCAATGAATGTTGTTAGTTGATGACGGGTGTCATGGACCCCACTACTTTTGTCATAATAAAAACATCATGTCCACCGAAAAAGGATAGAGAGAGATATTGCAGGTCAAATGGTGTTGTTCAAGACTTAGAATCCCTTCAAGATCTTCTCATAGATATGGTGGCAGCTTAGGGTTTCCACAACCCTCATCCAAAATGCTAAGTTTAGAATGTAAAATGTTTTAAGGACTATTGGGCTTCATAGTGCCCTTATTTTCCTTTTATTTTTTTTAAAGTCCACGACTAGGATGGAATTTTAAACATTTTTTATGTTTCTTATTTATTTAATAATATAATTATATATTTTTTATGATTATATTATTACATTATTAAATAAATAAATATTATTGTATTCATTATTATTGCATTTATTGTAAAACTTGCAATTTAATAATTATTAATTGATAGCCTTTTATGAATCAATTAATAATTATTAAAACTCCTTAATGGAAAAATGCAATAATAATGGAGTTGAGAACATTTAGGGAAGTTGGATTCAATCTTCCAACAAGGAGAGAGCATCTAGGGCTGTTTGACCCATATCTGGGAGAGTTGGAGCATTTTGAGGGATCTTAATGGTAAAAGGGTTAGGTGGCTTGACCTTTTCATTATTCTATGTGCTTTTAGAGACTTTTGAGGACCTTGAATATAACATTTTTTGTTGAATCCAACCCAAAGGATTCAGGTACTATTTTCATGGAGATGTTTCATGTTGAGAGATAAATACTTGTATTCAACTCATTTTTTGGGGATCCCATATTGGAGAAATTTGAAGTGATTTCTTGGATCCTTATTCTTCTACATACAATGGTAGCACATTGTAACCTTATGACAACATCAAAAATAAAGATCAGTGTTCTTGGAGACCATATTTGTGTTCATTCCATTATGTATAGAAGTACTGATTTTGATGTAGTGATTAGTTTCTCAAATCCTTCAAGTTTATGTCTTAGTCTTGCATCTTTAATTGAATAGTATTTCATCTCATATAGGTTATAAGTTGTGAGTTTAAGTTTCTTTGATCTAGTTAATTGTGAAGATTCTTATCCTATTAACTAGTATTAGGAACTATTATCCTTCTTATGAAATATTTATATGTGAGTTGTAAAATCATCAGATCTATGTCAACTGCCAAAATCTTGTCTTTTCAAAAGATTTCTAGTTTCAAAAGTTGGAGTAGAGTTACTTCAAGTTTGGTGTATCACCTGTTTAGCTTAGATTTCATTTTCAGTTTTTAGGCTCATTTATGCTTTTTTCCCTTTTTCTCTTTAAGGTTTTAGTTTAGTTTTGTATCTGAATTTAGGTGAATATCAAATAGGAACCGACCTAGAATCTGAAGATTCATTCCAACAATTAGGAAAATCCCACAGCCTAGGAGTGATTCCATGTTGACTAAAATTTTGAGTTTTTAGTTGCAAACTTGATAGGGTGCTAATTTCACGTCTCAATAGTTTTTGCATGCTCAGTGGGATTGTGTCAGAGTCTTTTATTTTTCTTGTTGTTTTGATGTGATGAAAGCGAGTTATTATCCTTGTAGAGGTGGATTACAATATATGCGGCACCTCTATGTGAAGGAAAGTGACCAATGCAAGATCAATTTTTATGAGAAGAATAGAAACCAGAAGCTCAAAGTCATTTGAGTATTTACAATTGTCTTCACCCAAGAGGAGAGGCAAAATTTTTGAAAGAAATCCTCACATAAAGAGAGTTCAAACTTCACCACCAAGAGAGCCAATAATAAGAGGAAAACCAACAAAGAATGAACATTTTGTGAGGCATTCAACTTCACCAACTATGAGAACAAAGTCTTACAACTCTTTTGTGTCATTTAGTTTCCCAACAAGTAGTAATTTTGCTTCAGCTAGTGCCTCATTTTAAATAACAAATACTACTTTAGCAAGTTCTAGCATTCCAGCTTCAGCTTTAGCAAGCTCTAGTGCAACTTCAGCTAGTACATCAACTCATCCTAGCACTATGGCTCAGCTAAGAGATTTTGCTTTTGTGCCATTTGATAGGGGTAGTCCTTTAAACCTTGCCTAGTATAATGATATCCCACTTGCATATCTCAAAGGACTATCATAATTTACTGGTGAAAGACAAATATTAGCTTTTGAGCATATCAAAGATGTGTCTTCTCTTTGCAATGTGCATCATGTGACAGAAGAGAATGTGGCTATCAGATTATTGGTTGCATCCTTTAAGGGAAAAACATTAGAATGGTTTAGAAGATTACCAATTGATTCAATCACTTCATGGGATGAAATAGGAGATACTTTTACTAAGTTTTTTTAAGACAATTTTGATCATTTGTCTCTCATGGAACAATTAACAACAACCAAAAGATCCCCACAAGAGTAGATGACAAATTTCAACTCCCATTTTTAGAAAACAAGGAATAAAATTCATGTAGTAGTAAGGCCATCTGCAAACCATGCATTCTTGTATTATTTGAAAAGTTTAAATAGTGATATCTTAGTGATGATACAATCCATGGGAGGTTCATCTTTGCCTCAAGCTTATGAGGTAGCTGTTAGGGTGAATAATAGCCTTATACCGGTAGGCAAGATAGCACCAAGACCACCAATGCCATATTTTCCTACTATTCAGCCCAATATGCCTATTCATATACCACCTCTTGCTCCTTTACCTTCTATTCTAGCTTTACCTCTTATTGTTAACCGCAAAAGTACAATTGTAGGTTTTTGTAATGAGCTGCAAGAGATTAAGAGTAGTCAACAAAAGATTGAAATTATATTATAGACCTTGGGAAATGAGTTGAATAGCATTAAGATGTAGTACCAAGGTCCTAGGACATCTTTCCAGTGGAAAAATCAAGGATTTAACCAACAATATTAGGGGTAAGGACAACAATTTCAGCAGAATAGCCAGTCGAATCAGAATGCTTACCAAGGTCTTAGACAAAATGTTAACCAAAGGCCATTTCAACCATATAATCTAGCACCTTTAAATATTGTGAATCTAGTAAAGGATCTTGTACCAGCTCAAAATAACTTAGAAGAAGAAGTTGATTGGTGTTATCCCTATAACCAAGTGCATAACCAAGCTACATACTCAAATGGGGTGATCAATCAAGCACTCATGGTCCAAAATGCAACAAGCTCACAACTGGATGCACCTTCTGGTGTATCTAAACAACAACATGATATACATGCTATTCAAAAAACATTCCTTAATTGGCAAGGAGAGGATTTATGTGGTGTGAATGGTGATTCATTAATCGTAGCCAATACTTGAGCAAAGGAAAGAGCTATTGAAGGTGAATGAACAACATAGAAAGGTAAGATACCTATTATTGCAGAGTCATTATCCACAGAAGTTCCAAATATTTTGAAGAAAACCCCTGTAATACCAACTAAGGAGTAGTCTTTGAAGGATGTAGAACCAATGGTTATTAAGGTACAACATAAGGTACATTCAACTGTGCCCTTCAACATTGTGGACAACATGAAGAAAATGAATGTTACCATGACCATGTGGGATTCTTTGGCTATTCCGCGGTAAGATGTTATGTTGAAGAAGGAAATATATGAAGAGGTCAATCCTAAAATAGCCATTGATTATTCAAGTAAAACCATGTTAACCAATGTTGATCAAGGTGGTGAAACTCGAACCAACAACAACGAGAGTTGAACAATTCAAGGTAAAAATGTGAAGCCACCTCTGTTTTATGTTTCACTCATTATTGGGGATAATTTGTTGGAAATTGCAATTGAAACAATTGTTGTATTGTCATTGATGTCAAACCTTAACTGGTAAGACTGTTGCTACTTAGGAAAGTACTATATCTATTTGAGTGTTTCTAAGGGGATAGGCAAGGTTGGTAACAATAGCACCTAAGGAAAGGTTGAGTTATCTTGATACTACAAAGTGTACTTGACTATGTTGCACAATGATGAGACAATGTATTATTTATACTAGTAAGATTGAAGACTAAATTGGTAGGCTTGATAGAGTAAAGAATGGAAAAATCATGTTTAAGCCAAGTAATGTTAGTGTCGACCGAGTTAGTATATGCCGAGCAAAATTCTAGTGTTGACCGAACATCAGTTAATTGCCGAGGAAGACAGTGTAAGCCGAGGAAACATTTTTAGTAATGACCGAGCTTTCTACATGAAGACCGAGTAGTTGATCACAATGTTGACCGAGCATCAGCAATTTTATATTTGAAGAGAATTTAGTTTTGGAGCCGACATTGTTGAATTCTTGGATTATGTAAAACGTGTTGACTTTATTTATTGATTGTTTGAAAGCATTAAATGCACTGTAAAATGTTTTATTGTAAATCTTTAAGAGATTTGAGATGATTCTAGAAAAGGAGACAAAGAACATGAAGCAAGTAGATTCAATGAATTTGACCTAACCTTAAGATCTACGAATGAGATTGAGCGGCATAAGATGAGTTAATCTAATTGAGGAAACTATAAAGGGAACCTGAGCATTTGGATATGCAAGTGCATGGGTGAACAGAGAATGCTGGAAGATCAGTAAAGTTTTATTAACTGTATAAGCAGAAAAGGTTGAAGGAGAATTGTGATGATTGCTTGAAGAAAAGTTCTGAGCAGATCAGAGATGGAGATGGCAAAGTTTCAAAGTTAGTAAACCAGCATTAGTGTACAGAATCGGATCTGATATTTGCAAAGTGAGTTGTATATTTTTTAGATAAATATTGTTGCTACTTTCTAACCATCATAACAGTCAAAATCCTTTTAGCAGAGGTTGACCTAACAGTCATATGTTAAATACTTTGAACAAGGTTGCATTCTAATGGAGTGTATGTAAGTCCTATGACAAGGCTCACTTTTAACAGGGTGATTGAAATCCTTTAACCAGGTCACACCTGACAGTGTGTATTGTAACCTTTGACAGGGTTTGCTTTTTACCGAGCTCACTTCAGAAGAGTGAAAATAATAGTAGCATGTTACAAAGTGGTTTTTCCCAAATTGGGTTTCCACTATAAATCCTGGTGTTAATACTTGTGTGAATGTTTTGGTTTGAACATTTATGTGTTTTACAAGTTAAGTTATAGTTGGGTAGTGGGCTGCATTGTTATATGTTTTTATTATTGAATCAGTGATGACCGAGTTTGTTTTGGTTATTGGATCTGATTTAAGGAAAAGTTTTTGAGATTGTTTTATACATCAGGACCTAAGAAAAATTGATTCACTCTCCTCTTTGTTGTTCTAAATCATATTAACAATTGGTATCAGAGCTTTGTTGCTTATTATTAGTGTTGACATAAATCAAGTTTAAAGGGGCTTGAAGCAAATTATCAGGATGTATAAGAAGGAGGTACCGAAGCTGAACAAGGAAAACTTCCCTGCATGGAAAAGCTTGATGAAGCTGCATCTGGCCAGTATTGGTGACTCTGTAAAGTACTACATTGAGAACAACTATGTCTCACCTGTCGCACCTTTGACTGCTGAAGAAATGAGAGCTAAGCAAGAACATAATCAGGCAATGCTGGAAATTGCATCTGCCCTAAGCTATCCAGAATTTGAGAACACCAAGGATTGCACAACTACTAAGGATATGTGGGACACTCTTGCAAGGATCTATGGTGGTGACTTAAATGTATTGAAAGCAAAGGCCGAGAGTCTTAGAGGTAAGTTTGATGAAATGAGAATGCAAGAAGGTGAAAACATTGCACAATATTGTGGTAGAATAAAAGAAGTTGTGAATGCTATTAGAGGAGCAAATGGGGCTATTGATGATGAAACTATAATTGGGAAAGTACTAAGAATCCTGCGTCCTATATATACTATTAAGATCTTAGCTATTCAGGAATGTAGATGCAACTCTGCTAATGTGCTTACTTTGGAAAGTTTGGTTGGTAAGATGATTGCTTTTGAACTCTCTAACTATGATAATTTCACTGTTGGAAGCATTGAAAATGTTGAATCTGCTTTCAAGTCACAACTAGTTCTGAACAAGCCAAAGAAAGAAAAAGAAAGATGCATCAGTGAAAGTGAAAGTGATAGTGAAAGTGAAGGTGACATTGACACTTCTGATGAAGAACTAGAAGATCTAGAAGCTCTTATGGCTAGAAGACTGAGAAGGGGAAAAGGAAAGTATAAAGGTAAACTCCTTATTATATGTTTTGCATGTAATAAAATTGGTCATATAGCTGCTATATGTCCTGACAGGAAGGATAAAGATGATGAAGGAAAAAGCAAACACAAAGACATAAGAGATGACAGAAGCTACTGATGGAACAAAGACTACAAAGGAAAAGGTAAGAAATCTTGTTACATTGCTGAAAAAGAAACTGACACTGATAGTGATGATTTTGAAATTGAGGTAGTCTATGTTGCAATGAAAAATGAATCTGATGAGGATGAGAAAACTACATTGATATCCTATGTGAACAAGAATGATAAATGGATTATTGACAGTGGTTGTTCACATCACATGATTGGTGACAAAAACAAATTTGAGACCTTACATCATTACAGACATAAAAGTGTAAAATTTGGTAATGATGCACCATGTCCTGTTAGAGGAAAAGGTTTGATTAAACTGACTGATAAGATATCTTGTGAAAATGCATATTGGGTTGAAGGTCTTAATTATAATTTGTTAAGTGTTTCTTAGCTTAACAAAACTGGTTACCGAGTGGAATTTCATCACAAGCAAGCTAAACTATTTGATACTACTGGAGAACTAATTGGAAGTGGAGATCGGACTAGAGGTAATTTGTTCTATCTTGACCTATCTAAAGAAACATGTTTAATTGCACAACTTGATGATATTTGGTTATGGCATAAAAGGCTATGTCATGTTAATTTTGACAATCTAGTAGAGATAAGTAAGAAGAAAAAGGTAAGAGGTCTACCTAGATTGAAGAAACCTAAGAATGTGATGTGCAAGGAATGCCAGTTAGGAAAAATGACAAAGTCAAATTTTAAGAGCAAATCCTTTACTTCTGAAAACATTTTAGATTTGGTTCATATTGACCTTTGTGGACCTATGGGTGTACAAAGTTACTGTGGTGCTAGATACTTTATCTTATTTGTTGATGATCATACTAGGATGATGCATGTAATGTTTCTAAAAGAAAAATCTGAAGCTTTTCAATTTTTTAAGTGGTATTTGGCTAAGGTTGAGAAGGAGACAGGTAGGAACCTGAAATGTCTTAGATCTGACCGAGGTGGAGAATTTACATCAAATGAATTTAATCTATTTTGCAATGATAGAGGAATTAAAAGACAGATCTCTGCACTTAGAACACCTCCACAAAATGGTATAGCAGAAAGAAGAAACAGATCTATCTTGGATTATGCAAGGACATTGTTGATTGAAAAGAATGTGGCACATAAATACTGGAAAGAATCTATAAGCACTGATGTCTACACTCTTAACCAAGTACAGATCAATAAAGGTACAAATCTGACACCCTATGAATTATGGCATGGGCATGCACTGAGTGTTAAATACTTTAGAATATTTGGAAGTAAGTGCTATATATTAAAAGACACTAGGAATGGAAAGTTTGATGCTAAGAGTGATGAAGGCATATTCCTAGGGTATTCCACAAAAAGTAAAGCTTATAAGTGTTTGAACTCTAACACTAACAAAATTGTGGAAAGTGTGAATGTCAAAATTGATGAGTATGTAGAAAGAAATGAAGCTGATAGCAAAAAAGAACAAGAAGATTATAGATCTTTTGTGTACATTGAGGAAGAAGAAGAGGCAAGTAACAGACTTGCACCTGATGTTGAGTCTCGGGTAAGCAATGTTGAGTAACAGACAGATATTATCGAGCATCAGGAAAATAGTCTTGAAAAAGAACAAGAACATGCCGAGCTATAAGAAAATGCTACTGAGTATTAGGAAGAGGTTGCCGAGCATTTAGAAGTTGAATCTGACAATCTTGTTGGGGAACCTGATGAAATAGAGGAGAGAGGAGCTGAACCTGTTTTGGCAAAATATGTAAGAAGATATCACAAGCCTGAATAGATAATTGGAGACAAGAATACTAGAATTCAGACCAGAAGTAAGACTAAAGATCCAACATGCCTACTGTGTGAATTTGAACCCAAGTCAACTAGGGAGGCATTGGAGAATAAAGACTGGATACAAGCAATGAATGAAGAAATTGACCAGATTGAGAAGAATGATACTCGAACTCTTGTGCTGAGACCCAAAAACAAAAATGTTATAGGAACAAGTGGGTGTTTTGGAATAAGATGAATGAAAATGGTGAAATAACTAGGAACAAAGCTAGGCTAGTATGCAAAGGCTATGCACAAGTTGAAGGAATAGATTATGGGGAGACATTTTCCCCTGTAGCTAGAATGGAAGGAGTAAGAACTCTGCTTGCATATGCTACTTATAAAGATTTCAAGGTATATCAAATAGATGTCAAGTCTATATTTTTTAATGACATACTAGAAGAAGAAGTTTACATAGAACAGCCAAAAGGTTTTATTGATCCAAACAGATACACATGGTGTGCAAACTGAACAAAGCACTATATGGATTGAAACAAGCTCCCAGAGTATGGTATGAGAGGTTGCACAACTACTTGATACAGATTGGATTTTCAAGAACAAATGACACAAGCAATTTGTACATGAAAGATGAAGAAGGTAAAGGTATCCTATTGGAAAAAAAATTTGTGGATGACATTATTTTTGGTGGACAAGATGCATTGTGTAAAAGATTTTCAAATGAAATGCAAACTGAATTTGAAATGAGTATGTTTGGTGAGATCAAATTATTTTTTGGTTTACAAGTATATTAGAGGAAGAATGAAATTTTCATTACACAGTCTAAGTATGTTAATGAAATACTGAAAACTTTTGGGATGGAAGATGCTAAACAAGTGGGAACTCCTATGGTTACTGGACAAAAGTTATCTAAGAATGATGATGCTACAGAAGTGAATCAGACTTTGTATAGATCCATGATTGGAAAATTACAGTATGTTGTACATAGTAGACTAAATATTGCACTAGCTATTGGGATTGTGGCAAGATTCTCTGCCAATCCTAAGGAAACACACATGATGGTTGTGAAAAGAATTATGAGATACTTGAAAGGAACTGCTGACTATGGTCTATATTATAAGAAGGATGACAAATTTGAACTCAAAGTTTATACTGATGCTGATTGGGTAGGAAATGTAGATGATAGAAAGAGTACTAGTGGTGGAGCTTTCTTTCTTGGATAGAGATTAGTCTCCTGGACGAGCAAGAAACAAAATTGCATTTCTCAATCTACTGTCGAGGCTAAGTATGTTGTTGCTATAGTAAATTGTTCAAATTTGGTATGGATAAAACAATTGTTGATAGGCATGAAAGAAGAAATCACTGAACCTGTTATTATTTTCTGTGACAACACAAGTGCTATCAATATTTCTAAGAATCCAGTGATGCACACTAAGACCAAGCACATTGCAATCAAGTATCACTACTTGAGAGAATTAGTACAAGATAAAGAAGTCTGAATGGAATATGTGAATACAAAAGAACAATTAGTAGACATATTCACTAAAATTTTACCCAGAGAAGCTCATGAGTATTTGAGAAGTCAATTAGGTTTTCTTCCCCTAATTGAGGCTGCCTAGATAAGCTAGGAGCACTGCATCAAATGTGCTACAACATAATATTTGACAAATTGATGCAGAAGATTGTCACACTTTAGGGCTAGCCTAGAGTTGTGAAAAGGAGCAAAAATAAGGAATCAGTCATAAGCAAGATGATAGAGGGAGAAAACATTGAGCTTCACAGATATTATCTACATCTGATGGATGTATGCTTTAGTTGCTGCTTTGGCATTTTTGTCAAAGAGGGAGATGAACTGATATGATAACACATGAAACTGAAGCTAAGGATGATGAATTGAAATGAAGGATCGGGATAGAGGGAGATCTGAATACTTCTGATGGTGGCAGAAGTGAGGCTTATAGGATTTTGAATCATAATGAAGCTAAGGATATTATAAATAATTCTCTGATGAACATATAAGTTTTTTGGATTGGTTGGTAATCCATGTGTTATTCAGGTGATATCATATGGTGTTTCCATTAATGCCAAAGAGGGATATTGTTGGAAACTGCAATTGAAACAATTGTTGTATTGTCATTGATGTCAAACCTTAACTAGTAAGATTGTTGCTACTTAGGAAAGTACTATATCTATTTGAGTGTTGCTAAGGGGATAGACAAGGTTGGTAACAATAGCACCTAAGGAAAGGTTGAGTTATCTTGATACTACAAAGTGTACTTGACTATGTTGCACAATGATGAGACAATGTATTGTTTATACTAGTAAGACTGAAGACTAAACTGGTAGGCTTGATCGAGCAAAGAATGGAAAAATCATGTTTAAGCTAAGTAATGTTAGTGTTGATCGAGTTAGTATATGTCAAGAAAATTTTTAGTGTTGACCGAACATCAGTTAATTGTCGAGGAAGACAGTGTAAGCCGAGCAAACATTTTTAGTAATGACCGAGCTTTCTACATGAAGACTGAGTAGTTGATCACAGTATTGACCGAGCATTAGCAATTTTATATTTGAAGAGAAGTTAGTTTTGGACCCAACATTGTTGAATTCTTGGATTATGTAAAACATGTTAACTTTATTTATTGATTGTTTGAAAGCATTAAATGCACTGTAAAACATTTTATTGTAAATCTTTAAGAGATTTGAGATGATTCTAGAAAAGGAGCCGAAGAACATGAAGCGGGTAGATTCAATGAATCTGACCTAACCCTAAGATCTATGAATGATATTGAGTGGCCTAAGATGAGTTAACCTAATTAAGGAAAGTATAAAGGGAACCTGAGCATTTGGATATGCAAGTGCATGGGTGAACAGAGAATGCTGGAAGATCAGTAAAGTTTTATTGACTGTATAAGCAGAAAAGGCTGAAGGAGAATTGTGATGATTGCTTGAAGAAAAGTTTTGAGCAGATCAGAGATGGAGATGACAAAGTTTCAAAGTCAGTAAACCAACATTAGTGTACGGAATCAGATCTGATATTTGCAAAGTGAGTTGTATATTTTTTAGATAAATATTGCTGCTACTTTCTAACCATTGTAATAGTCAAAATCCTATTAACAGAGGTTGACCTAAAAATCATATGTTAAATCCTTTGAACAAGGTTGCATTCTAATGGAGTGTATGTAAGTCCTATGACAAGGCTCACTTTTAGCAGGGTGATTGAAATCCTTTAACCAGGTCACACATAACAATGTGTATTGTAACCTTTGACAGGGTTTGCTTTTTACCGAGCTCACTTCAGAAGAGTGAAAATAATAGTAGCATGTTACAAAGTGGTTTTTCCCAAATTGGGTTTCCACTATAAATCCTAGTGTTAATGCTTATGTGAATGTTTTGGTTTGAACATTTATGTGTTTTACAAGTTAAGTTACAGCTGGGTAGTGGACTGCATTGTTAAATGTTTTTATTATTGAATCAGTGATGACTGAGTTTGTTTTGGTTATTGGATCTGATTTAAGGAAAAGTTTTTGAGATTGTTTTATACATTAGGACCTAAGAACAACTGATTCACCCCCCCTCTCTGTTGTTCTAAATCATATTAACATAATTTGGTTCATAATTATATTGTAGATAACGGGGCTACATGTTCTGTGATGCCTAAGAAAATAGCTGATCAATTAGGCTCGAAGTATGAACTTTTAGAAAAAGGAGTAGTGTAGCTTGATGGCTCAACTGTTAGCACAGTGGGTCTTATCAAGGATGCAAAATTAACCCTTTATGCATGTCCTAGCTTTTCCATACTTCAATATATCTATGTTATAGATCTACCTCCTTATTTTTCTCTATGTCTATCAAAAGAATTCACAATGAAGATAGGAGGTTCCCTTTCCTAAGATTGGTCCCACATACGTTTTCAGACCAAATATGGAACCAAGGTGACCATCAAATCTGAATTGTTATCAAAAGACTATATTGAACCTTATACACCCAGTGTTGTTAAGGCTAATTTTGTAGTACTTGAACAAGATGAATATATTGTTGACATCGAGCCTAAAACCCAATTTGGTGAAATTTTAGACATCCTATTAGATGAATGTGTAGAAGAAAACATTTTGCATGATGAGACCAATTGTGTTATAGACACTAGTTTTGGTAATTACATGATTCAAGAGTTTGGTTTAGTGATGCCAAATCTAGTCAAAAGGGTAGAAGATGCTTGTGAACAGAAGAATGAAGTGTGGCAGATGTTTTTTGATGGGTTTAGAAGTAAACATGGTGTTGGTGGAGGTGTAATGCTAGTTTCTCCTAAGGGTGAGAGGTATTATGCAACTTTCCATTTTGGTTTTGCACATGTACGAACAATACGACTAAATATGAGGGTTTGATCCAAGGTTTGGAATGGGCCAAAAAGAGAGGAATACAACATTTGAAGGTGCGTGGTGACAATGAGTTGATAGTTAATCAGGTCAAAGGCCTGAACGTGGTTAAAAATGACGCTTTGAAGGCTTGCAAACATAGAGTTTGGAACCTCATAGAAGACTTTGATGCTTTCAACCTCATTGCAATTCCAATAAGTAAGAATCAACTTGCTGATAGATTAGTTGTTCTAGGTGCCTAGTTTGACATTCCAAATGGCATAAAGAAGGGTTGTGACCAACAACATATCAAAGTTATTATTAAGCCCTCTATTCCTAATAACAATGTTAATTGGTAGGTGTTTGAGAGTGATGAGTAGATCCTACAATTCTTATTAGAGGAAGATGTCTTTGTTGCCTCAAATCAGGATAGAATTCAACAACATTATGGTGATCAAATTATTCAGCTGAAATCAAATAAATTGCCAAAAGGGTTGTTACTTTAGAATCTATCTTCAATTTAAATGATCAAGCGAAAAAGAACAAAATCGACTTGCTAGTTCCTCAAGATCATTATGAAGATTTGGAGATTGCACTAGGAAAGAACCTGAAATTTGGAAAGGTAATTACTTCCTTTGAGAAATAGTCTTATACTCAATTGTTTCAAGAGTTTAGTGACATATTTTCTTGGGAGCATGGGGAATTAAAGGGTTTTAATCCCCAGCTAGCACATCATACAATAGAACTAGAACCTAATGCAAAGTCTGTAAGGTAGAAACAAAGACCCATTAATCCTGAGTTAGAGCCCTTAATGCAAAAGGAGGTGTTTAGGTTAATAAAAAGTGGCATAATCTTTCTAATCAAACACACTAGTTGGGTGTCAAATCTTGTCCCTATTAGGAGGAACAACTGAGAGTTACGACTATGTGTTGAATTCAGAGATTTGAACAGGGCTTCCCTAAAAGATAGACATCCTTTTCCATCCATAGAACAAATACTTCGGTATGTGGTTGGTTCAAAGCATTTCTCACTTTTGGATGGTTATTCGGGGTATAACTAGATTCTAGTTAAATAGGAGGATCAATATAAGTCTGCCTTTACCATGAAGTGGGGTACAATAACATATAGTAAAATGCCCATTGGATTGTCAAATGTGGGGGCAAATTTACAAAAAGCTATGCATATGGCTTTTAGTAACCTCATGTACAAATTTTTCTTAATATATCTTGATGGCATCACATTTTACTCAAAGAAAGCAACATATCACCTTGGCCATCTTAAACAGATCTTTGAACACTGTAGAGAGTTTTGTGTCTCTCTAAATCCTAGTAAATGCATGTTTGTTGTTCATGAGGGTAGGCTTTTGGGTTATGTTGTTTCCAAATAAGGTGTTACAGTTAATCCTGAAAGGGTTACCACTATTTTGGAGCTACCTTTACCATGTCATAAAAAGGGTAGGTAGAGTTTTATTGGTAGAATTAACTTTGTTAGAGGTTTCTTACTTGACATAGCTAATCTTTTGAAACCTCTTACAACTATGTTAAGGAAGAATGCAATGTTTAGTTGGACTAAAGAAGCTAAGAGTAGTTTTTAAGCTATTAAGGAAGCTCTGGCATCAACTCCTACATTGGTAAACCCTGATTTTACCAAAGATTTCACTTTGTATGCATACGGTAGTTATAATGTCATCTCTGTAATCTTATTGCAACAAAATGTAGAAGGTTTGGAATAGCTTGTTGCTTTCTTCTGCAAGGGGCTAGAGGATTACAAACAAAGGTACAACTTTTTAGAGAAGCATGTCCTTGTTGTTGTGAAAAGTTTAAATTTTTTTAGACATTTACTGTCACATAACAAAGTCCATCTAATGGTAGCTCATCCAACTGTAAAGGAGTTTCTATTGAGAAAAGACTTAAATGAAAAGTGTGTTGGATGTATTACTAGGGTCATGGAATATGATCTTGACATCCACGCGACTAAACTTGTGAGAGGAAGAGGTCTTTGTGAGCAACTAGCCAAAGAAGAAGTTTGAGAGGTAGATAAAGCAACAGAAGTTATTCTGGTCAATAATGGGATAGTTGCAGAAGATCAACCAACAAGCTGGTTGGATGAAATGGTTCATTTCTTATGGACAAGTGACTGCCTACAAGATCTTAGAAAAGAAAAATAGAGATATTTCAGATTGCAATCAGTTCCTTTTGTTTTGATTGATGATGTTTTATTTAGAAGAGATCATATCAGTGTCTTGCTAAGGTGTATTGATTATGAGCAAGTGAATCAAGTCCTATTTGAGTTTTGTGATGGATCTTCAGGAGGTCACTTTACAACAAGAACAAAATTTTTTAAGGTTACGAGAGTAGGCTATTATTGGCCTAGCCTTTTCAAAGATGCACATGCTTATGTTAGGAAGTATGTTAAATGTGTTATGTTCATAGGAAAAGAAAAGCTAGCTGCTATGCCACTACAACCAGTTCAAGTGGAACAACCCTTCATGAAATGGGGCATTGACTTTATTGGAGTAATCAATCCACCTTCAAGTGTAGTCCATAAGTGGATAATTATTGCCACAAATTATTTCACACATTGGACATAGGCATTAGCCTTGAAAGAAGCCAACAAGACCTCTGTTTTAAACTTCTATGATGATCTTATCTGTAGATTTTGAGTTCTAGAATCTGTTGTATCAGATAATGCACTTACCTTTGTGGGGTTAAGAGTTTTTGATTGGGCTTTACAAAGAGGTATTTATTTGAACACAAGCTCTAATTATTACCCTCAAGGGAATGGACTGGTAGAGTCCACAAATAAAAATTTGATTAAGATCATCAAAAGAGCACTCTATGTATTGGTATATGGAAGAGAAGCATGATTGCCAATCTCAACGAAGCTGCAAACTTTGGACCTTGCTAGCCAATTGGTGTTATTTGAAGAAGGAGATCCTTTACAAGTGAGGAATCCTCAACTCATGGAGCTAGAGGAGATTAGAGATAAAGCAATGCAAACCATAGAGTACCAGAAATTGTAAACAAAAAGAGCTTTTGACAAGAAAGCTAGATCAAGAGATTTCAAAGTTGGAGACATGGTGCTAAAGTGGGATGAGCTCAAAAGTAAACCAGGTAAGCATTCTAAGTTTGACTCTTTTTGGAGTGGGCCATTTGTGATCACAAATTGTAAACAGCATAATGATTTTGAGCTATCAAATATGGAAGGTGAAGTACTACCTATCTCAGTCAATGGGATATATCTCAAACTTTGTTTTGAGGTTTGATCTTTGTATATAATCTTAGTTAGTTTTCCTATTTTCAATAAATTTTCCCACACACTAGTTTTAGTTTGTTGTTTTCCATAAGTGTTGTCCAACACAGGGTTTTCCTTAGTTTAGTGTTTCCTTTTTTCAATAAGAGTTTTCAAGTAGTTTCTATTTGAAGTTGGAGTTTTTCTTCCCAATTTTTGTCGAATCCCCTTCTAGTTAAGCATACTTGAGTGCACTCATTGCTATAATGTTCTATCACAACAATAAGTGTACTATTTCATATGATTTAACAAAAAGGATACTCCCTAGAACTAGGATTGCAAGTTGGTTTGGACATGTGGCTAAATAATGTGCTATTCATTCATAATAATGAAGTTTTATTTCATTATTACAAACCTCTAAAACATTATTCAGTCACATCCCAAATGAGTAATCAAACATTTCAAGATGTTATCAGCTGACCCCGTGCCCTGTGCAGAAAGGCTACTGGTTTTCATGTATAGTAGACATACATACAATGAATGTCACCAAAATGTTACCTAATTTCACCTACCCAGCTCAATCAGATGGAAACTCTCCCTTTAACAGTATAAGGGTACTAACGCGCAAGACAAATTGGATGCTAACAGTTTAAATACAAATTAATAGTAACTCATGCCACATGTCTTCATTCCACTGCACATTATGGAAGGAGAAGGTGTTATCCAAAATTCGACCCAAAATGTATCGTGGGCTGTAAATTTCATATTTCATCTTGTAGTGGTCATTAGTTGGTGACGAACGATGAAGGCCCCATTTTGGACACACGTCCTCTTTCCAGAGATGCTTTCTAAAAGGAGGATGTCCTTTCTCAAATCATCCTGAAAAGCTCTGTGGGCCCTTGATTTGAAGTTCATCTAGTGACTATCATTAGTTGATGACAGGTGTCGTGGACCCCACTACTTTTTCTATAATAAAACATCATGTCCCCCAAAAAAGGATAGAGAGAGATTGTAGATCGAATGGTGTTGTTCAAGACTTAGAATCCCTTCAAGATCTGCTCATAGCTATGGTGGCAACTTAGGGTTTCCACAACCCTCATCCACAATGCTAAGTTTAGAATGTAAAATGTTTGAAGGACTATTGGGCTTCATGGTGCCCTTATTTTCCTTTCATGTTTTTTGAAGTTCGCGGCCAGGAGGACATTTTAAACATTTTTTATGTTTCTTATTTATTTAATAATATAATAATATATTTGTTATGATTTTACTATTATATTATTAAATAAATAAATATTATTGTATTCATTATTATTGCATTTCTTGTGAAACTTGTAATTTAATAACTATTAATTGATGGCCTTTTATGAATCAATTAATATTTACTAAAACTCCTTAATGGAGAAATGCAATAATAATGGAGTTGAGAATATTTAGGGAAGTTGGATTTAGTCTTCCAACAAGGAGAGAGCATCTAGGAGTTGTTTGATCCATATCTAGGAGAGTTGGAGCATTTTGAGGGATCTTAATGGTAAAAGGGTTCGGTGGCTTGACCTTTTCATTATTCCATGTGCTTTTAGAGACTTTTGAGGACCTTGAATATAACATTTTTTGTTGAATCCAACTCAAAGGATTCAGGTGCTATTTTCATGGAGATGTTTCATGTCGAGAGATAAATACTTGTATTCAACTCATTTTTTTGGGAGCCCATATTGGAGAAATTTGAAGTGATTTCTTGGATCCTTCTTCTTCTACATACAATGCTAGCTCATTGTAACCTTATGACAACATCAAACTTGCAATTTTTGAAAATAAAGATCAATGTTCTTGGAGATCATATTTGTGTTCATTTTATTGTGTGTGTAGAAGTACTAATTTTGATGTCTTCTTGTACTGATTAGTTTCTCAAATCCTTTAAGTTTATGTCTCAGCATTGCATCTTTACTTGAATAGTATTTCATCTCTTATAGGTTATAAGTTGAGAGTTTAAGTTTCTTTGATTTAGTTAATTGTGAAGATTCTTATCCTATTAACTGGTATTAGGAATTGTTATCCTTCTTATGAAATATTTATATGTGAGTTGTAAAATCATTAGATCTATGTCAACTACCACAACCTTGTCTTTTCAAAAGCTTTCTAGTGTCAAAAGCTAGAGTAGATTTACTTCAAGTTTGGTGTATCACCTGTTTAGCTTAGATTTCATTTTTAGTTTTCATGTTCATTTATGCATTTTTCCCTTTTTCTCTTTAAGGTTTTAGTTTAGTTTTGTATCTGAATTTAGGTGAATATCAAATAGGAACCAACCTAGAAGCCAGAGATTCACTCCAACAATTAGGAAAATCCCACAACCTAGGAGTGATCCCATGTTGATTGAAATTTCAAGTTTTTAGTTGCAAACTTGATAGGGTGCTAATTTTAGGTCTCAACAATAACAAAACTCAAAATAAGAGTTGTATGCATCAAAAGTCCCCATTAACTTATTAAAAAATGAGTTTTATACACATATTTGAAATCCCAACAGTCTTAGGATTCCAACCACTTTGAATTGAAGAGTTTTGGAGAATAAAACAATGAATTTTTTTTCACATATCTGGAATCCCAACATTCTCAAGATTCTAACCAATTTGAATTGAAGAGTTTTGGAAAATTAAAAAAAAATTACGAACTCCAAAAAATTACAAAATTGGATACCCCAACTTGGTGGGGTCATAACTTTCTACTCGACGCTTAGAATTTGAAACCTCTCATATCATTGCAAAGGTAATTGGAAATGTATTGAATAGATCTAGTTCCAGTCCCTTAAAATGATGCCTTTTATCTATCGATTTAAGGGGCAAACGACACTTCTGACCCCACATTCCACCCTAAAGACTTCTGAAAATGTAATTTACTAGAACATAGAAAATACAAAAATATTATATTTTTGGATTTTTTTGTTATTTCTCACTTATGTCACTTCTAAACTACTTTGGACCTTTCCCAACATGGTTTGGATCATCCTCGAACTATTATGGATATTTTTTTGTCATGCTCTAGATCATTCTCATACTCTTCTAAAACCTCTTGTGACACACTAAATTAATTACTTGATTTATTAAAAATGGTCTAGGATGATGCCTTTGAATATACAACCCGAAACATATGACTTACACTTTGTTTGTCTATGTTAACATATCACAACTATATTTTAACTTGTTAATCTTAAAATTGAACATCAAGATTCAAAAAAATTATCCCATAAAGATAATTTTTTTCCTATTAAATTATGAATATAATTGTATATTTTCCACTTGAAAATAAGATAAGACCAAATGTTAATCAAACAAACACAACATAGGATGGGGTCCCATAAGAGGGGGCTTCCTTAAAAATAGAGCTTAAGCTGTTTAAGGATTTTTAAGAATATTATAAAGCTAGCAATCCCATGAATTTTATTCTTCAATTGAACTTAAATGTTTAGCCTGAAATTTAAGAAATCTTTATCTTCTAAAATTTATGTACTAATAAAAAATTATGTTAAAATAATTAATTGCACTCTAAAATCTTACATGTGCTAGAAAAATCTCTTAAGGTGATGGGGCAATTTCCAATCCCTCCCCATTTTCACTCCTCAAATTTTAAGATCTAAAAACTAGGGACTCTTATTTTCTACCAAGAGATTTCAATTAATCATGTAGCCTTAAAAAATAATTCTCATAGGACCTCCAACTCCTTAAAAATAGAGCTTAAGCCCCTCCCATAAAACCCTAGCCATAAAATAGTATAATGTGACACCTTTAAGGACAGTAAGGACAATTTTAATACTTTTTTAACCGTGAATTCGTGGTTTGATCTTTTCAATAAGAGGACAATTAAACAGTTGGGAACACTCTTCATCAAGCTTCACAAGAAAAAAGCAAAAATGAAAAATTTCAGAATGTGAGATGGTCTGTCCCATGGACTATCTTTAACCTCACATAGATTAAAATTATTTTCTTTCTTTCTTTCTTTCTAATTTAGAAAACGAAAGAACCGCTTAGGTGTTCATTTCTCTCCTCTCGACCCATGAGTTATGATAGATGAGAAGTAACACGGGGAAATGGTTCCCGCTTTCCAGTAATGGGTGATCAATAAAATGAAAAATTACAAAACTCTTCACCACTGAAAAGGTCTCCTTCTTGGATATCCCAGTTTCTGACACGACAATGGATTCCACTTGAAGATAAGTGATTCTGGGAGAAAAATAGGGGTGGAAAATAGAGATTTGCAATGGCAGCACTCATCCATAACTACTCCCTCATTTATCCTCAATTCCCTCGCCCGGGCAGGAGGACTAGCAATGGGCATGCACAGTCCCTCTTTTTATCCTCCTCCTCCTCTTCCTCTCTGCATTCTGTTAACTCGCTTGTACTGCCGAACAAGCGGGTAGTTTATAAGACAAGGAAGGGGAGTATGGTTGTGAGAGCAGAAATGTTTGGGCAGTTGACAACCAGTCTTGAAGAAGCCTGGTCTAAGCTCCGGAAACAAGGTATCTTCACATAACATATCCTTCCACTACCCAATATTCTGTTAAGAGATAGGTCAAGTTGTTATTTTCTTAACTGCTATAGTGAGTTTAGGCAAGTTTAGTGGAACAACTGAGTGATATTTTTTTGGCAAAGTTGGAAATTTGTGAATTAATGGTTTGAAAAACTTGTTAAAAAGTTGTCATCTGGAAGGTCAAACAAACCAAAAAGTCTGTAACTTCCAAACTTTCAATTAATTAATGTCAGGATTAATGTGTGATCATACCATATACGACATGACCTGGGATTAGTCCAATGGATTGTAGGTGACAGTTAAACAGCCCACAAGTTGTTTGTTAATTGGATATTTGGATGCCTATATAACAAATAATGGGCTGGCAATCTCTTTTGCAAGTTACTATGACAGTGTCATCTAGCAGTTATCTTGTGTTTCTTCGTTTCTGCCCATTTACAAACATGGAACTGTTCCCTCTAAGCTGTATGTTGAACTTAGCGCGCCTATGCTTTTCCTTGATTTTTGTTTTCCCAGATGTTTTGACTAGGGAGAACATTGCTGAGCCCATGCGGGATATCCGAAGAGCTCTTTTAGAAGCAGATGTAAGGTCCTTCTATAATTATCTGTGCTTATTTACTTTTATATCTTTTGGAAGTTTGCCTTAAAATCGTTATGAGCTCCATGAGAGATTATGTAGGTGAGCTTGCCTGTGGTACGAAGATTTGTGAAGGTGGTAACAGATGAAGCCATTGGTGTTGGTGTTATTCGAGGCGTGAAACCAGATCAGCAATTAGTAAAGGTACAATTTATGTAAAACTCGCTGGACTTTGATATGGTTAACATCGTTTCAAACAATTCATTAGAATTTAGATATATTATATCAACTGTCTTGACTATTGGATACTCTGATATGATTAACATTGTTTCAAAAAACTAATTATAACTTAAAGGCATTTTTATCATGTGTCTTGCCTATTAGATACTCAAGGAGATGCTCAAATGAGTATCTATTGGGATGCGTAGCTGATATACGAAAGGTCAATTTTCTTTTATTTTAAATATATGCTATTATGTCTGTCCCGTATTGAGTACTAGGAGTGATGTTTGAATTACCAGCCGGTGGCACAAGTTTACCCATGATATAGTATAGGCCTGGATACCAATGTCATATTGTGTGAATCACGGTTAGTTCTCATATTATTTATAAGCATTTAAATTGGTGAATTAGGCATGTTGTGCATTAATGATCTGTAATTTTCTACAAGGTTATTCTTTTAATGTTCTAAATTATTTTTCATACATTCTATTCTACTAGAGTTTTTATTTGAATGATGTGGAATTCCTTAGAATTTTTATCAGAGTGTCAAATTCAAGTGTGGATGATGATTTATCCTTCATAAACAGGCATAAATAGAAGTAAATCACACAATGGAGAGAAGTAAATCTCAAGGAATCGAAAACCAGTTGGAAGTGGCAAATGCACATCTTCCAAGCTTCCTTGGAATATTATGACAATTACAACTGTAAAATCACTCCATACATATCCCATCATCCTAGCTCTTTGGCATTGAGTACCTCAAACCTCTTGAGTTGTGTACTCTGCCTGGAACTTTCTCTTTTTCTGTTTTGCACTCTCACTCTCTCATATGTTCTCGTTTGCAGCCTTAAAATAAGATTGCTCTCCCAAGTTTGTTTTGATGATATATTATAGAATAGCTCCTGTGATCCAAGTAGACATCCTCATTGTTAGCATCAAATGATGGTAACCGGTAAGCTCTCTACTGGTCCAAATATTGTCATTGATTGGCAAAAGAGGATAGAGACGTGTCATCTCTATACAGGCTGATGCTCTAAGAAAATCTACATCAAGAGAGGCTGGTTTGTTATTCATTGTAACCGGTCGCTACACTAAGCATCAGTAACCGGAAAAGTCACTCAACTAGGGAAGAGAGTATTCCAGTTTCACCCAAGAACTGAGCTAAAACCGATATAGACAAGAGCAGCTAAAAGCAATATACAACTAGTGTTTATAACACAACCGGGACAATGAAACCGGTAATCCACACGAGAGGAAGCACACCGAGGACAATGCAACCGGTAAGACAAGAAAGAAACTACAACAGATCGAAGGACGGATATATTATATGACTTTGGTATGAACCGAGGAAGTCATAGTCAACTGTCAACTATTTGTTCCAACCAACTCAGTCTACTGGGATTTATTGTAGTACATCCGGGTGATCTTGAGTTGTCTTGGTGATCTGTTTGAGGCGCAGGTAAAGGAACTTGTGGTGTGATTGAAGGATTTAAAGCTGAATTTAGAGTCTTTAAATCAAGGTGTTATCTCCTATGAAGGAAGGTTGCCTGGCATGCAATTGTTGTTTTCTTCATAAAGCGGATAAAGCTAGAGCATGCATCGGATGTTTGCTCAGTAAACCATTACTTCACTAAGTGATGTAATTGTAAGATCTCAGGATTAGGATGTAATCGTAAGATCTTAGGATTAGGTCATACTTTTGAGGCGCAATTAGGGCAACAAATCTATATATATTTTTATGCCTGTTGTGAAGAAAAGTTGCCTTCATTCTGCCGAGAAAAAGAGTGGACCTATATGCTACAGAAGCAGGGGTAAAAGAAAGTAGAGAAAGAGAGATAACAGATTGTGCAAAACAGCACAACAGTAGATGAGAATACACCTGCGGTGACCGGTGTTGATTCTTAGTTGAGCATAAATAGAGATCTTATCAGGCTAAGCAAAGCCATCTGTAAAGATCACACTTCTATTATTTTCTAACAAACTACAATAGACAAATCCCAGTATTTGGGTGGACTCTAACAGGTTCCTTGTATCGAAATCCCTTAACCGGGTGACATCTTTCAAGGTGTTTAAAAGTTCTTTAACCAGGCAGGTCCTAGCAGACCTTATTGTAACAAATCCCTTGATCGGGTCGCATTTAGCAAGTGCGCTTTTATCCTTTAACCGGGAAAGCTCTTAACAGGGCGTACTCCAGGAGAGTACAAAATTTGTGAGGTCTCCTCACACCGTGGTTTTTACCCTAACTGGGTTTCCACGTGATAAATCTGGTGTCACTATGTGATTGTTTACTTATTGTTATTATTTGCTTAAATCTGTTTGCCTTTTGTGCTGTAAGTTTACTTCACTGGATTTAGCAAGAAAAAGTTTTTACAAGTGCTGATTCACCCCTCCCCTCTCAACACCGGTTGGGATTGTCAATTGGTATTAGAGCCTAGTCTTGTTTTCTTTGCTGGTTAACCGCACAAGGATAAAGTCAAGATGATGAGGAAGGAAGGACCAAAGTTTTCAAAAGAAAACTTCACCTTATGGTGCAGTAGAATGAAGCTGTATATGAAGACCATCGGTGACCAGTACTGGAATCATGTTACCACTGATTATAGTGAGCCCATTGGCACCTTGACACTTGATCAAGACTGAGTACATGACTGCTATGGATATGATAGCTAGCACGCTACCTGATTATGTCTATGCTGAGATTGATCGCCTTGAATCTGCCTTCAAGATGTGGGGCAAGCTGCAAACAGTCTATGGAGGGGATCCTAATGTTCAAAGAACCAAAGTCGAAAGCCTCAGAGGAAAGTATGACGATATGAGGATGAATGAAGGAGAAGACATTGAACAATACAGCAACCGGATCAAAGAAGTGATCAATTCCATTAGATGCGCCGGAGGAAAGCTCAGTGAAGAGGAAGTAATCAGCAAAATACTGAGAACTCTCAGACCTCAGTATGCTATCAAGATCTTTGCCATTCAAGAGCTCAGATCGGTGACCAAAGATCAAGTCACTCTAGACTTCCTTATCGGTAAGCTGGCTGTCTTTGAATTAAGTAATTTTGATAATAGCTTATCTATTCAGGAAGCAGCTTTCAAGTCCTCTGCCAATATCTCTTCCACTAAAAAGGGAAGAGAAACCGATAATTGCTCGACTGGAAAGATTGACAACCTTGCTGAGAATCTGCTCTCAGAAGAGATGGAGCAAGAAGAGTTTGAAGCACTCATTGCAAGAAGATTCCCCAGAGGGAAAGGGAAGTACAAGGGAAAGCTCCCTTTGAAATGCTTCTCTTGTAATAAAATAGGTCATATTGCTGCAAGATGTCCTGATAATGAACATAAAGATAAAAGAGACTAGTTCAAGAATAAAGAAAAGGAGTGCTATCTTGCAGAAGGAGTCACAGATAACGAATCTGAAGACTCAGAGGATCCAGAAATTGCATTTGTTCCAATAAAGGAGGAGAGCCCAGTAATAGAAGAAGTTGCACTCATATCAAGATCTCATCAGTATGATGACTGGATCATTGACAGTGGATGCACTCACCACATGACCAGTGACAAGAGCAAGTTTATCAACCTCGAGCTCAGTGACAGCGGATTAGTTACCTTTGGGAACAATGCTCCTTGTGGCATCAAAGGTAAAGGTTCTATCGCACTCTGCAACAATGCCGTTTATGAAAATGTGTACTGGGTTGAAGGACTCAAGTACAACTTGATGACTGTTGCACAACTGAACAACAAAAGATTCCTGCTGGAATTCGGAGAAGGTTCCTATATAGTGAAGAATCAATTTGGAACTCATGTTGCAACCGCTAGACAGAGCAAAGGTAACCTTTTTTATCTTGACTCAATGGAAGGAGCTTGTCTCATAGCCTTGGTCAAAGGAGAATCTATCAAAATCTGTCTTATGACCAAAGAGGACAACAACTAGTTATGGCACAGGAGGCTCTGCCACATAAACTTTGACAGTATTGTCAAAGTGAGCAAAAAGAAAATGGTAAGAGGACTTCCTGAGATTACAAAGCCCATCAAGGGCGTTTGCAAAGATTGTCAGTTGGGAAAGCTGACCGGAACATCCTTCAACAACAAGTCCTTCTCTGCTGAGAATGTTCTAGATCTAGTGCACATTGACCTGTGTGGACCAATGAGAACAAAGATCTACCATGGAGACCGATATTTTATACTTTTTGTGGACTTCTCTAGAATGATATGGACACTCTTTCTTAAGGAGAAATCAAAAGCTTTCCACATGTTCAAAATCTACAAAGCTAGAGTGGAAAAAGAGATCGGTAAAAGCTTGAAGTGTCTGAGATCAGACAGAGGAGGTGAATTTACCTCTCAAGAGTTCACTCACTATTGTGAGGAACATGGAATAAAAAGACAGCTATCTGCACCAAGGACTCCTCAGCAAAATGGAGTAGCAGAAAGAAGAAACAGAACGCTGATTGATTGTGCTAGAACATTGCTGATTCAAAAAGATCTGCCTCATCACTTCTGGAGGGAAGCTGTCAATACTGCAGTCTACACACTCAACCGAGTTCAAGTAAAAAAGGGAACCGGTAAGACTCCTTATGAACTTTGGTTCAAACATACTCCCAGTGTAGGCTACTTCAAAATCTTTGGTAGGAAGTGCTATGTTAAAAGAGATATGTACTCTGGGAAGTTTGATCCCAAGAGAGATGAGGGAACATTCTTGGGTTACTCTACCAAAAGTAAGGCCTATCGGTGTCTGAACAAAAGAACAGGGAAGATAGTTGAAAGCATTGATGTAAAAGTTGATGAATCTTCAGAACCAGAGATAAAGACCGGTCATGATGATCACAACAGTCTTCAAGGCCTAAATGAAGGGAATGCCTTTGAATTCAACAAAGATATGACTGAAGATGACAGAGAAATACACATGGATAGACATCTGGAGCAAGAGAATGTACCTGAACCCAATAGGTTGATACAGGAAGGCGGACAAGTTGATGTCCCGAACCATGATGAAGACAATGCTCAACCGGAAGAACCAGATTGAGAACAGAGACTTGTTCTTCCAAGGTATGTCACATATCATCCTACTGACAATATAATTGGTGACAAACATGGGAACGTCTTGACCAGGAAGAAGGCCAAAGAGAACATCTGTCTGCTTTCATGTATTGAGCCCAAATCCACCAGAGAAGCCTTGGAAGATGAGTATTGGGTCAAAGCCATGGATGAAGAAATCGAACAAATAGAGAAGAATGATACATGGGAACTTGTGCCTAGACCTCAGGACAAAAATGTCATTGGGACAAAATGGGTCTACAGGAACAAACTGAATGAGGACGGTAAAGTCATCAGGAATAAAGCAAAACTGGTTTGCAAAGGATATGCTCATGAAGTTGGACTAGACTATGGAGAAACTTTTGCACCAGTGGCTAGATTGGAAGGGGTAAGAATTCTTCTTGCCTATGCAGCTCACAAAAGGTTTAAAGTCTATCAGATGGATGTGAAGTCTGCGTTCCTCAATGAAATACTGGAAGAGGAAGTCTACATTGAGCAACCAGAAGGATTTATATCTGCTCAAAAGACTGATATGGTTTGCAAACTAAAAAAGGCTCTCTATGGGCTTAAGCAAGCTCCAAGGGTTTGGTATGAAAGGTTGCATTTATACCTTCTGACCATTGGATTCACAAGAACCGGTGACAACAACAATATGTATCTCAAAATTGGAAAAGATGGAAATCTAATTGCTGAAATCTTTGTTGATGACATCATTTTTGGAGGGGATGACAGGATGAGTAAAGCCTTCGCTGAAGAAATGAAGAAAGAATTTGAGATGTCTATGATTGGGCCCATAAAATTCTTTATTGGACTACAGGTCCATTAGCTGAAAGAAGGTATCTTCATCTCTTAGTCCAAGTACATAAAAGAAATTCTTAAGACTTTTGGACTAGAAGAATCCAAATCGGTTTGAACTCCAATGATAACTAATCTCAAGTTATCAAAAGAGGATGATGCCAAAGAAGTAAATGAAACAATATATCGGTCCATGATAGGAAAATTGCAGTATGTTGTTCATAGCAGACTGAACATTGCTCATGCAGTTGGCACAGTGGCAAGATTCTTAGCTAATCCCAAAGAAACACATTTGGTGGCAGTAAAGAGAATCTTCAGATATCTAAAAGGAACCGAGGAATATGGCTTGTGGTTTCCTCACTAGGGAGGATTCCAAATAAAAGTCTACACTGATGCAGATTGGGTTGGCAACATTGATGACAGAAAGAGCACAAGTGGTGGTGCCTTCTTTCTAGGTGGGAGGATTGTATCGTGGAAAAGTAAGAAGCAAAACTGCATATCAAGTCCACTGCTGAAGCTGAATATATTGCTGCTGCAATCAACTGCACACAAGTGATTTGGATTAAACAACTGCTGGAAGGTATTTAGGAACAGGTACCTAAACTGATCGCAATTCACTGTGACAGTACCAGTGCCATCAACATATCCAAAAATCCTATTATGCACTCCAAGACCAAGCACATTGCCATCAAGTATCACTACTTGAGGGAACTAGTATAGGATAAAGAAGTAAGATTGGAGTATGTTCCCACCAAAGAACAAATTACTGATATATTTACAAAGCCATTACCAAAGAGTACTTTTGAGTATCTCAGAGGTAGACTAGGGGGGTTGTACCCCTCTCATCATCAGTAATCATCAACCGGGAGTCATCAGTTCATTATGATTCAACAGAAGGTTACACCTTATCTTTCATGAACCTATGAAAAGCACTGTTGCTCGCAGGGGGAGTAGAGTAGAGAATGAAAATCTTTCTAATTAGCCTTTTGGCATTACTGTCAAAAAGGGGGAGAGATTGTGGCAATTGGCAATCGGCAATCAAACCGATTGGTAAACCAGGGAAGTAATGCAAGACTCCAAATGCCCTTCACAGTTTTGCCATCAATGCCAAAGGGGGAGATTGTTAGCATCAAATGATGGTAACTGGTAAGCTCTCTACCGGTCCAAATATTGTCATTGATTGGCAAAAGAGGATAGAGACGTGTCATCTCTATACAGGCTGATGCTCTAAGAAAATCTACATCAAGAGAGGCTGGTTTGTTATTCATTGTAATCGGTCGCTACACTAAGCATTAGTAACCGGGCAAGTCACTCAACTAGGGAAGAGAGTATTCCAGTTTCACCCAAGAACCGAGCTAAAACCAATATAGACAAGAGCAGCTAAAAACAATATACAACTAGTGTCTATAACACAATCGGGACAATGAAACCGGTAATCCACGCGAGAGGAAGCACACTGAGGACAATGCAACCGGTAAGACAAGAAAGAAACTGCAACAAATCGAAGGACGGATATATTATAAGACTCCAGTATGAACTGAGGAAGTCATAGTCAACTGTCAACTATCTGTTCCAACTAACTCAGTCTACCGAGATTTATTGCAATACATTTGGGTGATCTTGAGTTGTCTTGGTGATCTGTTTGAGGCGCAGGTAAAGGAACTTGTGGCGCGATTGAAGGATTTAAAGCCGGATTTAGAGGCTTTAAATCAAGGTGTTATCTCCTATGAAGGAAGGTTGCCTGACATGCAACTGCTGTTTTCTTCATAAAGTGGATAAAACTAGAGCATGCATTGGATGTTTGCTCAGTAAACCATTACTTCACTAAGTGATGTAATCGTAAGATCTCAGGATTAGGATGTAATCGTAAGATCTCAAGATTAGGTCATACTTTTGAGGCGCAGTTAGGGCAACAAATCTATATATATTCTTATGCCTGTTGTGAAGAAAAGTTGCCTTCATTCTGCCGAGAAAAAGAGTGAACCTATATGCTTAGAAGCAGGGGTAAAAGAAAGTAGAGAAAGAGAGATAACAGATTGTGCAAAACAACACAACAGTAGATGAGAATACACCTGCGGTGACCGGTGTTGATTCTCAGTTGAGCATAAATAGAGATCTTATCAGGCTAAACAAAGCCATCTGTAAAGATCACACTTCTATTGTTTTCTAGCAAACTACAATAGACAAATCCCAGTATTTGGATGGACTCTAACAGGTCCCTTGTATCGAAATCCGTTAACCGGGTGACATCTTTCAAGGTGTTTAAAAGTTCTTTAACCAGACAGGTCCTAGCAGATCTTATTGTAACAAATCCCTTGACCGGGTTGCATTTAGCAAGTGCGCTTTTATCCTTTAACTAGGAAAGCTCTTAACAGGGCGTACTCTAGGAGAGTACAAAATTTGTGAGGTCTCCTTACACCGTGGTTTTTACCCTAACCGGGTTTCCACGTGATAAATCTGGTGTCACTCTGTGATTGTTTACTTACTGTTATTATTTGCTTAAATCTGTTTGCTTTTTGTGCTGTAAGTTTACTTCATTGGATTTAGCATGAAAAAGTTTTTACAAGTACTGATTCACCCCTCCCCTCTCAGCACCGATTGGGACTGTCAATGTCCTTAAATATTTGTTGGAGGATTCCCCTCACAATTATTGAACTTTGTTTCAAACTCTTGTTTTTGCTGTTGGGGCGAAACCACCTTGGAGGTTGCAAAAATGCCCATTAGAGGAACCTGCTGTTTCCAAATTGTGCTTTGGTGGAACCAGTGGTTTTTGAAATTCTCATGCTAGCTCCTTTGTTTTTTTGTCCAAGCTTGCTACTTTAAAGGTAATTCCTCTTGCTTCTGTATTATCTTTTTCCCTATATTAATTGATTATACCTCCCTTCTGAGAAAGGCTTTTGGTCCCACAAAATCTTACTCTTAAAATATCTCCATATCTGGAGCTTCTGTGTGTTTGTGTCTGGAACGAGACTCCTTCACATCTACCTGTTCATTCTCCAAGGTAATGCACATCACTAAGGTGCTATGAGATAGAAGGTTGTGGTGCTCTGTCTCACTTAAACCTGCTATTGTAAAGGAAATTGATTCTTTCTTAGTGGCCCTCTCACGATCATCTATTTGGTGCTCATTGCCTCTACCACTTTATGTTGTCAGCTGAAACTCTTCATGTTGCATCCCGTGTGATGCACAAGACATACTAAAATGGCTGCCATAGGCTAGAATCTGATTACATCAATTGCTGTGATGGCCTCTTTACAACTTGCTCATTCATACAAATTGTTCCCATGAATGAAACATATCTTACAATGATTCTCATCCAATATGATAATGTGTACAGTTTAGTTGAAGTGCTACTGGACATTTTCCAACAACGGTAATTATATGGATCCTCATGCTACAACTATACACGTCTCACTTGAAAACTGTAACTGTGAAAGTCATCAAATGTGTTCCTAAATGCAATAGTTTGCATTACAACTAGTCTTCACGCAAAAGATTACTTTCCCCTTTGTATGTGGTGTCTTATGTAGGTGTTTTTACCTAACAGCTTAACAACAGATAAGATAAAAATATAATAGTTGGTTGGCCTGTAGACACCTCTTATCAATAAATTCTAAAAGTTGAACAAATTTGCTCCTAGTCTAGAACTTTACAAAATGTAAATTGTTCAATAATATTAAAAATGGTCATACTGAATTATATGCTGAATTTAGCTTGTTGAACAATCATTGCCTGTGATTGGGCATCCATGAGCCACAGGAAGTCCACCTTTTTCTCCATCCTGTCTTTATTTCACACAAAGCTGAGTCAGTTAATACCACCTGGATCGATATATCTTAGTCTAATTTAACTTATTAGACATACAAAACATTTTCCATACCCAATTTAATTATTTCTACGCAAGGATAAGAAATAAAGGACATTAGGTCATAATTTAGGGTAAACAGTTAATGCCCTAACGTTGAAATAGGTTCAAACTTTTGTAAATGCAGCACATCACTTTTGTTGGAAATTCCTCCTCTATGCTAAACTCTCCCTCTCTTGTTGTATTGTGTTTTGCAACTATAAGATTGGATTGTTCGCTGAAGCTTCCTTAAATGATATATTCACTATGGATGCCTCCCATGATCCAATCTGACCTCCTCATTGCCCTTAAATAGTTGCTAGAGGATCCCCCTGACATATTGGGAAGCTATAGAGTAGCATTTCAAAGAAGAATTGTTCATTTTGCATTCTTTATTTTTTCTGTTGAGGCAAAACCACCCGTCAACCGCCCCTAAGGGAACTGACAATTCTGAAACCACCCCCTGGAGGAACTGATGGTTGAATTTTCCCCCTGATGGAATTGGTGGCTTTGCACTGCTAGCTCCTCTGAGATTTTTCCGAGCCTACAACTTCAGAAGTAATTTCTCCTGCTTCTGTGTTATCTTTTCTGCGGTCTTTACATGTCAATTGAGTACTAGGGAAGATGTTCAAATTTCTAGCCAATGGCATGCATTTTCAATTAATTATAGTTGAATTCTTTTTAGAGGAATTTTACTCATTGTTTAGGCTGTGTGCTGGGTGCTGGGATCTGAAATACCCAAGAAACTCTTTTTACATTGTTTCCGTTCTCCCTTTCTTATAGATCTATGTAGAGAGCAATGTAAGCGTTACTTGATATATTACAGGATAAAGTGTGCTAATTTGGAACAACAGTCTCTCTCTAATTCGTACTGGTTCCTGTGCTGTAAAAAGTTATTTGAATTTGTCTCTCATTATCTCTCATTTCTATGGCCCCTGCGCTGTCAATAGTTTTTTGAATTTCAATTCAGTGAGTTTAGCATAAGCTTGCTGCTGCTGTGCTGGTCTCTGAGCAATGGAGGCGGCCCTAAATACATTGATACTCCTTTATGTCTAGTGAATTTTCTGTGGAGATATTCTAGCTGCATGAATGTTGAAATTTGTCTTGGCAAAATGTAGGTGGTGAATGATGAGCTGATCAAATTAATGGGAGGACAGGTTGCAGAACTTGAGTTTGCAAAGGCTGGACCTACAGTGATATTGATGGCAGGTTTGCAGGGTGTGGGGAAAACAACAGCTTGTGCGAAGTTGGCCGTCTATCTCAAGAAGAAAGTATGAAATGATAATGTTGGATGTTGCTGCAGTCTTGCACTATTGAGGTTAAGATTATCACCTGTTTTTTTGACCATGATTTTTGGGTTCAGGGAAAGCGGTCCATGTTGGTTGCAGCTGATGTATATAGACCCGCTGCTATTGATCAACTTGTAATTCTCGGAAAGCAGGTCAGCATTTGCATATGGTATATATTTAATACATTTATGTTGTACAGTTGTCTTATGCTCAAGTGCCTGCCTTCTCATTCACTGCTGTTCAGCTATAATATATTAAGATGTTTATTAATTTTTCCTTCCCACATTGGGCCATCAACATTCTTTCCATTTTATAATTTCATAACCTTTTAGAAGGCAGTTTCTGAGTTTTAGCATGCTTAGTGCTTTCTTATTTATTTTTATGGACTTATGTCTTCTACAGGTGGAAGTCCCTGTATATGAAGCAGGGATTAATATAACACCGATGGAAATAGCAAAGCAGGGTTTGGAAGAGGCAAAGAAGAAGAATATGGATGTGGTTATTGTGGACACTGCAGGAAGATTGCAGGTCTGCTTGTATTGTTTTTGAATTTAAAATGATTTAATGGGTTCTCCTGTCAGACATACACTTATTCTATGCAATTTATACAGCTAGGATTTATATGTCATGCCACAAAGCATCTATTTCGATGTTAAAGAAGTAATTTTTTTCATGTGAACTTTGTTTGAAATTTGCATAAGATCATTCAATTTTAAAAAGAGAATACCCACTAACATTCACTTTGTTGTTGGGATAATTGTATGTACGGGTTATTATATTAATAAAGTATTATGTTAGCCTTGGTTGTTAGTGACCGAGAGGTTAGACAGTTACGTCACGATGTTTCGGGCAAACACACTTGTCCATGTGGAAGCATTGAAAGCCTCAATATTTCACAGAAAGAAAAATAATAATAAATAAATTTAAATACACACAGAGATGTATGCTGTATCTATGAATGAATATATTACATGCATACATTCATACATTACATTATGCATTTATTTTACACGTGTATCTAAATTAAAATTTACATGCTAAACAAGCTGTGCTTGCAGGCTAAGTAACAGAGCTGGCCAATTTTTCCCTATTAATTCAAAAGCCAGTGAACTTCCAAGAGAAAATGCCCTAAAATAATTCATGCATATTTTTGAGGCTTTGTTTTCTGTTGGAAAAAAATTCTGTTCATGTCCTCTATGGTGTTTTGGCTTGGTTTTCTGGTGTTTGATCATGATAGATGCTGGGTATTGTTGCTGCTTTCTGCTGGGTGCCATTGTGAAAAGTTTCATCTAAGGTGACTGAAGTCATAATGTTCAATTATCAGAATTATTGTTTTGACATTGCATTGATCACATAACAGTTGAACTTCAAATTACGAGTGTAAAAAACAAATGAAAGATCCCTTCTGGTCTGATGACTGCAAGCTCTGAATTTTTTTTGTGTTTCTTTGAATTTCTTTTGTGTTTCTTGCAATATTCTGTTTTTTTTTGTATTTTTGGGGTTTCCTGATCTTTTTGGTTTTTAAAATTTTGCAATATGACAGAAGTAAATGCAAACAATATTAAAGTAGGAAACTATAACAGCAACTTGAGAAGATCATAAGCCCTAACTTCAATTGACTAAATTGCTGAAAGTCAACATACCAATTACAATTATTGAAAGGAGGATTATTCTGGAAGTGTTACAGATCTGATTCTTCTCCTTGTACAATAGCAAGTTAAATTTTCTCCAAATGCCCAATTGCTGTCCAGGTGTCAAGCCACGTCCAACTAGAAATTGTTGATTTGCTAGTAATAACTGGTTCTGATCTGATTTTTAATGATCTGGTCTGCTTTGAGAACCTAACGTATAACTAGGGTTTGATGGCAATAACACAAGGAGGTGATGGCTAGCTGAAGTTGCTGATAAGTACTGATAAATGGTGTGTAAGCAACCCAGATCTGCAATCTGATCCTTAAATCTGCTCTTACAGGTGACTGATCCACTGATAATACCACAGAATGATGCCAAATCTGCTCAATGATGAATTCTGAATGAATTCACCCTCCAAGAAATGGTGGCTTTTCATTTAACCTTCCAATCTCCATGGAGTTTTTGTTTGCAGAAGTCTGACTTGTTGCTGAAACTCTTCCTTAGAGCTCAATTCCAAATTGCTGCAGTAAAAATGAATGCCTGAATGAATGAATGATGCATCCAAATGTTTCTTTATTGACCTCCAAACCCTAATCGGCCACTTTAGGGTTTCCTCCTTATTTTAATAAAGTTTATTTTGAAATATTCCTCCCCTAAGTGGATTGACCCTTTTGAGGGTCTTATTCATCATTAGCAAAAAGAGCACCTTTTAAAAACAACTTAAATCTCCTAGGGATGCATGCCATGGGACCCTTTCAATATATTTTATTATATTATAAAGTGATCTAATTAAATCACTTTATTTTTATTTAAATTAAAACATTAGGTAATAACTTATTTAAATTTTATTCCTGGATCCATCACCTGAACTCCAAACTGAAAACTAAGTGCTACTACCAGTCCAAGGGTGATGTTTAAATATAGTAGGGCCACTGCCAGTCCCCTCCTAAAAAACAAGACCCCTTCCTAAAATTTAGGAAATTGTCCCAAACCATCCAAAATGACTCAAAATGCCTCTTCGATCATCTCCCAATCTCCTCCTAAAAGATAGGAGATTGTCTCAAACTGTCTAGAATGCTCGTAAAACTCTCTGCTAAGCCTCAAAATCCCTAGTTGGGTCCCCTAACCACTCTGCTGACCTACATATTCCCCCAATTATAGGCCAACCTTTGTTGTAGTCTGAAGTGCATAAGGAAGGGACATTACAACAAATATACAGATAATTGCACCTTCAAGCCAGCTTATCATTCCTTTAAAAAGCTTAGAACGAAACCTTTTCAAGCTGTTCACCACAAGTACATGTATTTTATCATTGTATATATTTCTTCTATCGTGCACCTATCTTTATACTATTAAGCAAAAATGTAATCTTTGGAAAACTTCTTATCTTTTGCAAGAGATGAGTTTGAAGATAACTCTAGATCATCAATATACATCTACACTTTATTGGACTTAATAGCTAAATAAACGACTAAAACTATTTACTAGGAGCGAAATGCAAAATAGAATAAAACCACTTCAACACATTCACACTCTATTTGCATGGAAGTTCCTATCCGAGCAATAAAACTCAACATGTCGCTGCTTGTTGTCAAACATAATATGGTGTCCATTTTCTTATGCATTGCATCTATTCTACTTCTGTATTTTTCTTTGCTAAAGCCCATGTTTTTTCCTTTGCTACGTCTTTTTGGGCTGGGCATTTCCCTTACAGCTATGATGCAGATTGGCACCGTCACTAGACCTGGCTTTATTGCAGTTAAGTTTATTGGAGTAGGAAGAAAGGAGGACGTGTCTTCATCAGGAAAGCAAGGCCCAAATGGAACCAAAATAATCCTAGTATTGGAAGAAATCCAGATTATAAGGCTTCAGGACATAGAGGTGCATCAAGCATTAGCCCATCTTAAGAGCAATGCCCTAATCTGCAAATTTTTAGGTTTTTAGCCATGAGCTAGGGATCTTCAAAAGTTGTTTGCAAAAAATTGAATATGAAGCCTACCAGTCAAGTAAATCTTCTTCCACAAGGTTTCTTTAAATTGCCTTTAATTCTTCTAAGCATAGAGATGATATTTTCTAGGATGGCCCATGGTTCATGAGAAGAGCTAGTCTTTTTATGATGCCATGGGTGGAGGTTTTGATCCAAAATTTGAAGGCCTAACCCTAGTTCCAATTTTGATGCTTCTTTATGGTCTGTATTGAGCTTTGGAATAAAGACACCTTCAAGCAAATCGGGAATCTTTTGGGGGAATGCGTCTGCACAGTAAAATGTACAATAAAGTTTTCAAGGTCTAGTGGCCATCTTGGAGGAACCCTATTTACCATCTTGCGAAAATCAATGTAAGCCTAACCCTAGTTCCAATTTGGATGCTTCTTTATGGTCTACTTAGTGAGCTTTGAAATAATGACGCCTTCAAGCAAATTGAGAATCTTTAGGGGGAATGCGTTTGCACAGTAAAATGTACTGTGAAGTTTTCAAGGTCTGGTGGCCATCTTGGAGGAACCCCATTTACCATCTTGAGAGAATCAATGAATGGTGCACTTGGACTCTCATAAGAATGGTGAAGATGAAGAATATTCAAATGATGAAACTTGAATGATAGAGAAAGCTAGTTTTGAAAAGATTTTTTTGTCTTAGCTAAAAAGGGTTCTAGATCACATTGGGTTGTTTAAGCTAGAGCTATCTAAACTTGCCTTGAAGAAATCCTAGACAGGGAATAACAAAATAGGTTGGCCTTCTCTATCAAACTCAAGGAATTTGGAACATCAGATCAACATTGGGAAAGGTAGTAAAAAATAGATATCTGAAAGGCTTTCCAAATCTCAAGATTCTCTTAATAAGAAACAGAATCATGATCTATTGGGGCAAGAGGAAAATAGACCCCTCTACAAATTGTAAAATTAGGGAAAATGCAGCTGTTAAATATTGGGGGCATAAACCCTACACTTGTAGTCACAGTGTGATCTCCCCTTCCTAATTTGCCCTAGAATTTGATCTAAAATCACAATTGCAATGTATTAGGGTTAGGGTTACATCTTACCGAATAAATCTTTTCCCAATACTATGATCCTAGATTTGGATCCTGCAATCACAACATGAAAGACATATGCAATATACATACATATATAGTTAATCATTAGGGTTAGCCAAACCACATTATACTGAGAGTATAAACACATTGGGGGAAGAGACATGATGGGTTTGCCTAAGCCATTTCTACACCAAGCCTAAGAGTGGATGTCTACCACAACCCTCCTGCTTGGTGGCTTTGTTAATGTTTTGAACTAGAATAGCATAAATAAATAACAGATAAAACAAGAAACACAAGGACACCAAAGATACCCTGGGAAAACCCTCCTACTTGAGGGAAAAACCCAACCACGCTCAAAAGATCCTTTATTGAGTACTCAAAGCTGAACACAATGTTCTCAAGCTTATGATTGTTAACTCTTAACAATCAACCAATAAGCCTTATCATAGTTTGATCACTTTTATTATGCATACACATAACATACAGAGCTGCAAGTATCTCATAGATACTACTCACATAGAAAATGAATCACACAAATAAATTTATCGTCGATAGATCATGCACAAGACTTCCTCATATACCATGCTTGTTGTAGCTGAAAAAACACATTCTTCTCACAATATGCACAGTCACCTGCGATTCTTCATGAAAAACACAATACCAGAAAGATTCATATATGAACGCTGTTCATTTAGCCAATATACCGTGAACCCCACTATACATGCGGTTCTTTCAGTAAAAAACAACTTTTGTGATTATCCTTTTTCCCTAGAATACAAAGAGGCACGTGCCATTTCATACTGAACCGACAATTGTTTTGAATACCATATGCTAAAAATATCATTCACGCGGTTATGATGCCAAGTCACGATGCGACATGTTCATGATGTCACGTGGTCACAATGCCATATGGTTACGATGCTACAAGGTCACAATGCCATATGGTTACGATGCTAGAAGGTCACAATGCCTTGACATTAACATGAATTAACAACTCCATCTAGACGTTAACATGAATTAACAATTCCATCCAAGCACATTGAATGATAACACTTGCACATTAAGATTGGGCAGTGATGGCTATTATAGAGGTTCAATTTACCTTCAAACTACAAAGGCATAACCCGCCAAGAGATGAATTTGACCACACTGTCATGTCTTGAATATGAAATACGCAAAACTGAAGCAACAAAGAAGAGATTATCATCACACATAATTTCTTAGAATTTTTACTGCAGACAATCATAGGTAATTGATCTGTCTTGAAGCTACATAACTTCAACACTCCCTCTTAGCAAGAGAGATCATTTATATGACATTGTGTGTCGCAACCTGACAAACACAATGGAGCTACAACCAAAAACAAATGTCAACAAAAATCTCATCACAACTTTTCTCAATAAAACATTGTTATCTCAGCATAACAATATTCACCATAGCTACTCCTAGAGGGTGAAATAAAGAAGCGACAAGTAAAGTCATGGAGTCACACACATGACTTTCACCATGGCTATTCCTAGAGGGTGGATCCACCATAGCTACTTCTAGAGGGTGGATCAAGGGCTTTCACCTCAAACTTCTCCTAGAGAAGAATGCATTACCACCTTGCCTACTCGCAGATGGTGGTTCTACCATGCCTACTCGTAGAGGGTGGTACAAGGGATTTCACCTCGAATTGCTCTCAAGAGAAGAACTCATTATCAAGGGATTGCACCTCGAATTTCTCTCGCAGAAAAGAATTCATTAACAAGGGATTGCACCTCAAACTTCTTCCTCACGGAGAACTCATTAACAAGTCTTCATGATGATAAGGCTCTCTCTGAAATAGATATCAACCTTCTGGCTTTTCAAATCAGACTCCCTCTAAATCTGATATCAACCTTTTGACCTCCTCGTCCAAGGTTGCTTGTGATGAATAGATAGACACCCTCTCAGCCGGGGCAGCATACTGCATTGATTATCATAATAGAATAGACTCCCTCTCAACAAGAACATCATACGAAAGCTTTGATAATCACAATACCAAGAAATCTACTCTAATAATTGTCCAACAATGAGCTTTAGCAGTCACACTGCTACATGAGCTTGCTGATCCTCTACAAAAGGTCTTGGCACTCTTCAGATTGAATTCCATGCTTATTTGTTGAAATGATAGCTTCGGTCAGATAACCATGGATGACAATCATCAATAGAACGATCTATAATTATATGCATGTATATATATCAATATACATTGTGTATATATATATATATATATAATACTTAACCATATATCATTATATTGATTATATTTGTAAAACCAATTATCATCCATAATGATCTGATTATCATTAATATTGTTCCAAGTATAATCTGAATTTTTCGATCTGCATTTTTGGTCGATATTGATTAACATTATCATTGCCATTTATAAGTATCAATAGCATTGATCATGAATCAGATACGAATCTGATAAAGACTAATTTATATTACCGTTGATGATGATATCGGTTCATACAGTCTGCATTAGTTATGACTTGCTATTGCTGATAATTATCGGCTTGTATCAAGGTAACTAAAGAGCACTGGAAATGAAGAGACATGTCTCCACTTACGTGGAGGCATGTCTATTCATTGACATGTCCTCCCAAGATTATATACATATCAAGTCTGATCGGCCAAAGATGAAAGTAAAAAAAACATATAGTGCAAAGTACAAAAAACATATAGTGCAAAGCATCTTAGAGACCGATCTCTCTCTATTATTCATATTCAAATCTGCAACACAATAATCAGAATTAAATATTAGTGTTTCAGAATTATATACAATACTTGTGAAGTATTACTATCCCATCACTCTTGTATCAACCTGCAAGACATTATAAGATCAATAAGAGCACTATTCAAGAGATAAAGAAAATTAAAAGGATATCTATATTCTAATCTGAAATAGATCTAATTTACTTCAACATTATTGATGATCATTCCTTGGAATTTTCATGTTTGTTGATGAATTTCTATCAAGGTTGCAGAGGGACGGGGGTACTTGGGTTCTTTGGGTACAGGTACAACTATTTTTCAAAATAGGGGACGGGGTACTTGGGTACGTCAATATTTTTTTTAATATAATTTAATATTTTATAGAAAATATGAAAATAGGAGTCATGACAATGAGTTTTCAAAATAAGAATAGTGATAAAGTTTGCAGATGTAATGTATTGTTTTCACTTTTAGATTTGCAATATGTTTGTGATAATAATATATGCTAAATGTTTAGATGCATAATAGAGAAGGAAAACTTTAAACATGAACAAGATCATAAATCATATAACAATGGCATATTGGAAATGATAAACTCCTGACTTGAACAGTGATAAAATTTACTGTTAATCAGTATTGTATCAAAGTATCAAACTGATTACATACTGAATTAAGCTCGATAAACAACAAGCTGATATGCAAACAAAAATCAGAAATCTTAATCAAGATCCTTAGCTATGATGCTCTCCACTAAGTACCCACTGAGTACCTAGTACTTGGGTACGCGTACTAGTACCTGGTACGCATACCAGGGGTATGGGTACAAGTACCCGTGCAACATAGATTTCTATTCAAAATTTTGATTTCTGTCAGGATTAGAGGCGTTTTTTAGATCATTTCTTGGAATTTTCAAAGGGTTTTCTAATCTGATGGATAGGTGCTTACAAATTTAAAATGTAAGAACACCTGCTGGTTCTAACTTTCAACTTGGAAGTTTGACATTTTGTCAAACATTTTGCATGCAACTAATCACTTAGTTTCACCAATATCTGATTTTTAATGAGATAAACTTGCAAACAACTATGTAATATCATTCAAATTTGCTTTCTATTTTCAACATAGCATTTTGTCAAACACTTGGCAATTATATCATTTTGAAAATACACCAAACTACTCAAAGGCATTTCATTATACAGTTTGCATACAAACTAACTGCTGCAAACTATTCACAGGAAAACCTCTTTATACAATTTAGGAAAAGATTTATATACAATTAACAACTAATGCCTTGAGGAATAATTTTATTGCAATTTAAAGAACCTGGAATTAAATCACAGCTTGTAATTATTGGCTCTATTGGTTCGCAGGTGTAATCTGAAAGCTATTTGAAACCTTGGCATCAATGTATGATGAATCAACATAGCACAAACCCCCGAAACGTGCCTCTTCCAGCACTCACGTCACCTGCTGGTGACTCACGTGGTTCCCTTATTCCTTGTGGCTGTCTTAATGACTTCAAACGCTGACTTAGAAGGCTGCAATTTATAATAATTGAAAAGCCTTCAACCTCTGCAATCAATCTCTGAAATAAACTATGAAATCAAACACCAATTTCTTCACCAATTAAGCCCAATCACGGCCTCTGAATAAAGCCATCGCCATTGCACAATTCACTGGGTATTTCACCAATTCAAAGTGCTGGTAAACTTGGAAGAATTCACAATTCTTCAAGCTGAAGTTCTGAAACCCTTGTTTCAATTTCCTCTCAACACAAAACAAACTTTCCAATGTATAGAATGAATCCATTTCCTTTTGCCTTTGGCTTTTATAATTCCCAAGTAATAAATCGATCATGAGGACTTCTCATAACTTACAAGTGTAGTTTTTGTTGCATTTGAAATATAACATTTAATTATATTCCCATCCTTTTGATGCACACATTAAAATATAAAGTATACTTTATTAAACACTTATATCTCCCTTTTAAATAACACTTTATCATTTATTATAAAGTATACTTTTAAAACATTTAAAACTCCTTTTTAAATAAAGTGCACTTAAGCCATAAAGTTATATTATATCATTGTGATGCACTTTATTAAATGACTTTTAAGTCATTAAGTGGCCCCATTCACAAAAAGTGAAAATATAACTTTATAATTGCACTTTATCATTAATTATTAATAAAATATTACTTTATAAATAATTAAAATAACATAACTTCAAAAATAATCATTATTTCTTGTTTCCGTTTGAACCTAGGAGTTAACCATTGTATCCATTGTGCATCCATCTGCCTTACTAAAAATAGTAAGTCCTTGAAACTAAGCCAACTGATGAATGAGTTAATCATTGTGCATACCATGAGTTCAGGTGCCCCTGTAAAAAATAGCTCTGACCATAATTTGACTTACTATAAATAGGAAGTCCCAAACTAGAAGCTCTGTCAATGTCACCACAACTCCATACTGCTAGAAAATTGTCCAAGTGCCTTGCTAAAGATAGAAACTCTGACTTACCCAAAATAGACACTTACTATAAATAGTAAGTGTGTTGATCTGACTCAAACAAAGAGCAATCTTGAACATCCCTAACCTCTAGAGTGGGATTTGGCCTCCAACTCTGCCTACCGGACCCTCTGAACAACTCCATTAGCCTATGAGGGTCAAGAAATAGGCTAATCCTTTGAAATATGACAATCACAAAAAATGGGACATTACAGAAAATTACTAGAATTGGGGCAGATTCAATGTTTTCATCCTTGCTTTTTCATACTTTCAGTCCTAATTCTTGATTTAAATTTCAAATTGAAATGATTGAAGATGAATTTTGGATGTAGGAATGCAAAGTGAAATTAGAATAAGATTTAATTAAAATTCCGTACTTTGCATTCATAAATTCCATACCCTCTCCTAACTTTTCTGTATCTTTCAAGAGGTAGATGTCAATACTATGAGTAAAATATAGTGAAGAAATTTCTCAATCCAAGAGAAGTCTAATCACGAAGAATGTGAAGAATCCTCAAAGCATAATGAAGTTTGCCCATGGAGTGTGTTGGAAATTCCTCAACTATCATCAAAAGTTTGCCATGGAGAGAGAACTTTCGAGGGAGAAAATTTGGTTAAATCAAGGAAATTCCTTGATTTATAGTGAAACTCTACTTGAGCAGAAGAAAAATTCTCATAAAATTTCTAATGTTGTAAAAAAAATTCTTAATTCCATGGAAAGCTGCAGAAAATTCCCGAAGTTGTGAAAATTCTTGATTTCAAACAAGAAAAGTTGTTGGAAATCCACAAGCACAATCAAAGTCCACCCCTCTAGGATGAAAAGTTGGCTAAGTGTTGATAACCTAAGCGGAGAATGTAGACCAAGAGATGAAATTCACTCTCCAGAACCAAAGAAAAGTTAGAGAATTATGGAATCCAAAGCCATTTGAGGTTGAAATCACCAAGTATCCAGAGAAAATTCCAAGTGGGAAAGAGGAAAAGGCCAAGTTTCAAAGGGAAAATGTCAAGTTTATGCATAGAAAAGAAGAGGTATAAGTTTCTAGAGAAGGTGTAAATTCTAGAGAGAGAATATTTAGAAAGTGAAATCACTAAGGAAGCAATGGTGAAAATCGCCGAAGTATGGGAAATTTCCTGAAAATCAGACCTGCAAAACAACATTGAGAAAATTGTCAATAGCTCATTAAATTGTCTGAACAATCAAGGGCAGACAAGGATGGAGATCCTACAACAACCTGGGATTTCCAAAGATCAAGATCAAAGGAAGAAATTCAAATGGTATAAGAAAAGATAACATTCACAGATGAGGAAAATAAACACAACCAAGGACTTCATCACCTACGAACAGTTTCAAGACAAGAAGAAGGATGGATGAACAACGGAAGATTTCAAAGACATTTTCCAGATTTCAAAGTTCACACCAAGAAGTCCCAATTCCCAGAATTGTTCAAAGCTAACTTCATTTAAAGAGATAAGCATTTTGAGGTAGTAACCACTTGTCTCCACCAATTAGAAAATTTCATGCTTGTGGTGTCCAAGTTCATTGAACATGCTATCAAAGAAAGGATAAGGGGTGCTTTCTTCTAGAAGAAAGCTCCATCACATGTTCGTTTTTCATTGGTTCTCACTAGATACTCATTGCAAACCCTAATTAGGGTATAGTTGTCTAAATCTTGGCCATTGATCTTAAACTGATCTAGGTCCTTCATCTGTTTCTGAACTCCTATTTAAACCCCACTCCTCTCATTTGTAAAGGGAGATTCAGAGATTGTTGCATAAAAACCACTTAAGTAAATTCATTGCTCAGTTGTTGGTGAATTTAATTATCTTTTGCAAGTTGCATGGTTTATGTCTCCCACTTAAAGTAGATTTTATTTTCCAAGTTGTTAGATTGAGTGAAGGATTTGATGGGAAAGCTTTATGTGAAATGAATATGTTCATACCTTTTATAGTTGGATGATTTTCAATTATTTTACAAGGTTAGTCTGAAAATCCAAAAAAAAATAGAAAAAGGAAATTCAAAAGTTGACTGATAAAATCTTGAATAGCTAGTGTAAGTCCCCTTGGAGGTTTTCAGCAAATCATCCTACTAGGAGAGTCTATCTTGAACAACAAAATCACATGCATTTGGAACCTTGGAGTCATCTTTGTGATCACATAGTTCGTCTGTTTAGCACATTGTAAACTCTGTTCTAGAGAAGATAGAGTACCCCTAGTATTTTATTTTGAGTTGTCTGTGGCATAAAACACACACCTACAAGATCGCTCGCTCTCGAGCTTCCCTCTGCATGTACTGATTGACCAAAACTTCCCACAAGTGTACCAAGTCTTCTGTCAATTGATCCTCTGGTGTTTCTTCCTCGTCGCTTTTTTTTACTAGCACTTGCTATTCAAATGGTCAGCTCATTACTCCGCTATCTTGCTTGTTGCCATTCGATTAGATCTCCAAGTTTGAATCGGTAATGTCGCCAAAATGTTTACTCACAAAGAGAATGTTCTTAATCAATGTAGAGTAAACAAGGATACAAAAACAAAAACATATCATACATAATAGATAAAGCAATCAACACAATCATATGGAAGAAAGATGTGATGTTTTATTACCAAGTGTAATGTCTGTACAATCATAATCATGAATTGGTTCCTGATCCAAACATAAATAGTGCCGGACGGTTGGTTAAGAGTAAGATTGCCAACCGTTGGCAACCGTCACAACCTCTTGGGAACAACTAATTACACTGCCAAGTACTAACAAGACTTGACAAAATAATATTTATTTAATAGTGACGGTTTTGCTGTCTACAAGCTCCCTCACCTTAGGGTAAATCCTTGAGACTTTTAATATCCTAAGATGGTTTCACCTCACTCTTCCCAACATTAACTCTTTTTACTAAATTCCTTATATTTCTTATCAACCGAGCTAACCTAGTGTTGTCCACATATAAAAGCCCGATCCCTTCAATCTTCAACTTGGACTATCCTCTCATTTTATTTAACTGCTACTTGCCTCTCCTTAAGCATTCACAGTTTCAATGTCCATGTTAATTATTAGGGTCCTAGATATATGTCAGGGTTATTGCTCCTCTATGGCAAGACAAGTCTTGAAGTTAATCATGTCATTCATCACATTCCCCCTTCTAGTGTTTATAATGTCTCTTTAGTCATTGTTTTCTTGCTTCAAGAAGAAACTAAAGGATGCAAGAACAAATCTATTTTCTAAATCTAGTTATTACTCGTTTCACTAGATAGCAATTCCCATAGACAAATCCAATGGAAATTGACAGTTTAGGTATGTTTGACTCAGCACAGTTTGTAGGTGTAATGTCCCCCATTTGGTCCTATGGGATTTGTTACTAATTTTCTTCTTCCATTTTGTATGATAGAGACAATGATCCTTAATTAATTGCTTCTTGCATCCTTTGAAAAAGTGTGACAAATTGATCTACTTAGCTGTGTAGAAGTTTTAGTCTATTTAATATCATCTCTTCTCCTTATTACTGTGAACGAATTCATTGCCTTATAACAGACTATTCATGTAGACCTTTCTAATTTATAATTCCCATTGATGTATTAATATATTGATGCCTTTGTAGTTTTATGGATATGCTTGACTATTCTTCTGTGCCTTGATTTTGAGTAATTGGTAAGAAGGATGATTAACTCATTAGTTTTCACAGCTCACCTGATCATTATCATGTTCTAGAGTAACCTTGAAGGTGTCTCTGTACTCAGTCTGCAGCAAGAAGAACATTAACTTTTGTTTGTGGGTTGCAACCGATACTGTCAACACACCATGTTCAGCTGGTCTGTTTGCTCTCCTTAGAATAACTGTACAAACATTTGGGTGCCCCTGGTTCTTATAGATAATGAAATTCTCTACACAAACAAGAGTCTATTGGGCCTGTCTGCATCTCCAGGTACAGTGACAAGTGTATTTGCACCATTATCAATGGGCTCCAACCTTTTGCGGGCAACATGGTTGAGACCAAGATCAAGCTCCTCCCATGCATATGAAGCAACTCACTATTTGATGGTGAAGGATGTCATTGCCTGGAAATAAATGGCCTCCTAGAAGCACACACACAGTGTAACATTCTTGCCGCACAGATGGTTGTACCGGTGATGATTGATTATTCACCCATAAAATATGAATAGCTTGGAGTTTCTAATGTTGGGGGTATTAATGTTCGATCGCTGATTGCTTCCTTAGTATTTTTTGAAGCTTCTTCCTCTTTAGTTGTTGTGGATACGGAGTATGGTTTTTTATTTGCTGATTGAGTATTTAAAAATTGTTGATTGGATCTATGTAAGTGCTGATTACTGTTTCCATGGTCCCTTCCCTCTTTGTCGTTTACTGTGTTTTATATTTGCGTTGGGTAGGAAGAGGTAGCAAATCTATGGTAACAACCTTGGTATGTGTTAGGAATTTGAGTTGTCATTAGTGTTCATCTACACACACGTTGTATCGGTAAGGAGTCACCGGTCATTCACTACACCGGTCACTGAGCAACATACCAAATATGCACCGGTAGATGAAGTAAAGATAAGACTATGCACTGATAGATAAAAAAAAAAGGTGCACTCACCGGTAGACTAATCTAAACAACACTCACTGGTTTCTGAGTGCATGTATAAGGTGAACCGGATTCAAGATTGCACTGGTTTCGGTCTAAGACAAGCTAAAAATCCGCACCGGATTAAGAGGATCAGTTTCAGTTAGAAGCCGGACTATATGGGAGTTAACTTTCTAACAACAGTTAGCTTTATCCTTGGCGGATGTCTTACATGGTGAACTCCAGATCATTACTTGCGTTTTGTCACTGATTGCATGATTCATTGCAGAGCTCACAGTCTGGCAGTTCTGCGAGTTAAGGGTTTCAGTACGGTGAACTCTTGTATAAATACAGGTCATAGGACGCAAGAAAATTGTTGTTGATTATGGGTGATTGCATAGAGAAGAGGAGAGACAAATTCTAAGAGAAGAGTTGTAGACACAGAGGTAGCAGAGATCAATAGCCAGGCAACCAGAGAAAGAGGTATGATCTAATCAGACATTCAGTGTCATAACAGATCATTACTTTTATCAATAGTGAAAACATATTCAAATCCCTATATTAGGGTGGACCTAATCGGTTCATTGTAAAAATCCCCTAACAGGGTAACATCTTTGTTGATGTTCAAAGTCCTGTAACCAGGCAACTTTTAATAGGGTTTAGATCTTAACCGATCTCTGTAAAAATCCCTTAATTGGGTAGCACTATGATTAGTGCTTTGTAAGCTGCTAACAGGGCGCCTTCATTCTACAGTAGTGAAGTTGTGAGCTCTGTCTCATCGTGGTTTTTCCTTCTAACCGAGGGTTTCCACTATAAACACTTGTGTTGATCTGAGTGGTTCTGCTTATGCTAGTAAACGATAGTTAACTTTCTGTTTTTATTTCAAGATCTGTAATGCAAGTTTCGGGTAGTGGAGATTAGTTTTACTGATTCACCCCCCCCTCTCAGTAACCGGTATAATAGTAACAATTGGTATCAGAGCCATTTTCTCTACTTCAAAGCCTAATAGCTGGAGACAAAGATCATGGAGGTTTATTGGTATCAAAAGCAGCTAGAGGAAGCCAATGACATCATCACCTCTCTGGAAAACAGATTGAGGAGATCACTTGCGAAAAAAAAGGAGCTAGCGCTACAGCTGAACAAGAGCAATGAAACCATCGATGAACTCTCTGGGTAGAGTGGATCTGACGAAGCTGAGGATGCAGTATCTAAACTCATGGAAAAGAATCAAATCCTGATCGATGAGATCTCTAATCTTAAAAGAGAACAAGAAGACAATTTCCTGAGGATGACTGAACTAATCGAGAAAAAGAGAAAAGTTGAAGACAAAAGAAATTCGGCAGTCAAGTCTTTGACAGCCTCTGAGAAAGCAAGGGACCGGGCAGTGGAGGCTGTAGGGGCAAATGAACTTATCATTCTACAACTTCAAGAAGACATGCAGAGTGTCACCCAAGAAAATGCCCACATGTAGAAAGGTTAGCATGAAAGGAATGAAGCATGCAATAGATTGTCTCAAGAATTGCATCAACTAAGGGAGCAGATGAACGAACTTGAAGAGACAAATGAAATACTGAGAAGATAAAATGAAAGTTCAACTAAACTTGATGAGCAACTCAAAGCTCAAAGAAGACACAAAGATCAGACTGGTCTTGGTTTCATCGGTGAAAATGCCAAAAGGAATGGTGAGCCCTCTAGGGCAAAAGCATTCAAGAAGGATAAGATGAAATTGCTGATGCAAAAATGTAAGAATTTCCCTAACACATCTTGCAAACACTATGGGAAATCGGGTCATAAGACTAATAACTGCAGGAATGCACCGGTAAGGAGCAACAATAGCTACTGCAAGAACTGCTGTAAAAAGGGTCACAAGACCAGTGAGTGCTAGTCCAGTCCCACATCTGTGTCCAGCAGCAGCAAGGGAAGCTTCAGAGGGTACTATTATGCATGCAATAAATTTGGACACAAAGCACAAGAATGTAGATCCAAGACAATGGCATTTAGATCCCCAAGACCAGTACTCACCAAGAGAAACAAGGACCTGAGTACAGTGAACTGTGGATTACACAACTACAATGGCTCTCGCAACCAGTCAACTGACACGAAGAGGATTAACTCATGGAAAGCAACTGGAGTAATCTGCTATGACGCAACAAAGTGGGACACAAAGCCAAGGAGTGCAGAAACCGGTCATTCGACAAGGAGAAGGAACCGGTTAAATCTGATGAGAAGATCAACAAGGAAGATAAGACTAAGAAAACAGTCAAACAGATTTGGTTCATAAAAGAATCAAAGATCTCCGCCGAAGAGAAGACAGAGGAAAGATCACCATTTGCTGATGGAGATATTTCTTCAGCAAACTAAACCATGAGGGTTTAGAGGGAACTGGTAGATCCACTACCATTCTCGGTATGACTGGTGAGAGTCGAACTCACTCGGTCTACAAGATTAACCGGTAAGGCAAGTTTACAATCAACCGGTTGGCAAAACGGAAGGAAAAAGTAGGTAAAGCATTTATTACTTTAGCTGTTTAACAAATAGTTACCGTTTGGTAATTACCAGTATAACCTAACCCTATAAAAGAAAGGGAAATCACTCATAAGTTTTCACTTTGCTTACTTTGCGATTTACGAATTCTTGTGCTAAGTATTATTTTCATGCTTTGATCACTGAGAAATCACTATTTGCAAAATTACTGGTTAGCAAGAATGGCTTCATCTTCCGCTACTGTGAAGTTGATCAAAGGAGATCAAGTGAACAGACCAGCATACAACATCTTGCTTGTGTAGAACTGAGAAAATGACATGGCCGGGCTCTCTCCTCCATACCAAAAGGTGTCCTCTTGACTGAGGATGTTACAGCGTTCATTCATGCCGGACATGAAGAACTCGGAGAAACCTTTATTCAAGGAGAGTATGTGTCGCTATGTAAAGAAGGAAAACTTCTCGACAAATATGCCAATCTGGTATCTTCCGGTCTAATAAATGGTGTGTGCTACCCTGCAATCTTTCGGGAGGACCAAGTTAGACTGGTGCTAAGCTGTCTTCATGAACCAGGATTCTGGCTCAACAGAGGCGCATGTCACGAGATCACCAAAGAGGATCTCCACAGAGTGACCGGGTACAGTGACAAAGGGGAAGCGATAACCCTGCACACCATCTCCAATTCTATCGTCAACAAGCTAACCAAGTTGAAGTCCGACGGTCGACTCATGACTATAAATGACATTGAAGATGAAGGAGTACGTTTCGCATCCGCTGTTATCGGATATAAAGTCTGTCAGTTAAACAACTTAAACAGCGTACCAGGTGGTGCAATTCATGCTGCGCATCACATCATGCACGAAAATGTCCAATACGACATTTGTGCAATGCTTCGGAACCAAATCTTTGAAAATATGAAGAAGCTTGGAGTTGTGAAGAAGAAATCTATGAAGTATGGAACCCTTCTGATGTGCCTATACTTTTTCTACTTGGATTTCTTCCCAGATTTCGAAAAAGTGAATTGGAGAACCGACAAACCGATCATGCATCAAATCACTGAAACGGCAAATTGACAGGGAGACCAATTAAGCAATGCTATGACCAAACATTTCGAAGCCTTTCAACTAGAGATGCACGAGAGGGAAAGAATTCCGTCGGCAATTGTTGAACATTACAAGGATGAGGTATGTTTTCTGGTCACCACCGACAACTGCATTATTCAAGCAGTTGAACCAAGAGATGCATATGCTCCTGAGTTGGGTTATGAGATCTCAGCCAAAGTTGCTAAGGCATATGCTGAGACATTAAATGATGCAAATTTGGACCTTGGTGCCAATCGGTTCGGCACATACACTGAAATTCTTCAGAATTTGTCAAAAAGGGCACCGATCAAAATTGTCTACAAAAAGACTCCCCCACCAAGGAAGAAACCAGAGATAGAACAACCCAAAGGCCGAAGGAAGAAAGAACTGATACCTAGCATCCAAGAGGAAGAACAAAAAGAAACAGATCCCGAAGTCACAGTTCCTCTGATTAGGAAGAAGAAGAATGGAAAAATATCAAAGGAGGATCCACCTAGACGAGCCAAGCCCACAATTGACAAAATTGTGGAAAGACTGAAGAAGGCTGGAAATTTAGGCTCTGTAAGAAGAAGATATGAATTGAGCAGTGATGAAGACAAAGACAAAATTGAGGAAGCAATAGCATTCTGCCTCCACAAATTCAATCTTCATCCCGGTGGACTACACACGACTCTACCGGAACAACTTCTACAGAATATTGAGGCCCGGTGGAAAGCCTTAGAAGAAAGAGAAAAGGAGGAGAGGATATGGGCTCTTCTCGAGGTTCAGAATCACCTTACTCTGGACGAGGCAGCAGAACAAGCTGAACTTCATCAGAAAACCTTCGCAACTATAAGAAGGATAGGCCTAGTGCTTATTGGAGAAATTGAGAAGGTACACAATGAAGAAGTCGCACTATGGACCAAACTTCTTCAGACCCAGCAACAAGCAAAACAAGAAGCAACACAAAGAACAACAGCTAAACCGGCACCTAATATTGGTAAAGGGAAAGGAGTACTTGGAGAAGAAGCACCGGTACTAGTGGATTTAACCAAGGGACAGGCAACGAATCCAACGATTCTCATCTCACCAAGCAAAGGTAACTTTCAACCTATGCATGTTGATGATTTAATAACTGAGGTTATGGACTTTGGAGAAGTGGACAATGCAGCCAAATGGTATAGTGTACTAAATGAAGAAAACAAACAAAAGCTGATTGTCGGGATTGTAGAGACCTTCATGGATTATCATAGGACTCCAAGGTACTACAGGTCCAAGTTCCCACCGGAACTAAACAACAGGCTACAATCAAAGTGGAAAACCGGTCTAGGTATGAACACCAGAATCACTAGGGACACACTACTTAAGGTCTGGCCTAGATTTAGTGAAGAAAGAATAAAGCTTTACTAGAAGAAGCATCCATGAACCTAAAAACATTCGATAGAGTCGCAGAGATATTGAATGGATATGAGAATAAAGTGTACAAAGACACTCTAGACTACTGGAACAATTATGACTTCACGGCTTTGGAGAAATATGGTCCTTAGGATCAAAACAGACCTGTGCAAACACCAAAGGAGGGACACATAAATGGTGAAGGATCTTCTGCCAAAAAGGAAAAAGTGCAAACAGAGGAGTTCTTAACTAATGAACAAACAAATGTTGAACAAGAAGCAGAAATTGATATACCCATAGGGGAACTCCATACAGCTGAGGAGCAACAGCAAAAAGAAGACCCACTGGGAGAACAATCACAAAATGTTGAAGGTAGTAAGCCACCGGAAGAAGAAGTCCAACCGGAAAGCAGAGCTCATCAAGTAATGGAAGACAACAAGGGGCAAGAAGAAGAGATCCCTGTCCACACAGAGCAGCTAAGACTGGAGCAAGAGCAAGACCAACAAGAACACGGAGACATTCCAAGCTCCTCTTCAAAAAGGAAACTATCATTTGCCGAGGGAAAGGAAGCAAAAAGAAGCAGGATTACAGATACAGTGGTAGACATCAGTAAGATGTCAACAAGGCAACTAAAAGAATTAACCAAAAGAAAACAGGATATGGTCCTGACCAATGTAAAGAACATTTTGTACAACTTTGTCCCTGATGTTGATATAGATGAAGATGAACCGGTCATAGATCAGCTGGAAGTTTTGGCGCAAGCAATCAGTGAGGATCTAACAGATCCAAAAATAATGGCAGCCGACCACTACGAAAAGAAAAGAGTAGAAATACTCCACAAACAGGTTGTTGATATCAAAGTAAATGTGACAACCAACCTGAGAATCCTCCAATAGCAGCTTCAAGAGGCAGGAAGCTTGATGACTAGAACATCAAACTTCGAAGTATTTTTGCAAGATTTGTTAGAGAAGTCTGCCGAGATAACAGAAGAGATCAAAGCATTATCCTCTCAATTTGATATAAAGAACAAAACCGCAACAACCTACAACAAAGAAATGTCCAGTCTAACTCTCGCACAAAGGAAAATTGCTGAAGAGAAAAATAAGAGGATTCAAGATATTATTGGTTTTGAAATGTTCTTGGTACCAACATTTGACATCATGAATTCAACTGCATCCTCTACAGAAGCTATCATCAGTGAACCAGCGTACAAAACTGTGGAAGACATGGAGAATATCATTATTTCTTTAACTACAGCCCAAAAGAATTCAGAATATATCACCGGTCAATGGACCCCATTCCTTCATTCAGCCAAAACAATATATAAGGATATCTTCACAAAGCTTCAAATGTGACGAAAAATGTTACCCTTTGTCTTATAGAGGCAAAAAGGGGAAGAAGAGTAAAATAAGTGTCAATGCACACCCAGTAAACTAGAGCATTCAGTCAGGGGAAGTTCTGAACAGGGGAAAAAGTGTTGTTCCACCAATACAAGGTAGTACACAAGTTTTGCCACCAATGACAAAGGGGAAGATTGTTAGGAATTTGAGTTGTCATTAGTGTTCATCTACACACACGTTGTATCGGTAAGGAGTCACCGGTCATTGACTACACCGGTCGTTGAGCAACATACCAAATATGCACGGGTAGATGAAGTAAAGATAAGAGTATGCACCGATAGATAAAAAAAAAGGTGCACTCATTGGTAGACTAATCTAAACAACACTCACCGGTTTCTGAGTGCATGTATAAGGTGAACCGGATTCAAGATTGCACCAGTTTCGGTCTAAGACAAGCTAAAAATCCACACCGGATTAAGAGGATCAGTTTCAGTTAGAAGCCGGACTATATGGGAGTTAACTTTCTAACAACAGTTAGCTTTATCCTTGGCGGATGTCTTACATGGTGAACTCCAGATCATTACTCGCGTTTTGTCACTGATTGCATGATTCATTGCGGAGCTCATTGTCTGGCAATTCTGTGAGTTAAGGGTTTCAGTACGGTGAACTCTTGTATAAATACAGGTCATAGGACGCAAGAAAGTTGTTGTTGATTATGGGTGATTGCATAGAGAAGAGGAGACACAACTTCTAAGAGAAGAGTTGCAGACACAGAGGTAGTAGAGATCAACAACCAGGCAACCAGAGAAAGAGGTATGATCTAATCAGACATTCAGTGTCATAATAGATCATTACTTTTATCAATAGTGAAAACATATTCAAATCCCTATATTAGGGTGGACCTAATCGGTTCATTGTAAAAATCCCCTAATAGGGTAACATCTTTGTTGATGTTCAAAGTCCTGTAACTAGGCAACTTTTAACAGGGTTCAGATCTTAACCGATCTCTGTAAAAATCCCTTAACCGGGTAGCACTATGATTAGTGCTTTGTAAGCTCCTAACATGGCGCCTTCATTCTACAGTAGTGAAGTTGTGAGCTCTGTCTCACCGTGGTTTTTCCTTCTAACTGAGGGTTTCCACGTATAAACACTTGTGTTGATCTGAGTGGTTCTGCTTATGCTAGTAAATGATAGTGAACTTTTTGTTTTTATTTCAAGATCTGTAATGCAAGTTTCGAGTAGTGGAGATTAGTTTTACTGATTCACCCCCCCCTCTCAGTAACCGGTATAATAGTAACAGTATGTATCAAGTTGGCAGTAATTTAGCCATTCGATAGGTAATGGTTTATGTTTAGTATTTATACTTAATGTTTGATATTTATATTTAAAGGTTTGGAATATATTATTATATATATATGTTATAATATATTTCAGATTTACATTATGTTAATACTTAATAATATAAATTTCAAATGTGTGATAATGTATTTATATTATAATGATCTATAATATTTATGTTTACATTATAATATAAGATCCAATATTATTATAATATATGATAATATATCAAATATACAGTATTTATATTATAATTATATTATTTATTTATTATTAAATCTTTTTTTTAATCATAATTAGGGTTTTAAAAGGGGGACATGACAGTAGGAACCTGGATGAGAGAAGTGATGACCTTATAATTATACAACAACATTTTAGCTAACTCTTATTGAACAAGCCACCTATTACACCAGCACATAGCATTACCCCTGCTCAACTATGACAAATGCCCATGTTAGTGTAAAAAGTCTTTAAGGGATTATGGAAATAATCAATTTGATATAAGAATAATGGAGTCTTTTCTCACCTAAGCTACTCATATTATATCATGGAATGAAGAAAAGTGTTACAATGGAAACATACCCTATTAATCTGTAATTTGGCGTGATTTGTGATTTTTTACCCAATTTTTACTTGGTGTTTATTTTATATTACTTGGGAGCATAAAAGCTAATTTTAGCATTTGTTAGGAATGGATAAAATTTGTTAAAGATGCATTATTATGATGTTTGAATGGAGTGGTGGAAGAGTGAGAACTATCTGCAAGGATCATGTAGCAGCCATGATTGACCCTTATCTACACTTCACGTTCTGATTGAAGTCTTTTTAAATTTTCATAGCTATCTCCATTCTTTATAAACACCTTATTTGATCTCAATTCTCCCTTGGTAGTTTGTGTATATCTTAGCTGCATTCATTGAAAGTTTCTCACATAGGAAAATAAGCTCAGATTGGATCCTGGTTATAGTAAAATTTGAATAAACAACTGGTTTTGTTGGTGTGGTCAGTTTGGAGACTTGTCATGTGGCATTCCTAATCCACATATAGAGCAGCAATGAAAATTATTTAACCTAAGGAGCAATCATAGGAAGCACTTAGATCAGTTATCTTAACTACCAACCAATTTGGGACAGCAGGCAAAACTTTGCAATCCCGGAAGTTGGGAGACATTAAGAACAATGCTAAAGAAAGAACAAGTCAGAGGTACCCGGGCCCTCACAAAGAAACACTTATAGAAAAAACCAGTTCAAGTGGGGAAAGTGTGAGTTGGGTAATGTAATAGTTATGTCTAATCTGTCACAAATCCATCATAGAGATGTATGGAAACAGAAGCATCTTAATTTGTTTGAGATCTCTCTTTACTTTCAGAAGTCAATAATCCTTTCTTTCGAGAACTATTTTAATGTTTATGTATCTTATTATCAGGTAGACAAAACCATGATGGATGAACTAAAGCAAGTTAAGAAGGCTGTGAATCCTACAGAGGTTCTGCTTGTAGTCGATGCAATGACTGGCCAAGAAGCTGCAGGTATTATATCCTTTACCATAATCGCTGTTGCATCATTTCTTGAGGTAAACAAGCCATGTGCAAAGCTTTTGGCATATGATGAACATCCCCATAAGGATTGAACCTTAGCAAATGTGGATGGATTGATTTGATCTTCCCATTTGGACAACTCATATATTTCATATTTGCATGTATTTTGTATCTTGTCCACATTTGTGCATTAGATGATATATAAATGTGATCATCAAGCTGCTATACTTGTTCCACCTTTTTCAGCAAGTTGTAAATAGTTTACCACAAATGTTGGTAAGTAGTTTTAATCTTTTATTATTGCAAAATATTTTAATTTGCTGTGCAACTGCATCTTCACAAGATTCTTATATAGTTCACATTTTAAAGCTTTCTGCAGTGTAAATATTAGGTAAGTCCAAGTGCTCTTGCATTAAACCACAAATAAGTTTAAATTACTCATAGCAAACCTGAACAATGTTCATATATTCCAGTTTAGCAGGATATTACTTCTGTAATCTTTATGAGAAGAAGTTTTTCATGAAGCCTGTTATAGAAGTCAGCTGGATCAGGAACAATTCAGTTTCAAGGGCCAAACTGAAGTGAGTTGAAAATTGTAGAAATAATACGACCATGGCAAGAAAATTTATATCTGCAAGGCACTTCCAATTAAGACAAGACAGGTACTTGTCACAATGTAATATGTTACTTGGTCTCCACGGAGATATGTTCCTCTTCCATGCCTTCCTGTGGTCACCTAAGGGTGACCTCGAAAAAGTAGTTTCTCGATCCTCCCCCAATTGGATGGAAATTAAAGGACTTCAACCCGAATTCTGGCCTTTTTTAACCAGATTATGAAACCCTTGGGTAATGTTCTTCAGGTTGAGGAATTGAGGGTTACCCTCCCTCACCTTAATGCGAGGATCTTGATTGCTCCGAGTCCAAAAGTTGTTATTCCTGAAAAAAATTCTTTAAATATTGAAGAGGATGCTTTCTCCTACAACTTATGTTTGCTTAGTAATCTTAGTGCCTGTTTTCACTGTAAATTAAATGGACATACAAGAAGAGAATGCCCATCTTTAAAAAATGTGCAGATAGTTAATTTTAATGTGGCTCCTAGCCCTAATTTTGGGTTAAACCTTACTGTAAATTTGCCTAAAATTGTGGATATGAATAACAATGATTCTGGGAATGCTGTAAATGTTGCTATTGAAACTCAACATGGAAATAAGAATTGAGGTTGATAAATCAGATTTCAATAAAGTTGATTCTAGTTTTAACATTTCTTTGACTAATCCTCTATTTGAAGATGATTTCAAAGTTCTTCTTGCAAAAGAAAAGGAACCTCCTACCTCCCAAGGCGGTTGTCATTCAGGCCCCCCGATAATGATATGCCCCTAAGGAAGAATGCACAACAGATTGCTTTGGACACTATTAAGGAGAGAGCAGAACTGTATAAAAATTTGAAGAAGATGCCCTTGGAACATAATGGTCCTCCACTTGAGTTCATGAATTCCTCTGCCAAGGATGCCCTTGATAAACAAATTGTCCCATTTGTTCTTGACACTATCATGAGGGATGAAGACACTAACCAATTTGTGGATGTAACTAGTAAGAATTTGAAAAAGAAGAGGAAAACTATGGATAGACAATCCCTGTCCAACTCAACTTCTATAGGCAAGAATAACAAGAAGAATGATGCCGACTTGCCTGATTGTTTTACCAGGTTATACAAGAACCAGAAATAGCCCTCACATCCTAAACAATATGTTGATCAATATTTCTAGTTGGAATGTTAGAGGGTTGGAAATGCCCGATAGAAAATATGTTGTTAGAGATTGGTGCATAAAAATGCAGAATAAGGATGTGGTATGTCTTCAAGAGGTGAAGGTAATTGGATTCCATGCTTCTACCATTATAAAATTTTTATGGGAATAGGCTACTTGTTTTGTCTTGGAGCATGATGAGGGTAAAGGTAGAACTACTATTCTCATTGGCCCTAAATGGGCTGATAAGATTGACTCAAATGGGGTTTTTCCTTGTAATAGAGCCTATTGGTGACTATTAAATTCATTGATAAAACCATTGGCAATTTCAATATTTATGCGGCCAATGATTATAGAGAAAGGGTGGTTCTGTGGGATTGGATGGCCTCTTCTCTTCCGAAGGCTCATTGGATCATCACATGTGACTTCAACATGGTGGAATATGGAGAAGATAAATGTGGTGGCATAAAAAACTCTTGGAAGGTTAATGAACAATTTTTATAGGGCCAAATGCAAGAGAAGACTTGACCTAGTGGATCCTCTTGAAAGAACGAAAGATCTTTTTTCAGATATTTGGTATACCTGGTGCAACAATCAAGCAGAGAGGCAGAGGGTGTACTGCAGGCTTGACAAATTTTATGCGGATTCTCTTTTATTTTCATTTCAACAAGTTGACGGGAACATGCCTGTGAAAGTAACACCTGCCACTATCTCAAATCACTCCCCAATTTCAACTTCTATTAAAATTAAACTGGATGTGCGTCCACCCATAGTCAAATAATAAGAACTTGTTCAAGCTTAACACCACTCTTCTCCGGGATAGGGATACTCTTGATGCCATCAAAATGGCTACATGTCTCTCAAAATTTTGTGATAAGGACTTAGACCTGAGAGAACAATGGGATTCTCTAGTTGCACTTCGAAGGAAGATGTTTCAGCTGGTTGGTGAAAAGAAAGTCAAGGATAGGGCTAAGAGTGAGTATGAACTCCAAAGCAAACTTAATCTACTTGAAAGACAGATTCAAATTAGTGGGACTAATAAGGAACTTGAAGAACTATGTACCATTAAAATGGAGTTAAGAAAAATGCAGAATTATAGACTTCAAGGTCAGAAAGTCAGGGCAAGGATGACCTGGTTGAAAGAAGGTGATAAGGGTACAGACTGTTTTTTTCAACTTGATTAGGGCTAAACAAAAAAGAGAAATGATAGAAGAAATTCAAATAGAATGAGTATTTAAAAATGTGTGAATGAGATTAAAACTGCTTTCTTTAACTTTTATAGGATGTTGTTTACTTTAGAACACGAGTAACCCTCAGGAGGCGCTAGAGAAGTGTTGGAGTCTGATCCCAAGGAAGGTCTCTAGAAAGGATGTTGAGACCCTTGAACAGGAAATCACTATTGATGAAATTGAGGACACTATCAGGTCTTTGGCCACTGGGAAAACAGCGAGACTGAATGGACATCCTGCAAAACTCTACAAAAAGAACATTGAGTGGATTAGCGTGGAACTGCTAAATCTATATAATGATGCTTATGAACAGGGATCCCTTGGAGAGAATACTAATAGGGGAGTGATTAAACTTATCCCAAAAAGTGGCGATAAAGCTCAAATCAGAAATTGGAGACTGATCACCCTACTCAATTTATCTTACAAAATTATGGCAAAAACTCTTGCTAGAAGGATTGCTGGGTTACTAGACAAAATCATATTTGTTATTCAGACGAGTTTATTAAAAGGGAGGTATATTTCGGAAATTTTGATCACTAGTTGGGAGGCTTTACATATGGCAAAGAAAGATGGTCAAAACTCTGCTATGATCCTGCTGGACTTTGAAAAGGCCTATGATAGGATTGAGTGGCCTTTTGTTCTTGGCATGCTTAAGGCTTTTGGCTTTCTACCCTACTTTTGTAGATGGATAGATATACTATTCAAAGATTTTTCTATGGTGATAGATGTTAATGGGGAACTTTCAGACTCTATTCTACTACAATGTTCTATAAGGCAAGGATGCCCAATCGCACCTTCCCTGTTTGTGATTGCTGTAAATGCATTGTTTTATATTCTCAGATCTACAGAACTAGGCCCTCCTGTGAAGGGGATCACACTTTCCAACCATGAGGAATTAATTAATGCCCCATTTTCTGATGATACTGCCCTCTTCCTGGAGATCTTAGAAGGAAACTTTGATAATGTTATGGATAGATTGCAGTTTTTCTGTCTGGCCTCTGGGGCAAAGGTGGCTCCTCATAAATCCACAATCCTAGGCTGGTCTAATTCGACCCCAGATTGGATTCCATCCCGAGGATGGGTTTGGGCTGGGCCTTCTTCTATTTTTCGATATTTGGGGATCCCTTTTGCGGCCTCCCCCTCGACAAAGGATATGTGGGAGTGGGTATATTCTAAGGTGGAAAATAAGTATCCCAAATGGCAGACACATCTTTTATCTTTAGCAGGCAGAGTGCAGGTGGTCCAAAAGGTTTTGACTTCCCACTCAATATACTACTCTTCCACTTGGCTCTTTGCAAATTATCAGGTTAATAAACTGGACAGGATTATGAGAGATTTTCTTTGGTCTGATGGTTTGGGGACCAGATAAAGACATTGTGTTAACTGGGACTGGTGTTGTATGCCTGGGAGGGTTGCTGGATTGGGGCTTAGAGACTTAAAATCACATGGGGCCGCTCTAGCCTCCAAATGGATCTACAAAGCTTTACAAGGTAATGAGCCTTGGAAAGTGCTAATTAGAAATAACATTGTGAGATCTAGAATCAGGAAAGGTAAGAAATGGAAAGAGTTGCCTTTGTGTGATATGCTCATGGGTGACTTTGACATTAAGATATTTGGCTTTAATATATTTGCATCCCTTTGGAAGGCATGGACCCAAGTTAGAGGATTATTATGTTCCAGAGGAGCTGTAGGAGGCCCTCCCACCTTTTCTGTGGTGGATAGAGATCTTAGTGGTGGGGCATCCAGTTGAATAACAAACCTCTTGCTTTGACTCAAAGCTGCTCTACTAAACATTGAGCTTCCCTTGGCATTTCCCTGATTGGGGATATCCTGATTGACAACTGTCTTGGGTCTTGGGAGGAATTGCGGGATAAGTTTGGGATTCCCCCTTCACATAAGAAAACTTATACTTTGATTGTGAATGCTACTAGGAGCTTCTTTCCAGGTAAGACTATGCACATTGATTCTTTCTTGAGGCAACTTAAATCTCAGGATGGATCTGCACTTCTTGATATCTCTACCAGGCAGATATATGACATGTTAAGCAAGGATTCAAATATCCTCGGATAAATCAGTGCTGGGTTTTAGACTGGCCGAACTCAAAGTGGCATTTTGTTCTCAATCTTTTGTGGCATCAACCAGTTGAACCTAAAAATCCTGTTTCCGGTGGCTCCTTTTGCTTAAAAATGTTGCTGTTGGTTCTGTTCTGTCTTCTGTTGGTGTCCTCCCTCTCTCTTGTTCTATTTGCAATGTTCCTGAGAATGTTGAGCATTTTTTTTTGCGTGCCAGTTTGCTTACTTGGTTTGGTCTATCTTTCTTGGGTCTCATGTTTATTGGAATTCTCGCCTGGGTCTGTCATGGATTGAGGTCTTGGCTGGGAATGTTGACTCTTGTGATGATAAGCTGAATAAGTTCTGGTCTGTTTTTTCTGCTGAGGTTTTGTGGTTCCTTTGGAAACAAAGAAATGAAGAAGTTTTTCAGGATAAGAAGAGGAGACTTACTGAGTTTAGCCATAAATTCACCCGTCATTCAATCATGTTTCAGGTTTCAGCAGTTTTAGAAACACCTAAAAGCAGTTTCATGATTCTTGTACAAGAAGGATCTCTTTTGATTTATGAATCAGACATTCGATCAGCCCACTACTTTAATACCTACAGAGACATGTTGGGCCAAAAGGAGCTGGATATCTTGAACCAATTCATTAAAGACAAAGGGATGGATAGAGAACAGATCAAAGCTAAGAACAAGTCTTCCAAAGCTCCAGATGCGCCAGTCTGGGAGGCTGCTGCGTATGTTCCTCCTGCAGTTGATCCTCCTTTGGGGGAATTTGATAATGATATAGCTGAATGCAGTAATAATGTCATCGGGTCATGGAACACATGATGACCTGATATATATATGCCGTCTCTTTTTGTTGTTTTAAGACACTTGTAGATCTAGTTTATTTTGTTGTGTAATCAATGTAACTAAAGATGATATACTTGTGCTAGTTTAGGTGATAGACACTCAGAGGTTTTTGTTTGATCTGTTAGTTAGAATGCTGATATAGCCTAATGATGTACTCTTTTTGAACTATCTCTAATATTAATGTTGAATGCAATCTGAAATTTCAACAAGCAATCAAAAACAAAAAACAAAACATTAGACAAACAAGGCTGCCCATTAGACAGAATGACTCAAAAATAATCAGGAAAGACGTTTGAACAAGAATACAGACATGAGAAAATGTTCTTGAGTATTATAGAAAACTCTCTTGTAACTGATAGATTCTGACACGAGATATAGGGAAAAAGAGAGGCTCAATGGTGGACAAATAACAGGTACTTTTCTGCCCTGGAACCTTGATGCACTTAAGAACAAAAAGGGATCACCTGGCAAGTCTGCATGCTGATAGTGATTCAACTCTTTCTGCTGTAAACTGTTATTTTTTTGCTTTCCTTTTTATATTCCTGTACTTATCACCTTATCTCTCTGTGCGACAAAGCATAATGGTCATATAACTCTGAACAAAATTCATGAAATGGATCTGTTTCAACATATCAAATCTGCTAGATCTGCTTTTGATATGCAAACAAAACCATGATCAGGGATTATTTCAGGAGGTCCCCATGAAAAAAATGAGCAGTCTTGGCTGCATAATTCTAAACTTACACTGTTTATACTGACAAGCTTCAAACAGGGGTAGCAAAACAGATCTATATAAGAGTTGATCTTGTACAGAAATGAATCACCACTGAGATGCAAACAACCACTTTTATGGTGTCATTACAAACAATCAAGGGTGAGTGGTAGGCAAGATATGCACAAGACTAGATCTGGTACCAAATGTTGAAGGTTTGGGGGGGTAGAATGTTTAGAGTCTGCAGGCTCTGCCATTAACTAATATGATCCTCTTTCTGAATGAACACTTGCAACTTAACAGAAGCCTATATTTATTGGTATAAAAAATTACCAAGATATTTAATGTTTTCAACTCCCAACTTCCAATTTCTGACAGTCCACCGATTTTTTTAATTTTTTCCTATTTTAATCTTTGACTAAATAATACTACTTACCCATTTGCATATGGATATGATGATTGAGAGAGAAATAGCTATTGTTAAAATACCAATATAGCATATGTATTCACCGGGATTGCATTTTATGGATTAGTTGAAATATAAGTAAACATATGTAACAACAGATGTTACATTTGGAGTTTTGTCAAATTAAATATTCATGGGAAGTTTCTGCTTATAACCTTGGAACTGGAATTCTCTGTCAGCAATTATAATTGGTTTCTACATCCAAATAAATAAAATAAATGTAAACTATGCACGTTAGTTTTGATTAATATTATTCTTTTTAATGATTTATTTGGTGGCAGGAATCTATATTTTTTTATTCTCACCCCTGTTCACTTGTTAGATTAATTACTAAAGGTACTAATGCTATGAAAGTTTATTGGTAATCTCTTACAACCAAATTGTCACTTGCACTATTAGCTTTGGTGGCGGCATTTAATCTTGAGATTGGAATCACTGGTGCGATATTAACTAAGCTTGATGGCGATTCTAGGGGTGGTGCAGCTCTTAGTGTTCGAGAGGTTTGGTTCTTTATCTTACCTGAATATATTCTACTGTTGTGCTTTGAAGACAGACCTTTTGAACTCAGTTTAATTCTAAATATTTAGGGGTCCTCCATGCATGCATCTTGATAGTTTTTATAATTTTGTGAAAATCTTAGATACATTATTGGAGGTGCCAATATTATGATTATTTCATTGAGAATATAATGTGTGAAGTTGCTTTCTTTCAGTCTTCCATGTCCATTTTTTTACTCGTGTATCTCTTTCTTGAAAGAAATATATATAAGTAAAGTCTATAACATTTAAGAAAAGTTTGGTTTTGTTTTATCCACAAATTGGAACATCTTTTTCTTTGGATGCAAGAAGCATTGTGAGGTTTTGAAATGAATGTATATTTACAAGATCCTAGTGGTCGTGTTTATCCAATTGGACAGAAACAAGAGAGTTCTTGACTTATCTTTGATGAATCATTGGATTTCTAATATTTTCTGAAGCTTGGGCTGATCATTTAAGAACTATCTTTAATAGCCATTAAAGTCAATTTTTTTTGTTTCATGGGAACAATTTTTTTTTGTTGAAAACAAGATTATCAATGGAAAAAGAAAAACTTTTCTTCAATAATATTTTGTTTTTGTAAATTATTAATTTGTCGGTTCTATAGGGGGCCATCCTTGAAAGATATAATTAAAAAAATTAAATATAAATAATACTTAAATATGTATAGGGAATAACAAATTAAACTTTGAAATACACAAACATTTTCATAGAACCATGGAAATGCTGAATATCAATATAAAGTAACGAGACTTGGAATCGGATCGGAATCGGCAAGGCTGAATCGAATCGCGAATCGGCCATGAATCAGAATCGAATCGGCCACGAATCGGCAAATTTAAAAAACCCTTGAAATTTAGAGATTTTAACAATTTAAAACTTATTTCATGCACCCTTTATTGAATATAACTTAAACACACTATAACATCATCAAATAGAAGCTAACATACATAAACAAGGAACATAAATGATAAATCCATCACATACGTTACACATAAAATGTAAATTGTAGCTAACGTAAATAGAAATCATAGGATCATAACGAGTCAAATCATAGAATGTATGTAATATGAAGATCCATAAGACATCAAATCATAAATGTACGTAAGATGAAGATCCATGAAACATATGTCTATCAGTATCTGTAAGATCCATAAAACTAAATTGTTTCATAGTATGAATCTATGATGCTTGATCATTGTGTTGACTTGGTGGTCAGCACCTCCTTGGAGATTTGTGGCATGGCTTAACCGCCTCCCGTGGATCGGGTTAAATCTGACATTTGTATCGAGCATTGATAGTTCGAGCTTTTGGTGCAACGGCAAATGATTCCAACAATTGGTATCAGAGCCTTGGGTCACGGGTTCGAGTCTCCCTTTAGTGGGTGCTGAAGGCTCAGTCGGTGCTGAGGGGGAGATTGTTGACTTGGTGGTCAGCACCTCCTTGGAGATTCGTGGCATGGCTTAACCGCCTCCTGTGGATCGGGTTAAATCTGACATTTGTATCGAGCATTGATAGTTCGAGCTTTTGGTGCAACGGCAAATGATTCCAACACATTGATCAATGCCAAATGTCAAAGTCTTCATAACTAGGTCTTAGGTAGTCTTTGTTGGTGGTTGTTTTCAAGTCCCTAGGTCTGGCAAATGAGGTTTGAGTGATTTTGGCTTGTTGGGAAGTCATGTTTGTCTAGGATTTGGGCGAGAGCTAAGCTAAGTCTGTCATAGAGATGGGGTCGAAACCAAGTGATTTATGATAAAACGAGTTAAAACCCTTTGAGAATCCTTTTGCTAGCTTCAATTTGACCTTAGAAAGCCATAATGGATTGTGGGAGGTAACCTTGCTAAAGGCTTGTTGAACCTTGAAATTTGGCTAAGTCTGGAATTTTTCGAAAACCCCCAAAATCTAGAATCTGCATCTTAACTCTTATGAAGCTGGAACCTATCTCAAACATCTTGAAAGTATTTATACAAATATAACTTAAAGTATAAGAAATTAAATAAATCAAACTTGTACTTAAATATTATATTTGTATAAACTTAAAACAAATAGGAAAGAAAAAAAAACATTAAAAATGTGTTTTTAAAAAAATTTGACTTGATTTTTTAGCAATCAGCCAATTTTTCACGGTTCAAAGAGGCGATTTTGGCAATTTTTGGCATGAATCGCCGAACTGGCAATTCATGTGATTCATATGGATAAAATCGGCGATTTGATTCACCGGTTCATAAAAAATCGGGGAGGGCAAATCGAATCACTAAACCGGCGATTCCGGCGATTCTCG